>CM031234.1:778237295-778586975 GCA_018340775.1 Taxus wallichiana var. yunnanensis | reverse complement strand
ATAAGAAGGAATAGGTATACTAGTATATGCTTCATTAGATGGATCTAGTATAGATTTAGGTACAAGGATGTTGTTTGGGTGGTACATCATATAACAACAATAAACGCATTTGGATCAGCAGAACATTGTAGGTGCATACTTTATGTTTGTGTGCATGGTTTTATTTAGCTAAGTTAATAAAAGTAGAACTAACACCTAGTAGTCCTATAACAAAGCTAAATCAAAATCTAAACACCATCATGTTAAGAGCTAAGAAAGGTTAAATAACAACATTATTGCATTAGAACTTTTAAATGAAATCAAACTAACATGTTAATTATTAAAACCTCTACTCTTTAGATCACCTAAAATACTAAATGAACCTATGTAGATTCATGGAAAACAAAATTGATTGTTTGATCTTCAATAAATTAGAATGGAAGCTCATAAAAGCATGGCTACAAGACCACTTTGATTATTCCCATATGACCCAAAAACTTGGATGGATAAAATGCAATAAATGAGGCTTAGCTCTTTCTAATGGTGAAATGCTCAAGAATGACAAAAGGCTTATAGTGTATTTTCTATATGATTACTTTTGTTTCTCAAGAATTAGGTGTAGGTGTAAAGGTAAGAGGAGGGTTCTTTATATAGCCCAATGGATAGAGGAATCACTACATCCCTTTGCATGTGGGATAATAGAGATGTTGAGTTAGTTATGGATAAGGGGTTTAGAAAGGGGTTGAGTTAACTTTAGGTGATTTTGTTTTGTCCTCTAGTGACTCATGTGGATAAAGGGGCTTATTAATTAACCAAGATGATTAATTAATAGATGCAAGCCTTTATAAGCTTTCTTTTTTAGAGGAATATTAGCATGATTTGGACCATACAGGGAATTAAATCAAATAAATAATGATTTATTGATTTAATGAAAGGGGAAGCTAATTAATTAATAATAATTAATTAGTCTAGATAGAATGAAGAACTAATTAAAAAAGGTCGTTAATTAGGGTATTTTTTGGATAAACGACTTAATTAATTAGCATAATGTAATTAATTAACGAGGATAGAAGAGGAGATGAGCATTATTGACGATATGTCATCAATTTTTGGGAAAGGGGATAATTAGCACAATTTAAGTATTTAAATTGTTCAGGCTAAATTATAGGTGTCTACATTTTCCCCTCTTTGGGGTGGTGTAAGTAACGCCACTTAAAAGATAGTAGACATATGATATTTTGGATGGGTAGAAGAAAAATTAGTAGAGGTGAGAGATGCCCCCTCAAGTGTCAATGGGGTGATGGAGGAAGATGATCGACGATCGAAAAAGGTGAGAAATGGATAGAAGAAAGGGGAGGGGCAGGATGCCCCAGGTGAAGTGAGAAGAATAATGTTGATAGGAGGGTGATGTAGAAGAAGTAGAGAGAAGAACTAGCTATCATTATTTGCATTGGAACAACTTCAGTGTCATCATATTGCCAAAATATCTACGTCATCGGTCCTTATTAAAAATATAAGCATACGACAAAAGTAGAATGACATGAAAAGTCATACTATGAACAATTTTCCATTGCTGAAAAACCAACTCAATGAAACATACAATAAGAAATGCAATATGAGAAGGAAACAAGCTCATTTAACAGGGAAAACAAGTATGAACACACATATTCAAACCAACAATGGTCAAGACGATTGTACAAATGTTTTGTTATCAAGCTGAAGAATTCCACATGTTCTGTGATTGACGACAAGGGTTAAAAATGATGCCCCGAGAAAGGATACATGCAAAGGGAAATGATGATGGACACTGTGTCTAAGGAGAAAGATTTGTGCACAATGAAACAACACCAGAAACTAGATGTGCCCCAGAGTACAGATGAAGAAAGCAACTAGCTTTGTGAATGGTTGTGAATCTGATGATCCGTAAGTCATTTGATCGGTGAAGATGTGAATTTTCCAACAACATATGCACAAGACACAAGTTTCACCCACTATAAGCAAAAAGTTACCTATTTTTGTAGGTTTTAGAAAGTTTTAGGATTTTGTTGGATTATTTTGCTTTATTTTTGGATTTTGAATGGAGATATATGTGTGTGTGTGTGTGTGTGTGTGTGTGTGTTTTGTTTCGCGCAGCGTTGGTGGATGGTGGATTCGTAGAAGAAACAATATGAATCACCAGGACGCAAAAGAAAATGCCCGGGGAAGAGAGAAGAAGTGGGAAAAATAATGCCCCTGCATAATGGAAAAACAATAAAAATAATTATCTAATCAAAAATAATTATTCGATGGAATGTGTAGAAGGAGAAAATCACCTATGAGTAAAAAATTTCCCTAGTGAGAAGAAAGGTGTACCGGATGGTAGAAAATGCCCCAGCATGATGAAAAATGACAGAAAAATAATTATTTAAATAAAATAATCATTTACGGTGAATAGAAGAAAAATTAGAGTGACCACGACGGTTAAAACATGCTTCCAGGTGTCACGGTGAGCGAATATAGCTTAATATACCCCACCCGGGCGGGGTAAATCATTACGAACAATTCATTTGTTATCTTGCGCTGCTACCAAATTTTTTGTGAGACCCTGATATCAATGAGGATGATGGTGAGAGCACGAACCCACCAGAGACATTTGGTAAAGTTTGAGAGTACGTCGACATGTTTTACGGCTGATTTGTTAGTATCTTAAAATCCTTTTTCAATTTTGTAATTAATGCCTTTAATTAATGCTAGAAGGATAAATTAGGGTAGGGTTGGCACAGTGTGCATGCACGGGGTGCGGGCACCTGAAGTGGCTCAGGTGCCCTTAATGCACATACATGCACGCGTAGGCACTAAGTGGTGTGTGTGCACATGCACATACACCCTAAAAACTTTTCACCGCACATGCACACACCCCCAGATGCATGTGTGCACGTGCATACACCCATATGATGGTGCATATACACTTGAGGTCCCACACGCATGCGCAGTACATGAATGATGGTGCAAGCACCCCTAGGTGGATGTGTGCATGTGTGTGCCAAAAGGAGGCGCGTGCACTGGGGGGTGCGTGTATACACCCTAAAGGGCACGCAGCATATAGGATACATGAAGGATACATAGGAAAATTCCAAAAAGTATGGCACTTAGAAAAAATTTTAGCATTTTGAGGTTAACCCTTAAAGAATGATAGGCGGGACTTAGAATAAATGTTAGTATCGACATTGGACTAATTTTACACTAAGGATTACCTATTCTATAGATGCGAGAGTGTCACTCCCACATAGCGAGCTAGAGGGGAGCATGCACCGATGAGATCGGCACGCGATGATGATCTTTGCTAGAGGTGGTGGGCCCAGGCCTCGTATCCTGGATGCCTTTTATCACATTAGACCATGGCCTATTGACTACGCTAGATGAGCGGTGGTATAGCAAGAGCCTGTGCTTCATGCTCCCAATAGGAGAGATGACCATCACGTTAGAGGACATTTGGAAAATATTGCGTGTACCTGTTATAGGATAACTAATCGAGTATACAAGTGACCTTGGGTGGCTCACAACAAGATTGAGTGACTTATTTGACCACGATGAGATACCCCATGAGGGTATGACAGTTGCATTACATGATTGCATAGCCGACATGACTTTGCATTGGGGGTCGTTCTATGTGATGTCACTTATTAGTGGGTTTTTTCTCACTGATAAGACATGGACATCCTTCCGATGGGTCTCATGACATGGCCCGGGGATTTTCGGTGGTGAGAGTTATTCTAGGGTCATTTCATACTTTCCCATCTATACCGGGACTTACATCTGATTACTTACCACCATCAGAAGATGGTGGGGCCAGCCTCCTTGTTACAGATTTGGTCTTGGGACCACATAGCCATCAGGCACCCTGTAGGTGCCTTACATGTTCGAGTCCCAGAGGAGCCTACATACATGGCTTGGGATCCAGTGGGTGGCGGTGCATGTGGGAACCTAGGCCACGTGTACCCTACCAGGTGATATTTTGATAAGTTGCTTGATTGAGATGTTATATGGAAGCCCTACAAGAACATACGGTGGCTCGAGGATGGATCATAGCTCGGTGTTTGTATGGTGGAGCACTTCATTCTTGGCAGCCACAACTACATCAAAGATCTATACAGAGTGGATCAATTCGAGTGGTAGCTGGGTAGATTTTAGGGGGTCCCATAGCCAGATCTATGGTATGCATGTCGGGATGCAGAGAGACCGACCCTGGGGCCCCGCATATAGGTGGCATGAACCCAAATGATATTTTCACAGGTGGTTCCATAGATATGGGACCCTGTCTAGTAGTCTAGAGACCCAGGAAGTACACTTGACTATTGGGATTGGTACATAATTATATTACCGCGATGCCTTACCATTCTAGATGATGCATGGGTAGCAGGTGTTCGGGCACTACCCTAGATCCCTTATAGTAGTGATGAGGGGGATGATGCAGCCGCATGAGAACCAGATGATCCATTTGATGGGAAGCCACATGATGGCTAGGGTAAAACATAGTTACAGTGGGTAAAGGAAAGGCCAGTATAAGGACATGCGCGGGGTCCAAGTCTCATACTATGAGAGCCAGGACCAATTGCCAAATAGGCACAAGGACATCTATAGGGCTAGGCACATATACAGGCCAAACACGTGGTCATGCACCAAACCAGTGGACATATATAGGTCCAGGCACAGGGCCAGACACATATACAGGGCCAAGCACATATACAATGCCAGGCACATATACGGGAAGTTAGGCATTGTGCTAGGGACAAGCACAAGTAGATGCCCCTGCAAGTACGATGTAGTAAGCACAGTAGCCACACTACAATGAGTTGAGCGTTGCAGGTTATAACAGAGAGAGATCGGAGCCCGATCTTAGATTTTGGTGGTGGCTGCAGAGCAGGATCGAGGCCCTGAGGCCAAGCCGGTGATGGAACTATTCATTTTCGAAGACATGCCGATGGCTACACGGATGGCTCAGGTAAGCCTACACCAGCCAGAGCACACGTGCACAATTACAACTGTGATACCGGAGAGGGATAGGCCGTGAGGCAGAGTGGGTTGTGGGTCAAGTTGAGCTAACTCGGGCATCGCAAAAGATAGTGTCTTATAGATGCACAAATGGGACAACTGTGACATCCCAGACACACACAGTATACTTAGCTACAAAGCAGAGGGCAAAACATCCTATTATAGATCCTTGTACTACGAGGTAGTCTCGGTGAGCGCGAGAACCCTCCTGACAGCAACAATGAGCGTATCGACGAGATCGGAGAGGTCGAGAGGCCTCAAGCCTCATTAGAGTAGTCATGGGGGCCACCCACGCATCGAGAACGGAGCACATGCATGCCTCACCATGTAAAGGGAATCGAGATATCCCATATGAGGCTTCGAGTCACCCTTGATTCACATTGTGTACTTATATATTTTTTCCTCTTGATGAAGGTGTACAACATTTTTCTATGATGTATAGCATTATTTTTTTACACCTCAGATGAAGGCATTGTCAATGTATAACATTCTTTGATAGATGTATCCCATTCTTGTTGTACACCTTAGATGAAGGATTTATTGATGTACGCCTCGGATGAAGGATATTTGATGTATAATACCAATGTCTATCCATTTTTTATATAGATATACCACATACATGTATATATTAGATGATTATTTTTGACCTAACATGTGTTATGTGATGATGTATGCTCTCGTTGTTCTTGATTATGTCATTTATGGATGTGTTATGATGTTTGATGCATCACATATGCTTTGATTTGTTAGGTGATAGATATGTAGATGATATCAAATGATTTGTTTATGTGATGTTGTAGATGTAATGGACAGGATGTTATGATGATATTGGTGTGGGGGGATTGATTTTTATATTTGTGACCCCTCTTGCCCCCATTTGATGATATAATATGTGATGATTAGCTTAGCATACATGTATGATGTTGACTTAGCTTTTTCTTGATATATGATGTATAGATGATGTTAGATGTGATGATATTGATGGATATATAATGATGTGATAACAAAACAACACACATGCAACAAATAAACATAATCAAATGCTAAAAAATTCAACTGAAAACACAATGAAGCAACACCACAATGTAACATGCATTCACCAAAGATGCAAAAACGTAACACCCCGAATGTTGTTACTTTCTCCGGACATACAAGTGTTGATATGTGATTTCTTGTATAAGGATGTGTTCCTCGATTTAGAAATCATGCTTGATATGTATTGTAATTTCCTTGCAGATTGCAGATCTTGACTGAGTCAGAATATGATTAGACTCTTTTATTTATTCCATTTTGTGTCTGAATATTAATCTGATCACGGAATGAATTATAGAGACATTCATCTATAATATCTAGTCTTGGATCAGTGGAATTGATCCAAGTAATGCTTTAAGTTTGTTTGTGATGAATTAGATCACAGACCTTGAACAGGTTGCAAGGTATGGAAGCATTGATTAAGCTGGTCAGGAGTATGACTCAGGCTGATCTTGGTAAATGAATCGGTTCCCGATATCGAAGTATATCTGGAAGGTCTCGGACGTGGACCAAGTAATAATTCTGCCATGTATATTCCTGTAGCCTAACGGCCAGTGTAGGGAGTGAATCCCATTCGGAGATGCATGATTTTGGGTCTTTTTTGGCATATAAAATGTTATACCTAATCGAATTATTAACGGTTAGTAACCTAAAACTAAAACCTAACCTAGGGGTTAGATTAGTGTTAATCTAACCTAGACCTAGGCTATGTGTTAATATCCTAAGTTAGTATCTATGTGTAAATTGGTTAGTATGGGTATTACCCTAAATTCTAACCTAAGATACTAACCTAACTAATGAGGAGATTATGAAGGGGCCTATGGAGGGGTGCGAACCATGGGCGGCATTTTCTATGGCAATTAATGCTTGGGATAAGGATGAGGGACAGTCATGGCGGAGGCTTAGCGGCGAGCGGCTGTTCGCGCTCGACGTGGCAATTCGCTAAGTTTGGAAATGGGCTTGAATTTTCATTGGACTGTCGCCAATTCTGGCGGTCGGTGGAAGATGAGTTTAAGCGGGAAAGTTGGTTTAATGGCATTCAATATTCTCGGAAGTCGAGCTCGGAACTCGCGAGAAGGCATGCAAACGGAAATTTGGGGGTTTGTTTGGCTTGTCGCGATTTTCGGTCTTCTCTCTCTCTCTCTGCTTGTTTACTGGTTCTTCGCACCAGTTCTCTTTGAGTTGCATGGCAAGTATGAACTGCTATAGCTCTTTTCTCTGTCATGGAGGATATATATGTGATGGAGACAGCAAAATTTTGTTGGTCGCTTTATCGTGGAAAAAGAAAAGGAAGTTTGAGCTCTTCCTGTGGTCTGCTTCGGAAATTTGATCAAAAATCCAGGCATGTTAGGCCCTAACCTTTAAATAGCTTGCTGTCTTTCAAGTGATTTCATTAGAACAACTCTGTTCAAATGGTTTGAGAAAATAGATGATTTTCTATGGAGATCTTGTTTGATTTTTGGTACTGTATCTCTTCTGGTTCGATTTTTCAATTTTCCTCTTGATGGGTGTTTATTAAAATCGAATTGTGGCTCTATTCCTTTGTGTATTCTTTCTGGTTTAAATATGTGAGATATTTATATGTAAAGAGCATGAAAGCTCGGCCTGTTTGGCGTGAGCCCATAGGATATACCTGTGTTGTTTATAGACCACTGTATGTTGTTGATTTGTGGTCGATGTTCTTGTTCAGTGTGAAACCGTATGGAAGGATTACGTTAGATATCGTATGTTTGATCGGTTCTCATCGCTCCTTTGGAAACTGCTCGTCGTGGTTTTTGTTGACAGTGACTAATGGTACTTTATGGGTTTCATTTGTCTTCTAATTTTTGCTGGGAACAGGTAAACTGTTGTATTACCGTAGTCTATACGACCCAAATGGAAGTTGTTCTTCCTTGTTATTATAGTAACGGGATTATTTGTTGTTGACTGCATACATTATTGATACATCTATAATTTATTTGAACGACTCAAAGGAGTCCTTGATTGAATCGTCTATTGCTACCCACCGTTGAGAATATGGATTCATCCTTGAGTTTTGTTATTTGATTTTCGTGGAAGCCTGGTAGAGGAAACAGGTCTTTTGACCACTATTATTTGTAATAAATAAAGGATATAGATTTCCTGGGTATGCATTTGCATTTCTTTGTGAAAGTTGTTCGAAAGTTTCAAGCGGCTCGATTGATTCCTTGTTTGAAATGGGTATTTGATTTGCTTACACTTGTTTCATTCTGAATGTTTGCCATGGATGGTATAGAAGGATTTATCAACTAATTCCATCTTATACTGTTGTTGGGTTCTGCGATTATGGGCGTAAACCCGTTAACAGTATGTAATGTGTATTTATAGATTTATAATGGTTGTATTCTGAATGACTCTGAGGAGACGATTCAATGATTTATATTTCTATTTGGGCCGCTGTTCAAGTTGAATATGTTTAAATAGTTGGTGAATGATAAACCAGTGGTTGAAAGGAATGACATGTACTAAGACCTCTGTTATTTTCTGGAATTACTTTTGTGTTGCATTGATTTTGTGGTACAGATTCTTTAGGAGAATATTCGGTCTTCAATCTGTAAATTTGTGTAAAAGATGGGCAAGGTACAGCCGGTTTTCTCGTTTTGAATTCGGTAATCGGATTTGCTTGCCTGATGTTTAAATAAACTCCATTGTTGGGCTCGGATGTAATCGTATGCAATTATT
Source organism: Taxus wallichiana var. yunnanensis (assembly GCA_018340775.1). Taxonomy (NCBI): domain Eukaryota; kingdom Viridiplantae; phylum Streptophyta; class Pinopsida; order Cupressales; family Taxaceae; genus Taxus; species Taxus wallichiana. The sequence continues at coordinate 778,578,233 of CM031234.1, read as the reverse complement.
TTTTTTATTGTTGTTCGGATTCATATGAACTTTTGTAAGGTATCTTGTATTGCTTGAACCTTATTGAATCTGATTTATGGGACACTGTCGTTTTGTCACTGTTCCTTGAGTATGGTTGAATATTTCGTGTTCTGGCCCTGTTGGGGTGAGTCGCGAGTACCACACCTTAGACTTGCATGCGCCAAGGTAAGAATAGATATGCAATGTTCCTTTCCGTTTAATCAGTCCGATTTAGACTGAGCAAGAATAGATATGCTATGTTCCTTTCCGTTTATTCAACTTTTTGACTGAGCATGTTTCGGAAATACTGTGTGGACGTCATGGCATAGTCTTTAGGAAACCTCAGATTGCTTGATGCAATGAAGTTTGTTGTAAAACAGCAATCTTGCTTGCGGCTTGTCTAACTTGTTCATTTATATACTGGTTGAATGTTTTCATATGTGAAGACGGTTCAGTAATGAACTTATGTGAAAGGAAGTATGAATGGTTTGGTTCTTTCTCTTCCTTTATTTAATATTTGTTGATATTTGTCTAACAGTGGGAAATTGTTTTGTAACATATTGGTGGAATCCCGAATTGTTATGTTATTTCCTTTTTGGAGAATGAAACAATCTGACCAATGTTGTGATTTTGGATTCAAAGATTGTTTGTGTACATTCGTTCCTTGTTTCTTAATATTTGATGAAATATTAGAAAGTGATTAAGACTATTTTGTAACAATGAATGAGTTACATATTTGTAATCATTTTGTATTACAAGGGCATAGTCCGAGTATGTTTACTTATGTGAATATCGATCTCATTTAAACAGTAGGTGTTTAATGAAAACAATTGATGGATTGCAATTGTTTTAAAAGTTAGTGCTTATCATGCTCAGTTCATTGAACTGACTCATGTTGACTATTTTTGCAGATGGTTGCCGTAAGAGGTAAAAGCAATGCAGATCTGACAGGCTGATCAGATTGTTTATTTGATTTGTTATGAATTACAGCTTGATTTTATAGATGTACTATATGTGAAAAGATGTTTCTTTTCCGTTAGCATTGTATCAAGTATGTTGTTGCATAAAATGTAATTGTATAGTTTTGAAAGGAATGGAAATAAGTGTTTGAAACTTATGTGTTGTATTCTATTTCTGAAAGTTGACCTTCTTCGGTTTATGTAACGAAGGGGCATTGTTATCATTGTATAATATGGATGCTTTTGTGATTGACAATGAAAGCTTGCATGAAAATGAGATTGAATTCTTATGAGTGTTTAGTAGTTCTAATTTGTTCTAGCAAAAGCAATATTGGATTTAAATAATTGTCTTTCTAGAAGATAGGTTAAAAATGAGCCTAAAGAGAACGCTAAACAAGCTGGATTAAATTACTAATCCCTAGTCCTAAGTATAACAGGACAATATTAAATTGGATTCTTAATCATTTATATCTTTATACCAAAAAGTATGATATAAATTCAGTTAAGAGAACTGATATACAATCAAATGGAGTTCAGTTGGCAATCTCAAGCAAAGGTTATGAGATATTGTCCGATTCTGTTGCTTTAGAATCAGGTGTATTCTAATGACTCCTTGATGAAGAACTTGACCTTAATATCTCTACCAAGTAATGGGTTTTATAGAGGAGGGTCATCTTAAGACGAAGAATCCAGGATCGGAAAGGCTAAACCTTAGGAAAAGTCTTTAAAGTAATTTAAACTCAAGTGCGTAACGCTTATTCCGAGTAGATCTTTTCGAGGCGGATTTAAAGGTCGACGACATAAGTCAATCGGCAGAGTTGTACCTCCGAGAAGATTAGGATCTTCTCGGTTACAATAATGCAGATGACTTATGGCGACACCCTTTCGCATTGATCACTAAGATTTACACTTGATTTCGCACGAGTTACCTTGGGACCAATTAAGAACGTGGTCATGTTATAAGGCTGCCTAGGAGATTCGGGGTATCATGACACACTGGTTGAACTGCAAGGTTGAACCAGTATGTCACTATATCCCTAATCCTCGTGGGCATCCATATAACATTATCACCTTGTTAAACGCCTCCGAGTGATTCAGTTGTGAAAGGAAGGACTGAGCAGTAAGAGTCGAGTGTAAGACATTCTCTATAACATATGAATGGGGTGAAGAACGTATTCCAGTTGACGAGTATGCCGTTAAGGAATACGAGACATAAAAGCAAGATGTTTCAAATCTTTGGCCAAAGTATCGCAAGTGCTGATTGCATTGTCCTAATTCACCTAGTCTAAGGATGAGATGCCGATGAATAATAGTAACAATTATTCAGCTTAGATTCCTTAGACAGAGCATTCGAATCCCAGATTAGGGAAGAGAACCACAAGATTAATGTGTTAAATAAAAACACAGACTCTTATTACTCATGAATAGATCGGTAGAGATTACCGAGTCATGGAATGAATAGATCGGAGGTACTCCGAGTCATTACAGCTGCATATGGTTATTCTGTTATATAAATGGTTATTTGAATTGTGAGTTCTAAATTATGTATTTAGAACCGGGGATGCAATTATCAAAAAAAAAAATCACTTGTACTAAAGTATAAAATGAGGATGTTACAAAAACACACCGCATATGTACAAGTAATAATAAATCTAATCTAAGCAAGAAAATATTAATCTTAACAAAGTATGTCTAAGCAAAAAACTATACAAATGTACAAACAAGCAGCAACTATACAAGAAAACAAACAAAGAAAGAAACAAGACAAAGCAAGTAAACTTAAAGTTATGTTTTTGCAAGATTGTTTTGTGAAACAATTTTTTGTTGTTTTGAGTTTTTTTTTTGAAAAAAAAAAATTGTGTTTTTCTAAGGATTTTCCGAAGTTATGCATTTGTGTCGAGAAACATGGATGCCCCAAGTGTTAGATGAGGAATATACAAAGGAAGGTACCACGTGCGTATAAACAAGAAGGTGAATTCATGGAAGTGCCCCAGCGTTAAGTGGAGAATAAACAAAGACCGCCCCTTCACCAATTAGTAGAAGGAGAAAAATTCGGATCAAGGCTTGACAAGAATAGGCTCACAAGGAATCTCGGATGCGCATGTGGGACTAGCCCTAGGCTAAGTGAAAGTACCCCTTAGATGCAATATGCTTGTGAACAAAAAATCTTCCCAAGGCACCGGAAATCATTTTTCACCCAAGGACATACCCAAAGTGCCACAATTGTGTGGTTTTCACTTATGGATGACATGTTTTCTCTTTTTCTTCTTCTCATATTTTAATATTTTTGTATTTTTATGCTCTATACCATGTTTAAGCATAGAACCACTTAAGGTACATGGTATTCATAGGCACACGGAGCTCATCACCATTAGAGTGGGAAAGTCTGTATGCTCTTGTACCATACTTGGCCATAATGACGTAAGGTCCTAGCCAATGTGATTCAAATTTTCCTTTCTTCTCACTTTTTACCCTTGTGTTGAACTGATTCTCTTTCATGACCAAATCACCAACCTCAAACTGATGAGGGATGATTATTTTTTAATAATTATGAGAGACTCTTTTCTGATACACTTTAAGGTGATTTAGGGCATGGATGTGCTTTTCATCCAGGAGCTCCAACTCTACCAGTCTAGCCACTTTGTAATATTCATCCTTGTCCATATAATCCCTAAGAGAGATTCTTAGGGAAGGGAGCTCAATTTCTAATGGGATGATAGATTTTGTTCCGAATACCAAGGAATAAGGTGTCACACCAGTATGGGTGTGAATAGAGGTCCTATAAACCCAAAGAGCTAGGTGGATTTATAAATTCCAATTACGACTTATCTCACTGACCATCTTCTCCATGATTCGAACCAAAGTCTTATTAGTGGCCTCGGCCTATCCATTTCCTTGGGGATAATATGGCATAGACCATTTTAACCTTATTTGAAACTGATGATAGAGGTCTTTCACGGTTTTTTTCTTGAAGGATTTTCTGTCATTGTCATTAATTATGGCTCCGGGAATGCCATACCGGTAAATAAGATGATTCATGATGAACTTTGAGATCTGAGCACTTGTTACATAGGTCAAAGGGACAACTTTCACCCACTTGGTAAAGTATTTATTAGTTGTAATGATGTGGGCGTGGCCATCAGATGAAGTAGGGGTAAGCTTCCCTATTAAATCAAGTCCCCATTTGGAAAATGGCGATGGGGTGGTGATGGGTTACAATGGTTATGATGGAGCATGGATGAAATTTCCATACTTCTGACAGAGTACACATTTCCTGACATAATTATAGCGATCGGTTTCCATGGTAGGCCAATAGTAGCTCACTCTTAACAATTTCTTGGATAAAACCATTCCATTAGTGTGGGCCTCACACACCCCTTCATGCACCTCTTTGATCACTTGGGTGGCTCTACGTCGTATCAAGACAACGAAACATATTCCCATCGTATCCACGATGATAGAGCGTTCCTCCCAAGAGATTATAACGGGATATTTGGTGGATGAGGCTTTTTTCGTATAGGATATGTTAGGGGGAATGTGTTGTCCTTAAGGTAAGCGAAAATGGGTTCATACCATGGGAATGGGACCAAGAACATCACAAGCCTAGACATGATTTTGGCATGACGTACGTAGGCTAGCATAGATTTTCCACAAAGAATGGCATATCATTACTTTCGGTGGAATGCGTAATAGAGAACCTATGGTTTTCATAGTGTCTACAAATCTATTTTGTGCTCTTGGAATCTGCTCAAATGTGATACACACAACATACTCTTTCAGATTTTCAACCAGACTTCTTATAAGGTATGAGCTTCTCATCCTTAACTTTATACTCATCATTGAATTGTTGGATGATTAACTATGAGTCACGAACGATCTTAACATGATGGATGTCCCATTTGATAGAGAGATTCATTCCAGTGATGAGTGCCTCATACTCTACTATATTGTTCATGTAAGGAAAACGAGGTGAAAATCCTAAGGTATGGGGTCACCAGAAGGAGTAATTAGTACAACACCTACCCCTGAACCATGAAAAGTAAAAGATCCATCAAAGTGTACTTGCCACATGACAGACTCTTCAATGTACAGTAATGAAGCATCCGGCGAGATCCAAGTCTATAGGATCTGTTCCTTATAAAGGTGCCTCCACTAATTGATCAACAAGTACTTGTCCCTTAACTAACTTTTGATGCAAAACTTGATGTTAAATTTTCTCGTGAGAATAATCCAATTAGCCATTCTACCAAAGAAGGGAGTGGTTTAGACAAGTAGGTATTTGAGCGGGTTAACTTTTGATATAAGCTTGGTTTTAGTATTTAACAAGTAATGGCGAAGTTTTTGGAAGGTAAAAACTACATCCAAACAAGCCTTTTTGATTTGGGGATAGTTGAGCTCATATGAGATGAGAGTATGACTAAGATAGTATACTACTTTTTCTTTGTGGCCAAGGTCATATTGGGCAAGCAATGCACCAATAGAAAATTGAGTAGTAGAAATATAAAGCAAGAGCGGCTCTCCGGTGGAGTTAGGGGCATGAGGACTGGCAGATTGGCCAAGTATTGCTTAAGTAGGGTGAAGGCTTGTTGTTGCTCTGGTCCCCAGGATAAAGGAAACATCCTTTTTATCAGATGGATGAATGAATGACATTTGTCGGCAAGTTGGGAAATGAAGTGGTGGATGGCTTGTATTTTTCATGCAAGCTATGTAGATGTTTAATGTTTTTGGGAAGAGGCATTTCAGTAATAGCAATAACTTTAGCCAGGTCTACCTCAATCCCTCTTCATGATACAATGAAACCAAGCAAATTTCCTGACAGTATGCCAAACACACACTTCTTTGGGTTCAAACGGACCTTGTACTCTCGTAGGTGTTCAAAGATACGCCAAAAAATAACCGGTTGATCTTCCCTCATTTTGGATTTCCTGAGGATATCATCCACATAGTCTTCCATGATGTCATGGATCATATAATGGAAAACCACCATCATTTCCCTTTGATAGGTTTCTCCTATGTTTTTAAGGCCAAATGGCATTACCTGATAATAAAAGTACCCCAAGGAGTAGTGAAGGTCATCTTGTGTTGATCTTCGTCAACTATTTTGATCTGATTATACCCTGAAAATCCATCCATAAGGGATAACATTTTATATCCTGCAGTGGAATCAACAATCATATCAATATTAGGAAATGGAAAATCATCCTTTAGGCATGCCTTATTTATGTCTTTGAAATCTGTACAGATTCTGATTCCAATAGGCTTCTTCTATACAGGGATGATATTTGATATCCATTCGAGTAATCAATGGGTCGAATGAATCCTACTGCGAGCAATCTTTCCAGCTCCTCTTTAACCAGAGAGCGACCTCGGGTGCATCTTTCTAAGCTTTTACTTGATGGGCTTGGCGTCTGTGTGTACAACTAGTTTGTACACTACCAAAGTTGGGTCCAAGCCCGACATATCCTTATAGGACCATGTGAACACATCTATAAATTTCTTGTAGCAACATGGTAAAAGTTTTATGTTCCCACGCACAACTTGACCATTCTCGGGTCATCATCCATGCCAATGTTTACATAAATGGTCTCTTCTACCAGTAATTTTGACAAATCCTCCATACGCGTAGGATTGGGAGGAAGGTTGAGGTCTTTATCGAAGGGTGTTTTAGCTTTGGCATGGTCACTTTTATTGTCCTTTAAATTTTTACTTGTTTTTTCGTCAGCGCCTCAAAGAGGTTTCACTGTGCAACTTGGAATTTGAATTTTTCCGAGGCTTTTCATTGGAACTTTTACCCTCATGTTTTCTTAAATTTTTGTGACCAAGAAGCTCGATTCCTCTCCGAAGTAGGTGCAGGTATCCAAGTCAATGTAAAAACCCTTTTTGTGATCTCCAATGGGGATTGTATCCCAAATTCCCATGAATTCAGCGATGGCTTCATCATTTTCAAACAAATCTAGTGGTATGTGACGTTGTTGGTCCCATTCAACAAGGTAAGGGTAAACAAGGTCAAGGTTATGCTCCATGGGGGTTATGGTAAGGACAACGGTATTCATGAATAGGTTTGTAGAGGCAAGATCCTCGTATTGGCTACAATGGGAATTTTTATCACTGTCTAAATAGTTGGATCTATCCTCACACTCAAAGAATAGGAAGCATCTTGATCATTGGGATGTGCCCCATAGGGTTGAATTCTGATGCCATATCTTTCTGTTTTAAAGTGGGGAAGAGGGACCGGTTCTCTTGGTCCCTGTTCATTCTTACCACATCCTAAACCCTTGTAGCCCATGGAATACATCATGTGACTAGATTTTTCATATTCAGGGATCTAATAGCAGGATGGATGAGTATCTTACGGACCCAAGTTGTAGGAGGGTCTAACAATTTTTTTCTTTAACAAGCAATTACCCAGAAAAAATGACCCAATAGTGTGTTTATCCGAGGCCATCTAAAATGGTAATTGGGGCGACCTCTAGTTTTTGGTGACAAAGACAAGTCAGACACTAAAAGAGCTTGTTGCACGTTGTATTCTCCACAACCATATTCTAAAACTTTCATCTCCTAAGAATCAAAAGGAGAGGTAGACGTAGAAGCTTCACGAATGCAGGAACCGAGAGAGTCAGAGTCTACTTGTGATTTTATAGCTTTTGACTAAAGGGTAATTACAATATCGGCAAAGGGACATATGTAGGTGCCTTTACGAGTGAATCCATTGAGGGATATGCGTAATGAGCAAATGGTTCTGGATCTCCCCGTATCGTAACGGTGTTTCCTTCATGCTTCAACTTAATGCACTGATGGAAAGTCAATGGCATGGCCTACATGGCATGGACCCATGGGCGGCCAAGCAACATATTATACGGAAGCTCCAAGTCTAGGACATGGAACTTTATATTATAGCAAGTAGGTCCAACTTCCATTGGTAAAGTGATTGTGCTAGCTGATTCCCTTTCCACGTTGTCATAAGTGGTGATGGTGATGATTTGGGACTCTAAATCTTCTTCTGTGTGTCCCAATTGTTTAATTAACTTCAACGTGTAAATATTCAAACCTGACCCGTTGTCCACAAGCACCCTTTTGATCTTCCTGGGTAACAAATACCTCTATGTATAGGGGGAGATTATGTGTGGGATCCTCACTAGGAAGCTCCTTGTGACTGAAAGAGATGTACTCCATTGGTGCAATGTTTGCCACCGCGGCCTGAAGATGTGAAGGGTCTACTTCCATTGGTACTCCTGACCCCTGGAGAGTTTTATACAAGATGTATGTGTACATTTGACATTTTGATAAGATCCAAGATTGAGATCTTGGTAGATGTCTTCTCAAGTTATTCCAGAGAAGGGTGTTCTTATGTCATTTGTAGTGCAATGCTTCCCTTTTATCTGGATGGTATTTACATGTTCATCAGGAGAACAGATACATCTAATGAGCATGGCATATTGATTATTATTAGTATTGGTATATAGATAATTTACCGCTTTGTAATTATGGGTTGATTCTCCTTGATCCAGCTTCTTCTCATCTAATTTTCCATGCCTAGGGAAAGGTTCCTTGAAGATTCCCATCTTTTCGTTGGGAATCTGGGTTTTTTCCGGGGTATCGACTTTGATCTCCCCATTATCAATGAGGTCCTGAATGTAGTGACGAAGCCATAAGCATTTGTCTATTTTGTGCCCTTTGACATGATGCATATCACAAAAGTCATGCTCCTTATACCATGTTGGCTTTGGAGCATTCTCATCAAAGGGTTGCGTTATGGGGTATGTCATCATGTGAGCCACATCTAATTGTTTCAATATGATGGACAAAGGCTCACTGAGGGGGGTGAATGTTCTGTGTTTGGGTGGTGGTTGAATGGGCCCTTTGGTCAGTTTAAAATGTTGACCGGTTTGGACCATTTACACACATTTGGAATCCATAATCTCGTCTCCCATCATGTTTTTATTCTTGTTAAATATTTTCAGATTTTCCACTAGGTTTAACACTTTGCTTATCTCTAGATTGTGCATTAAGAGTTCCTTTGGTAATAAGGGATTTCTCTATTTGAATGCCCTTTTCAATAACCTCCTCAAAAGTGCAAACACAATGCATTTGAAGGTGGAAAGTGATGTCTGGATTTAGGTTGGGCACAAAAATACTTAGCATTTGTTTCTCAGGTAATGAACAAGGGAACCGACTAGTTATCCCTCTCCACTATTGCAGGAAGCTGGCGAATATCTCGTTGGGGTGTTTTTTGGTGCTGCACAAGTCTTCCATGGTGATATCACTTTTGATATTGTACGAGAAGTGTCACACAAACCTCTCTACCAATTCTGGCTAGGTAAAGATGGACCCCCGAGGTAAACAAGTAAACCACTCCAAAGCTTGGGCTCCTAAACTCTTTGGAAAGAGTTGTATGAGGTAATTATCACTATAGGACACCTCTTGACATGCCATATAGAAATAATTTACATGATCTCGTGGGTCACCCTTCCCCCTATATTTGTCTAATTTCTTAGGGAAGGGTTGGAGTGTCATCGCTTTTCAAAAGGATGAGGGCGAGTTCTTCATATTGATATTTTATGCTACTCCCTACATTACTCTCTTAAAGGCTTGTAAGCGTTGCTTTCATTTATTACACTTCTTGCATGATTAATTGTTCTTTAGTAGGGGAAGTAGGGATATACACCCGGTTGTATTCAGCATTGTCCCCTCCTTGGTTTTCTCTACGAAGTTCACTGATTTTGACCTTAGGTTTTGTCTTTTGTACATTCTTGTTTGTCTCTTTTTGTACATGAGAGGTTAACAAGGCTAGTTGTTGACTAAGGTTACAAATTTGTTGCTGAATAGTGACTTCTTCTTCCAAAGGTTCTTCTTCTTCTTCATATTGTGGAGGTTCCTCAACATTTTCATGCTCTATTCTGACCCTACGTGGCACTTTAATAAAAGGTATCCTATGTCCCACTACGTTATCATTTCCCAAATTTGAGGTAGAAGCATGTCCATGTGTCAAAATATCCTCCATGTTAATAAGAGGTTGTTCTTCGTTGTTAGCATCATTTGTAGGTGGGATCATCTCTTGTTCAGTGGGAATTTTAGCTCCTAACTCTACTACACGTGCGAGCACCCTATCCTTGTTTCTAAAAAGGAACTCATCTAGCAAGGTAGGATCAAAATCAAATTCTGCATGTGGTGATTCTAGCTCATCACCGCTATGATCTATCATTTCTTCAACTTCCTTCTCTATGGAGAATAAAGGCCCAAGATCATGGCCGATAAAGGGATTTGACCCCTATTGATTGGAGGTTTCCCAATTTTGCATTTGTTTTTCTTCTAATGTTTTCTTTTTGATCCCTAATCTTGTTTTAGGAGCCATGATGTGTAACAGTTTCACTAAGGTATCTGTGAATGTGTTCAAAGATTTTCTATCAAACCTATGTGAAATGTAAAAATAATGTCAAGAATTGAATGAGTATAATGAATTTTAAAGTACCAATGTGATAAAGTGATTGCCTAAAAAGTGTAAATCAACAATAATGTAATGCTTTGTATCAAACCAATCAATCGAATGAAATACTTCCTAGGTTTTCCTCAAAAAGATAGTCGGTGTTGTAATATGATTAACTCGATGTCCCTACTTATGTCAAGTTCAAAGATATAAACAAGGCTTAAGTAATAACAAGAAGTTAATGTGACCTCCTAACAAAGTATACAAGAAGAAAATCCTAATGCAATCAAGACCTATACTCTGAAAATTCTTAGTTACAACTGTGAGTGGCATACAATGTCACCAGGATATGTTGACCAAACTTTGCAAGAAAGTAAGGTTTTGATATCAAGATGATATTTCCATAACATGCACAAATATTAACACTACCCACTTTTCAAAATTGAGGTAATAATTGGAATCAGATTTAGGGCATCAAGTATACCTAGGAATGATTAAAGTGTGTATAGTACAACCTTACAATGTAGATATTTAGGTCAAGTTTACAAGAAACAAGACGTAAATATCAAGATTGTAGTGACACAATACAAACAAGATAATCGTTCCAAGGAGATTCAAGATGATGAACCAAGCCTAACTACAATGATGATCCTGACCTGGGTATCAAGATCATACATGGCTACCAATGATATGATTAACAAAATGTCCCTACTTATGTCGAGTTCAAAGAAATGAACAAGGCATAAGTAATAACAAGAAGTTAATGTGACCTCCAATCAAGGTATATGAGAAGTAAGCCTAAATTCAATCAATACCTATATCTCAAAAAGTGTTAGTTACGATTGTGAGTGACAGAAAAATGTCACCAAGATATGTTGACAAAACTTTACGAAAAGTAAGGTATTGATATCAAGATGATATTGATATAATACACACAAATGGTAACACGTAGCACTTATGAAAATTGAGGTAGCAATGGAATCAAAATTAAAGCTTATAGTATACCTAGGAATTGTTAAAATGTGGATAGCGTAACCTTACAATGCAGATATTTAGATCAAGTTTCAACAAATAAGATGTAAATACCAAAATTGTAGTGATATGCTATAAATAAGGTAACCTTTTCCGAGGAGGTTCAAGGTGATGAATCAAGCCTAAATATGATGACGATCCTAACTTGGGTATCAAGATCAAAAAGGCTACTAATGATATAAAAACATCTCCACACACTTTATACGTTTAACAACCCAGCCGTAAACATGGATGGGCGTAAAAGACAAAAAAGTGGCAGAAACACTCAATTGATAACACAAAGGTAGTCACTCTTCTTTTGATTAACAAAGTGTCAAAATAAAGTGAAGGAAGTAGATCGATAGGGGGTGAAAAATGGTGGCCTCACTTTGGAAGAGTTTCGCCTCGCCTAGGGCAAGTGAAAAACTAAGCAAAAGTAACACTTCCAACATTTCGTGATGAATGACGGTTCACAACTTAACACTATTTTGAAATGGTCAAAGTGGGCTCCTAGCCAAAGATATAATCCTAGGTGGTTCTCTTAACTAGGTGTTACAAAGTTGTCTAAGAGCGTGGAATGATTTTCCAAGAAAATTCACATGACTAATTATTGGACTATCTCGGCTTACCCCCTTCAAGTACAATGGGTAATAAATGTGTCCATCGTGTACTCTTGCCATGGTCACGATACAGACAACTTGTAACACTAACTCACAAGGACACACTAGTCAAGTAGGTTGTGCGGAGCACTTCCCGTTTCGTCCACAAGGTTCCCTCTTGTGTGGACTACTTTGGGGTTCCTAGGACCACCCCCATTGTTTTAGCTTAAGGATTATGCCAAAGGGTTATGTCCTAGTTTTAAGCGGATGGGGTGTACCCTTATCCGAAACCTGCAAATACTAGTGTTTGAATATGATGTTCTTTTTATCTTGTTTAATTTGATGTGGTTTTCTTGAACACCTTTTGGCAACCTGCACAAAAATTGTATTAGTAGTTTGGTTTTTGTTTTGATTCCACCTTTCTTTGACAAGCATGTGTTTGGTTCTGCAAAACGGGTTAGTAATTTTCCAAAAGAGAATAAACATCATTTCTGATTCTCAAGATCATCCAAGGACGCAAGAGAAGAGCATACATGACATTTTTGAAACCAAGAAAATACCAATGGAAAACACTTAATTCAAACAAACCAATTTAACTCATTTTTTACTCAATTCAAATATTCTCAATATTTTCAAAGCATCAAAAAGACCTAAGAATCATTTCTGATTCCCAAGATCACCCCAAAGGATGCGAGGGAAGAGCATACGTGATCTTACTCTTTACAAGAAAAACATGCAAAGATCCATCTATTTTAGCAAAAGCATGTAAACATACCCTGCAGAAATAAGCATTAGTCAGATAAAACTTGTAAAGAAGTTAGCACTTTAACATACAAAATTTGATAAATATGAAACAAGCATGTTACTTTGGACTAAGGCACTGTGTGTAGGTTTAGGCATGTGCACATGGGTGAGGGCGGTTGCGCCCCTATGTGATTTTGGAACTGCAATGTGTCATGCTTACCCAGAGAGGTGTATATGCTAAGATGTGATCATATGTGCTAAGGTAAAGACATGTGCACTGACAGTGTAAAATAGATCGGAAACCAGAGATAGCGTATGTGTGCCAGGATAGAGGCATGTGTGTCCCTCTTCATTTTTTAGATCCACAGGATACCCGCACTACTGAGAGGCATATGCGCTAAGAGAAGGGTATATGCGCTAAGGTAAAGGCATGTGTGCCAATAGGGTAAAAATACCAAGAAAATATGATAGAGTATGTGCATTTTCCAAAGTATGTATGCACCACAATATAGGCATGTGTGCTAGTAGTAAAAACACAGAGTGTGTGTGCGGAAAGAGAGGCGTGCGTGCACCAGGTATGGGTGCGTGTGCTATCCTAACATGTTTTCTAACTGCAACGAAGGTACAATATGATGGAAATGTGTATGCACTGCTTGGATATGGTACATACACGTGGATTAGCGTGCTGCGCATGGATTGGTTTACCTACGCATCTCCTATAAAGAAAAATTACCTGGTTATAATGTCAAAATATGGCCAAATGACACAATCAAGTACAAAATGTTCCAAATTTTAGCATGTTAGTTCGAAATTGACAATAACTCCTCAAAATGAAATCTCTCAATAAGATCTCACACATGTAAGTATATCAAACTCATAAAAATCACCATACATATGTGCATAGAAAGGAGTTAGCCAAAAATAACACAATTCCAACTAAAATGCTAAGGGAGAAAGGATCCATCCCATTGGGCATGCCATATGTGTGCATGGTTTTGTTTAGCTAAGTTAAGAAAAGTAGAACTAACACCTAGTAGTCCTATAACAAAGCTAAATCAAAATCTAAACACCATCATGTTAAGAGCTAAGCAAGGTTAAATAACAACATTATTGCATTAGAACTTTGAAATGAAATCAAACTAACATGTTAATTATTAAAACCTCTACTCTTTAGATCACCTAAAATACTAAATGAACCTATGTAGATTCATGGCAATCAAAGTTGATTGTTTGATCTTCAAGAAATTAGGAATGGAAGCTCATCAAAGCATGGCTACAAGACCACTTTGATTATTCCCATATGACCCAAAACTTGGATGGATGAAATGCAAGAAATGAGGCTTAGCTCTTCCAATGGTGAAATGCTCAAGAATGACAAAAGGCTTATAGTGTATTTGTTATATGCTTGCTTTTGTTTCTCAAGAATTAGGTGTAGGTGTAAAGCTAGGAGGGGGGTTCTTTATATAGGCCAATGGATAGTGGAATCACTGCATCCCTTTGCATGTGGGATAATAGAGATGTTGAGTTAGTTTTAGATAAGGGGGGGTTTAGAAAGGGGTTGAGTTAACTTTAGGTGAGTTTGTTTTGTCCTCTAGTGACTCGCGTGGATAAAGGGGGTTTATTAATTAACCAAGATGATTAATTAATAGATGTGCAAGCCTTTATAAGATTTTTAGAGGAATATTAGCATGATTTGGACCATAGAAGGGAATTAAATCAAATAAATAATGATTTATTGATTTAACGAAAGGCGAAGCTAATTAATTAATAATAATTAATTAGTTTAGATAGAATGGAGAACTAATTAACAAAGGTCATTAATTAGGGTATTTGTTGGATAGACAACTTAATTAATTAGCGTAATGTAATTAATTAACGATGATAGTAGAGAAGATGAGCACTATTGATGATATGTCGTCAATTTGCGGGAAAGGGGATAATTAGCACAATTTAAGTATTTAAATTGTTCAGGCTAAATTATAGGTGTCTACAATGTTCATATTTTTAGATAGCAATGGAGGGTGGAAGGAACATAACACATAGTACGTATCAGGGGAGTCCTAATAGCATGTTGTATTAGAATTTTCCTTCGATAATGTAGAAGAGTTATGGTAAGATTTTGATGCCAAATTTAAGTGTAAATATGAAGGTGTGTAATGTGGGTGCAATGGTGTTGTTAAAGGATCACAAAAGAACCGGAGTTTGTGCGATAACAGGTTGGGTAATTTGAGTTGGTTAAAGGCAAGGGATGATATGATATTGATGGAAACACCACTATCAATCATGACCCTTTTTATGGCGATATCATTGATCTGAGCGGTGATGAATAGTGGTAAATCATGGTCTTCTAGTCTAAGAGAAGGAATTTCAGATAGTTTAAAGGATATAGAATTATATTTCTTGAGAGTTTCGACAAAGTTTGTGAATAGAATTGGGTCATTAGCAGGCATGATGATGGATTGAAGGGCTTCTAGCATGGCTTGTTTATGAAAAGGATATGTTTTGACAAGTTCATAAAGTGACATCTGAACAAGGGATTTGTGTAGTTGTTTGACAACAAACTTTTGTATCACAGTGTATTGTGGTGTTGTTTCTTGTATAGAAATTTTTGCTTTTGGTGATGGCGTTTGATGAGAATATTTAGGATTTAAGTAAATATAAACCTTAGGCTTATTTGAGGAGGTTGACAATTTGGGAGATGGAGGTATAGAGAAATAGGTCTTACCATTCTTAGGATAGGATAATTATTTTTCATAATATTGTGAATGGGTGGTGATATGCACGACATTAATTTGAAGGGTAGACATTTCAGTACAAATGTTTCAAGTTTTGATGATAATGCCATAAATTTTTGTGTATTTTTTGTTTGATAAGGATGGAAAAGAGGATTGCCAATCTTGTGGATTTTAATGTGAAAATATCTACAATCCTCTATGGAATGCCCTTCTATTCTGTGGTAATCACAAAAGACATATAATTCATACCAAAATGGTTTCTACCTATGCTGGTTATATGACTTAAGAGGTGGTAGTGTAATAAGTGATCCTTGAAGGAGGTCATATAATAGGATTGTGTAATTCCTCTTAGGTGCAGACGTAGATGAAGAAGAGGTTTTGTCTATATTCCAGTCGGAAGGAAGTAAGACATGTTGTTTAATAGTGGGTTATTTATTTATTGGTCTTAGAAGTCTTCTATATGTTGCGGAAAAAGATAATGTATGGGTGGTTGTTGCAGAGAATAGCAGGACTATGCATGGGATGAAGAGTGAGGGTCTAGTGTGGATTCCCGTTGCTCATGGAGCGATAAAATGTGGACTCAATATGGGAGATTGATAGATGGGATTTTCCCCTATAATAATAAGGTTATTAACCAAGTATAAAGGAGTGAGGACCATGAAGGGGATTCTGATCGGAGGGACATAGTAAGGGTCTTTAAAATCTTGAATAGTGTCTTATTTAGAAGGTCCCGTAGGTCTTGGTCTTACCATGACAAGAGGGTCTTTAAAAGTGGGAATGCCCCTTTCAAGAGGAGGTAGATGAAAAGGTGGAGGACCATGGAAATGATATGTTTCATCATAATAATGTATTTTAAAGAATTGAATGATAATCTATTTGTTAGGACCCTTTGATGTTTTGGATGAACTAGGTGTGTTTGTTGAAGTTGATGCTAATGAAGGAAGAGGAGTTTGGATGATGTGATTAATGTAGTCTAAATGAATTGTAAGATCCATAATATTTGTTTTTCTAGATTGAGGATGACTAAATCCCATGGTTGGATTCAAGGGAGGTGGTTGTGTTAAGAATGTTTCAAGAGGTATTATAGTTATATTTGCAAACCCAGATGTAGGTACAGATGTAGTTGTACTAGAGGACGTGGGTATAGGTTTTGTATTGGCGTGTGAAAAGAGCATAGGAATAGCTTGAATAGTCTTAATAGGCAAGTGGCTCAACCAATTTGAGTTTGATGGGTTCGATGTTGATTTTATAGGTGTTGATTCATTAAGTGATAAGGATGTAGGAAGGGTTTGAGTGATGGTTTCAACATAGAGAGGCTCTATAGTCATAATTTTAGGCTCACTTGCTAATTGTGTTGATTCTACAAAAAAAAATTCATTAAGTGTCAAGGTGGGTTGAGAGATAGGCTCATTTTTGTTATTGCATTAATGGTATGGACAACATTCATTTGTGGTTGATCGGAATACAAAGGATGATTTGGAAAAGGTTTCTTAAATATGTTAAGATTTTGATTCGGAGGTGCGTTTGGATTGTCCAAATGAAGGTCACCTTTTTCGATTAAATCTTGAAGCACGTTGTGGAATGTACGACATCTTTCGATGTCATGACCATTGACCCTATGGTACTTACAATAGTCATTATCGCGTACCAAATGGGCTTGGATACTGATATGTCAATAGGTTGAATGGGAGGGAGAGATATCATGTTGGAAGCAAGAAGTTTGTCAAAAATTGCACTATAAGTCTCTCATATGAGTGTGTAATTACATTTTTGACAGGACGCTCAACGATAACCTTTTCCTTAGTAGTGGATTTGACTACATGAAGTGAAGTTGGCAATTGTTTTTGACTTGTTTTTGTTGGATAGTGATTTAGATGGTAATTCAGCTTTTGGCTTCTTAGGATGAAGCTTTACTCATCCATCTTCTAGAGCTTGCAATTTTAGTTTTGCGGTCCATGGTTAAATCCTCATCAAAAGTTTAAAATGACTGGATTTTTAATATATATGATATGTATTTAGCACATGCACAATAGAATGCCTCAATTAACTTTGTTTTTGGTAATGTAAATGACGGGTAATTAGTCACACCCCTCTAACAGCAAAAAAATCAGCGATAGATTCATCCTTGAATTGTCTAATGGTGTATAGGTCGTTAATAGTGATTTTACGGGCTATGTTGATGGAGAAGTGGTATAAGAATGTTTGGGAAATATGTGTGAAGGAAAATAAGGAATATTGCATAATGTTATTGTATCATTCTAAGGCGGGACCGACAAGGACATGGGAAAGGTCCTCAGCATCAGATATTTATCATGAGCTATTATGTAGCATATGTGATGAAAGGCATGAATGGGTTATTAGGGATATTATTTTCTATAAAAATTGATAAGCTTAGGAAGTTCCCAATGGGGTGGATATGGTTTATATGGTACTGAAGGGTGAATGGGCTTGTTGAAAATTTGATCATAAGAGAGCATATTCTTGGATGAGGATGAAGCAGCTTCAAGACTGGATACACGGCTTAAAAGGGCTTGGAGGGGATTAGTTTTTATTTTTGTTGTGAGGATGAGACAGGTTGGACTAAGGACCTGGATAGGTTCTGAGTATGCCTAGTACTACTTGAGGAGCGCTTTCTTTGGTAGGGAATGTTTTGTTGGGAGATGTTTTTTGATACGAAGTGTTGTGCTAATAAGAGTTATTCTTATTGAGGGATATGGTATTGTGGAATATTTTGTTGAGGTGTGTATTATTGAGGTACTCCATATTGAGGAATGTTTTGTTGTGGTACATTCTATGATAGGGAATGTTTTGTTGAGGGATGTTCTGATGATAAGGTATGTTCTATTGTGGGATGTTTTGATAGGATGAGAAACTTTATTGTGAAGCTATAGGCTGTGAGGTTTGAATATACTGATAATGAAATGGTATTGACGTATAAGTGAGTGGTTGTGAGTATGTAGGTGTTTTTTGGGAGTACATAGTAGAGGTAGAATGGACGAGCTTTTGTTGTGGAATTATTTGTTGTGGGATACTGTATTATGGGATGTTTTGTAGGGGTGTGGATTTTGGCATCGATATCAATGGTTAGGAAGGTTTCGGTATGTATTGTGAAATAGGACTTGTACTAGCAATGGTTTTAGTATTGACCAGTGATGTAGTTGGGGGAATAGACATAGTGATGCTCTGAATGGGACTAGTACCCTGTTGGGAAGATACAACAAAGTGGTAAAGGCCATAGAACCCAATGGAGATGTTTGTACCTATGAGGAAACTAGATTAGTAGATGAGGAAGTTGTAGTAATACTTAAAAGAGATGTGGAAATTATAGAAGGAATTGGTGACGATGTGGATTGTTGTACAGATGTGTTTCTTGATGAAACCATATGGCGATCATAAATGGGGGCCGAAGAGGCCTCAGGTCCCTCTGGTTGATTTGTGGAGAATTGTTCATTTGATGTTCCAAAGGGGTTAGTGGAGCTAGTAGAGATATGGGGTTGACTATTGTTTGGTGTTTCGGGTTGATTTGAAGTGTATGGATATAACTATTGGACAACGGGGTTTTTGTTTTGGTCCATAAGACTTGTAATGGAAGAGGAAGGATTATAGGTATGTGGAACAAATTGGGGTGTGAATGGTTTCATTTGAACATTCCTCACTGCTAAATAAGAATTGAGGGAAATGGGATTTGAGTCTAGCATTTCTTCAAAAAAAGGGTCTCCCTATTGTGGAAAGGAGGTTCAAGAGCTCTAAGAGAGAATGGATGTTCAAATTCTAGTGTATGAGGGATTCGACCATGATATTGATGTGGAGAATAAAATTATTGTTGTTCTATTTCGTTGTTATAGTTGATCCTTGATTCACTCCAAGTTTGTTGGGTGTCAGAAAAGGGATTGGATGTGTCCATTTGATAATATGGGATTTGTTGTTGTGTTGGTGTTGAAAGTGTTGTGGTGTAAAATGGGACATGTTTTAAAAAGTTTGGTTACGAACTTGTTGTCTAGTAAGTACCATGATAAGAAAACACACAAACACCTAGAAAATGGAAAATAACTAGATGGGTTGATTTACAAACAATAAGCAAAGGAAAGCAAAGTGTTGTTTTTTATTAATCTTGATTAATTATGGAAAAATTGAAATGTGTAAGATGGTTAACGAGGATCCTAGGAAATGGTAAGATATGGATGGTTTCAGATATGTTTAAGGTAGGATTCCCTTATATACCTAAAGGTACGTGAGGCCCAAGTCTATACTGCTGCTAGTACGGGCATGTATATTAGGGCCTACCCCCTCACTTCATGGTCCCGCTATGATAAGGGATTCGGGTGCTGAGCTAATATATAATGACAGACATGATATTATACTCATCTAGAACACTGATTTGGTTTCCTTGTTGGGTGATTAAATCCCAATCAATTTTACCTAGGTGGGAGTTGTTTGAATGTTTTTTTTATTTGATAGTTATTTGGTTGTGTGTGAGGGAAGATAAGTGAATGCAAAGAATTTTCCTCCTAGTTACACTAGTTGATCAAGGAGTATGAACTAGTTCATTTTAAGATCCAAAATGAAATGGTGATTTTGATGAGAAAAATAGACAAGAATGCAAAACAAAAAGAAAAAAATATGGTTTTTTAAGACTTACCTTGAGAGTGCTCCTATTTTATTTTTTACCTCAAATTTTAGAAATTTTACAAAGTGCATGATTAGTAAATCCAGTAATACAAGAGTCTCATCTAAAATAACCTACAACTAGATTAGTAGAAGAAGAAGATAGAAATCAAGGAATAACAAACTTGTTATGAAATTATAAAAAAATTACACAGAGTAATGGCAGGAAATTGGGGTAATCGTGGGTAATTATCCTAATCGTAGACGATTAACAAACTGTTAAAACATTAACTATATCAAAAATGAAAATAAGAATAAAAGGGAAAAGGGTCCCACCAGTGCATACTAGAATGTTGAGCACGGTTTTACCTTGGGTTTTCTTGATGTCTCAAGGGGGTAAAAACCTAACTCAACCTCAGTATGGCGGGTTTCCAAGATACCCGCAAGACGTGATGTCTAAATGATGTTTTCAGCTCCGTGAAGAATGTACTAGATCTATTTCCCTACAAGTAAGCCTATAAATCAACAACACTTAAACAAGATAGAGTTAGTAAAATAAGTGGGTAGGTTTTCTGGAAAAATCCATTCCCAGAAGCCCAAAGACTTCCTTAAGCAGATATCAACCTGCTTATGAAACAATTAAGCATTATTAATGATAATGTTGTAGTACAATATGATAAAGTAGAAAATGTGACCAATTGATGTCACTTATTTAGATGGTTACATACATAAGAGAATAATAACAAGCTTAGAACCAAAGGTTGGATTCTTGATCAGTATACAAGTTTTTAGAAAAATTTGATCCTACGGAACAACTAGGTCCTCTTCCTTAGTAAAATAGGATTCGGGTTTAGAGATATAACATGTTAAAAAATAATAGAGACAAGAAGAAATTGTTAAGAATATTATAATAAATTTGTGATAGGAAAATGTTATACAAGAATCGCAAGTGATCAAGCCAATCACACGTGATTACCTGTAGATTCTAGAAAACCACGAAACAGTGGATCAAAACTGAATTAAATTATGATTTCAATGGATTTTCAAAGCATAAATGACATGATAATTGGAACACGAACAAAATTACCTACTAATGGTGATAGAAACTAATAAAAACAACATGATTACCTTGTGTGGATGATTGAATTAGATGGAAAATGAAATGAGGATGGTTGGATGATAGCAATGGATGATACAATGATCGAACCGACTATGTTGATGCAACATAACGACAATGGAAATTTTTTGAAGATTATTGATCTCTGGAATTCTTGTAGAATAACACAATTTCCCTAAAAATGTGAAAATCCTCTTCAAAAGAGGCTAGCAAACATGTTTATATAGATCACCGACGATCGGGATAATCACCAATGATTTCGGCAAATCCGAGTTAGGGGATCAAATGAAGTGATTTTCCTACTATTTTGGTCTTGATTTTGGAGGATTTCGAAGGAGGTTAGGATGTGAAGTGGGAGAGACTCAAACTAAGACTAGGTTAGTTAGGATGAGGATGGAATTCATTTTAGAAGGTTTCCATGTTGTTTTAGTTATAACTAGTTAAGTGTGGAGAGGTGGTTAGGGATTAAGTTAGAGGTAGTTGAGTGATATTTATAGAAGGTTTCTAAACTAGCTAGTTATAACTAGTGGATGTGTCAAGTTAGCATGGTGAGGTGTGAGGGTGATGTGTGAGGGTATATTAATTAATTTAATTTAACTAATTAATTAATTAGACCTAGGGATGTGGTGGTGTAAACATTAGATTAATTTAATTAAAGGGGACCAATGGGTGACCTAATGTCATGGAGTATCATGAGTGGGTTTTTGTGATTGTAAAGAGGTTTGGGGATGGTGATAATGAGGAGTGTATTTTTTTTTCTACAATATTCTCATATGTCATCCTCTACCTCTACTCCAAATAATATAGAGAATGTTGTTAAACAATAATATCGAGATCGACGAGTCAAATGATGATGATTCCATTGATCTTAACTAGGATAACTTGCGTAATAGGTTCCACAAGACACATCCCACAATATCCATTCAACACACTATTAATTATAATCTTCATTTAGCATGCTATTAGTTACAACCCCCTTTAGCTCTCCACAAGAATTGTTAATGAAGTTCAAGAAAAGGAATAAAAAATATACAAGACTTGCTTATTATTCTAAGGGGATGCAAGGAAATATGGGTTATTACTTCCTATCTATCACATGGGCAAGAGAAAAACATTCAAGGACTGAATTTAGGTTACATCATTCATTTCATAGGAAGGAAAATTTCTCAATTCCATCTCAAACATTCATCTAGGTAGAAAATTAGTTATATCCCACTATTTTTGTGTGAGTGGAACAATTTTAACCTAGATTCAAGGGACATATTTTTATCACACACACCAGAAATACACCGAGTCTAAAATGTATTATAGCACTCGGTTAAAAATACATTTGGGTGATCATCGAGGTCATTCTCACTCAAGCACATGCATATTTTATTCAATCTAATGTGTGTTTGATACTTGTGTAGGTAGCTAGGGTTTGTATTGCTATAATAGGTGCAACAATAAAAACCTATAGAGAAGTTTGAGTGAAAAATATTGAAGTGAGGTGATCTTATCGGACCCAAAAAAATCATATCTAGAATCTATACCATGAAAATAAGCACCCAAGATAGACACTAGTACCCCGATATTTTCCCTTCTAGGAGTTTCTATGTAGATGACTTTTTATATATATATATATATATATATATATATATATATATATATATATATCAAAACCATATACATTCTATTATAGCACTATTCCAACTTAGTATCATGTTAGAAAGTCAAATACAAGTTAAGTCACTCTCGTCCTCACATTAATTGCACTCAATTTCCATCGCAAGTTGAACTTGATATTTTTATTTGATTGTATTCCTCTAATAAAGCTTTAATTTCAGTTAAATCACCACCACCCTCTCTTTTTTTTCAAAATTTCCCATTTGAAGGATTTGTGTAAGCTGTTTCCATAGTAGGCTTACTAGATGGTAGTGCACCGTATTTTTGGTGACAAAAGGATAATGGACGCTTCTAAATAAGCAATCTAATTTTGAATTACACATGTCTTTGCAACAACAGGATTGAGGTAACACTTTGTACTATAGATAGTATCCATTTTCTATCTGTTTAAATTAGAGACACGACCTTCTTTTATTACCAAAATGGGAACCTCTGGTGAACGAATTAAATCTGAAATCTCCTTACCCAATGAATCAAAAATGAACCCCACAAAGTGACAATAATAGTGAATCTTCACATGTCCCTAAGTTTTAGTGTTCTTTTAATTGTTAATTATTTATCCTACGACAAATAGTTAAAACTTGAGAGATGAACATAACAACTCTAATGAGGTCAACATAAGACTTGGGAACAATTTATAGGATTTTTTTATATTTTTCTAAAATGGAAATTATGTAATGGAAACCTTTCAACACCCTCAATGAAGGGGATCATTATAGAATTTATTAGTAAAAATCTCCAATGAACTATCTAGGTGGTTAAAGCTTTAATTTGTGTCTTTCAGTCTTGCACTCTAAATAATGTAAAGTACCACATCTCCATTTTGTCACAGAATGTATCATAAATCCCATTTCATAATCTGAAATGTATTTCACCTCCTTAGTAATAAATGAAATCAAACCCAAATAAATTTCCACTTCCATTTACATTCTTATATTTTTGCAGACTCATTTTTCCAAAATCTCTTCCCTTGACCGACCAAAATCTAGATGTCTTTTCTAAATAATATATGTGAATATATTTGTCGGCCATGGATGGAATGGGGCCATCCATGGATGGCTGTAATAAATTTCCTTTTTCCATACATGTGCAGATCCATTTTAGAACTAAGGTTTTTCTATTAAGAAATAGAATGACATAACTGAGTGGGATTCCCAATTCTCTATGAGAGGATATGACTATATCAATGTCTAAAATGAGAACGGTCCTACAAAAAAATGTAAAGGATTTAGAATGATATTATTACACAAAATAATGGGAAACAAAAAAAAATATAACTATAAGGAAAATTAAAAATTACATTTCTTCTTTAAGCAACTTACATATGGATTTTCTATGTTGAAAAGTTAACCCTTCTTGCAATTGGTTTGACAACACAAGTGTATCGGATTTTTATGGAAGAAGATCCATTTGAATATGTAGCCTAGTGGAAAGGTTTACAATATATAAAATGTCTTTGTTGATGGTAGAATGTAGAAGTCAAAGATCTCTTAGTTTAACTTGGGGCTTGGAATCATCATCTCCTTCAAGGACTTAAAAATGCTTTATTTTACAAACGTTTTTTCTATAATTATATGGAAGGATCCCTTATATATAGAATATCAAATATGAGACACAAAATAAATTAGAATATGGCCTCCAACAAAATTTTCAATAAAAAAGTTCGTGAAGTATTATCTAAGGAATGTAATGGAATTACTCAGATAGATATGAATATCAACATCAATATAACACCAAATAACACCAAGATGTATATAAATGATCACAAAATGGAAGTATAATTAATTATACACTTTGAGGGGGTGACCTCCAAACCATAAAATAAGACTCAAGTGCTCAATATGATGATTGACTAATCAGTATTACCTCCTATATTTAACCTTCTTATATTATGGGCAACACTAAGGCCAACCTACTAAACATGTGAGAGTATATATGAATGACACATGACAATAAAATGGATTATGTAAGCCACAATTCAATCATACATATCCAAGATAACCTATAAGGTTGAGGGAATAACTATACTCTCCCTTTCAAAGTAACATTGTCCCCAATTTTGGAAATCCCTGGATGTATCTATAGAAATGCTTCATCCTCCTATGTTGTATATTCACTTCCTATATTCCTCCACTTGATCAGATACTCGGTAATGAATCTTTTCCTTGTCCTTTTGGTGCACATTTGAAAATTAATTTTAGTTTATAATAGATTTTTTTTTTCTTCATCTAACTTATAAAATAATGATTAGGTTGGAACCTTCTTCCAAATGAATTTCTTCAAGAAAGAAACATGGAAGACTAGATGTATTTTAGTTCCCAGAGGGAGCTCCAAATCTTATATCACACTAAAAATTTTCTCAAAACTTGGTATGGACCATACTATTTAGTTGTGAACTTATTATTCTTCTTCTATTGTTTTAAGGGATACTTCTTATATTATGGATATAAACATATTAAAAATTTCTCACACTTAAAATTACCGCTCACTATGGTTTTGATCAACCTATTGCTTCATACATTTTTGTGCCATTACAAAATTCTATTTAAGGATAGAGAGTGCGTCATGCTAGTGTTTAATGTAATATTTGAATATTATTACTTTAGGTTTTACCTTCAAGCTAGACATGAGTGATGGAGTATGGTACCCATATAGTTCCAAAAATGGAGACATTTTTGATGAGGTATGAAATCAATTATTATACCATCATTCTGCAAGTGGAAACCATTACACACATCATTCTTGTTTATCTAAAGTAAAACATTGAAGATTCCCCTATAAAAAAAAAAAATTACCACCTCATTTTTCCCATCTAATTAGGGATGCTATGATGAACTATGAGTCAATTGGGTACCAAAACAAGAAAATAAATCAGTACAAAAATTTCTCATAGCTATCGGGTCATAATCCCTTACTATAATTTTGGGTGCTCCATGAAGCTTTTGAACTCTACCCATAAAAGAGATGAAAAATGTACTAGTTTTAAAAGGATTAGATGGGGCACAAAAAGGATTATACTTGGTAAGTCTTTCCACCACAACCATGATTACACTTTTCCCTTCTGATTTCAATTATATTGTGATGAAATCATAGATATCTCTTCCTATATTTCTATATGAATAGAAAAATTTTGTAGGAGATCCAATGTCTTAATGGTCTTTCCCTTATTACGTTGGTACAACAAAAATTCTGCCACAAATATTTTTACATTACCTTTCAACCTCTCCTAAAAGAAATCTTGTTTAACTCGATGATAAGTTTTCAAGAACCTAGAATAGCCACCTAGTAGAGAAGAATGAATATATGACATAACATGATGTTTAAGTGTAGCGTTATTTAACAAATATAAACTATCTTTTTACTACAATGTATCACCCTTCCATATCATTTTTTCTGATATGTTTGGATCTTACTATAGATTTTGAATGAAAGTTTGGGTCTTTACATCTTCTACTATCCTTCCTGCTTGATCTACCCAATTTTCCTTCAATATAGATATGGTTCAAAAAAATTACTTTTGTGGACTTATCCATCCTAGATAGTGCATCAACAATCAAAATCTTTTCCCTTTATTATAAATGTTCTCAAAGTCAAAACCTTACATATTTGTGACCCATTTTTATTTATCCTCTAAAAACATTCATTTATCCAAGAATTATATCAAACTTTCATTATTTTTATTTACCTTGAAGTGTCTACCCATCAAGTATGGTCTCCATTATTTGACTACATGCAAGATTGCCATCATTTCCTTCTCATAGGTAGGATTCAAAAAATTATTTCCTTTTGTTGACGAATCTCAAATTTTATGGAATTTCCTTCTTGCATGAGTACTATCCCTATCCATTTTCATGAAGCATCACATTCAATTATGAAGGTATTAGATAAATTTGGGGTTACTAACACCGAGGTGGTGCACATCACCTCCTTCAATTTTTTGAACATCCTGAAAGCTTCCTCGTTCTAATTAAAGGAGTATTTATTCAATAATGTTGTGAGTGGTGTTGTTATACTTCCATAGTTATTTACACATATGTGATAATACCATGTGAGCCCTAATAAATCTCATAAATTCTTGAGGAATATGGGAAATTCCCATTCCACCATGGCCTTGATCTTATGAGGGTCCACCTTGACACCTTCATGAGAGATGATATGGCCTAAGTATTCCACTTCCTTTACCCCAAAAGAAAACTTCAAAGGCTTTGCATACAATTGATGTTTCTATAGAGATTCCAAGACTATATTTATATAATGTAGATGTTCTTCCCATGATTTTTTCTTATATTGGGATATCATCAAAAATATCAAGACAAACTTTTGTAGGAATGAAAGAAACAAAGAATTCATCAATATCTAAAATGTGGATGAAGCATTAGTAATTCCAAAATGTATCACTAGAAATTAAAAATATCCTTGATGAGTTATAAAGTATATCTTATGAATATCCTCTTCCTTTATTCTAATTTGGTTATACCAGAATGAAGATCTAGTTTTGTAAAATAAATTCCACCATGCAATTCTTATCATAAATCATCAATGAAAGGAATAAGAAAATTATCTTTGATAGTGTATTTGTTAAGTTATCCATAGTCTAGACACATGAGATACTTACCCTCCTTCCTATGTACCATCACCACTAAAGAAAAATAATCACTCTAGTTGTCACAACTAATACCCATTTCAAAAATTTCCTCCACCATATTCTCAACCTCACTCCTTTACGCATACGGTTATTTATTAGGATTAATATTTGGGGTTAGTTTCTTAGAACTAATTTAATGCATGATTGTGACCTATTTTTGGATTCAATCCTATGGGATCCTTAAAGAAAATTGTGTGTTTATCAATAACCTTATGAAGATCAGGATGTGTGACTATATTTTTGGTTTAACTTCCATGGAGAACAATTGTGCTACAAATCCTTCTATCCATTTTTAGGAATCTTATACATTTGGTGAGAGCTATTAAAGTAAGGATATTTCACGTGTAGTATTTGGAGTTCAAATCATATTCCATAATAATGAAGTGCATGAATAATTCCTATAAATTTGGCTTTATAGTGCCCAAAGTTGTGACCCATTGAACACCTAAAACAATATCAACTCCATCCATGTGAATAGAAAACATAGGGGACTCCAATTTTTATTCACCCATCATAAGTTTGATTTTATGGAATTTCCTTGAACATTGGACTGTGCCACAATTTTCAATCATTACTTGAAATGTAGGTGTTATGTAGAGGAGAAAATTCGACCCTATTTTTAAGTTATTATTGAAGAAATTATGGGTACTTCCAGAGTTAATCAATATTGTCACCTTCTAATTCTTACGATAACCCACCACATAAAGGGTTTGTGGAGTTCTAATACTAGATAGAGCATGACTTGATATAGTTGGATGGGGCTCTTTAGATCCTTCCTCTATTTTTTCCACTTCATCACTTGATGTTTCCTCATCTTCTTCCTCTTCATTAGTCCATTTAATGTAAAATAATTTCTTCTCTACACATTTATTTCCTTTTCTCCATCTATGATCAAAATATAAAAATAAAACGTTTTTCTATTTTCTCTTACATTTTTAAGGATTCAACCTTGTAGGTCAAGGAAAATATGGTACCGAGGTGTTACGATCTTTATTCTTAGTGTAATTATTCCTCTTTATAAATATAAATATTTCATCTATCCTACGTGTCATGACAATAAAATCATAAATATAGGATGGATTAAACATTTGTATGTGATGTTGGATGTGATCCTTGAGACTACCAAAGAACAAATAATTTAGATTGTCATTACTAACTATATCCACCTATAATGACAATCTTTTGAACTGTTGAATGTAATCCTTTACTAACCCTATTTTCCACATCTTTTACAAATAGCTAAAGTAGTTCTCATCCATAATACTACTATAGTGCATTTTCATATCCTCTAAAAAAATAACCAAGTGACATTAAGATCCTTCTTCTTCTTTTGAGTACACAACCAATGATACTAAGTGAATTTTTTTAGTTCTAGATACAAGGATGCCATAACCACCTTCTATCCATTTGGGACTTGATGCAGATAAATAAATTATCCATTTGGTTGATCTAGGTGATTGGATCATTCCCATTGAACTTACAAATTTCCACTTTTGGAATAATGTTACGCTATTGGCTAGAATATCCACCAAGTTGTGCAAATGATCCTCCACGGTTTGAGTGATTTGGATTTGTGTGCATATTGCTTAAGCAACCCATGTGAATGAAATTGTCATTCATGATAGTATTAATTCTTGAAAGAGTGAGCATCATCTCCTTCCTAAGTGACTCAAACCCAAGCTGCATTTCACCCTTAAGGTTACCTTCTAGTGCTTGAAGGCTTCCTTCCATTTTACCTTCTAGTAAAAAACGTTTTTGGTTGAGGTCATCCTTAATTTCTATATTGTGAATATATTCCCGAGGTTTGTTGACTTCCTCGATACTCTGGAACTGAAGATTCCAAATCCATATCTTCTTTATTTAGATTCATTCATGGAGTGACTTGACCCTTCTCTTAGACTCTAGTGGATATCCATATCATGATTTAGGGTTTATATTTTGGGATTCAAGGATTAGGGTAAACATTTAGTGTTTAGGGTTTCATATGGTTATCAGCCAAAAATATAGAAACACAAAGAACAAATGCTAGCTAATTATTGGAACTCTTTCTAAAAATGTAAGAAACTTATAAAATTTCCAAGTGTAGCATCATATGGATTGAATTTATTAAAAACCCTAAAATGGATATAACTTGTGCAAAATAAGTCAAAAAATATTGAAATTTTTAGATAACCTTACTTAACTAATGTCTCCACTTAAGTTAAAAATTGCAAATAAAATCTCTACCTTATTTGGGAACTAGAGGAAATATAGACAAGAGAGAATAGAAGAAAGTAATATTTTTCTTGTATTTAGTAGAGAAAAATCTATCCACTAGAAACTCACAATTGACAACCCTTTGGAATGGAGAATCCATTCCAATTTATAGATTTACAATATGAATTTTCATCTCTCCCCCACATGACCTTTCACATTCTTATCACTTGTGACCTTTCATATTCCTAGGGAATGAAAGTGAGTCTTTTTCTTATTAATGAAAAATAACTCTTACAATGTATAATTACAAGGTCACTTAAGTGAATAAGAAAAATAGTGATAAATTACATCCCCAAATGTAGAATTAGAATATGAGGATATAATAAAGGAGAGGGAGAAGTAGAGGATGATCAAGTTGATGAAGATGAATCTTTTATTGATGAATAACTATCCTCCGGTGAATTTTGAGGATAATATCTTGGAATGAGCTCATGGGATTTGGACTCTTTAATTAAATGAGTTGTCCCAGGTGCCACCTTCTCTACCTATAGAATATAAACACAACCCAAAGCACTGATCCAAGTATTAGAGAGGCCACCAAGGGTATTATATAAGTTGAACCATACTTGATGATATATTGTAGTATTAGAGATTAAGCCTCTAATTTTCATGAGGGATTCCAAAGTATCTTCATTGAAAGAGAAGCAATATCCTTCTTTTTTATTGACAAAATATTAAAAATTCTTAAGGATTTCTTCCAAGGATGAATGTTCATTAAGTGGAGGTGACCCAAGATATTGCACATTATTGTTGACACTTTCCAAGATATCAAATGTATGCTCTCCACAAGAATCAAGTTCAAAGATAACATCATTTATCATATCATATATAACACTCATTGTGTGAGACCATATGGGAGAAAAGTTGTCAGAGATAGAGGTGAATACATTTTTATCACTAAGGAGTGAGAATCAAGATTACTCATTTCAAACACCAATGGGAACACACTATCACACTATTCCTTTTCTTTCTCAATCTCATCCTTGGTCATTTTCACCTTGGAAATAGTGGTAAGGGAAAATTTGAATAATGAGAGGACCTTGGGTAGCAATACCTTCCCCTTGTCTAAAATATTCTCGACCCATTTTTCATCGGCTCTCCCTTACATGGTGAATCCTTATATTCTTTTTATCACTTGAGGATCAAAACTACTGATGGGAGAGATGGAATATTTCGAGGACTTGGATTCGCATCGGGTTCCATAAAGGATTGTACATAAGTAGTGATGTTTTCACATGCTCTTCCAATTTCTCCATAGTCTATTTTGTTTCTTCATTTTTGTCAAACAAGAGGGTTGCAAACTCTTTGAATAGCTATACATCTCCCTCGTGTGTAGCTTATCTTATAGATACCTGGTCAAATCATAGTCATCTTGTGCCTATTTTCCCATGGGTTTTATAAATTTTGGTCTTAAAACTTCCACATATTGAGATACGAAGCTCTAGTGAAGAAACGAGAACTTGTGTGTGATCTCTTAGTTCAATTGGTCTTGATGTATTTTGAGATGGCCTCGAAATTAGATGTAGTGTCTTGTTACACTATTCTTGACTCACTTCCAAGTAGATCCAACACCCATGGGAAGTTTTATATCGGCGTGGACATAAATTTAGGGAAGGGGGAACTTTTAGGTGCTTGATAAGGGATAAAAAATTTCTCATGATGAGATGACTCTACCTCTAAGAAGGACCCACTTGGATGTCGGTGGATAACATAAGGCTATGATGGATCAATGTCACCTAACTCAAAATTTTCAATGGGATTTTCAATGATCTTCTTCTCCTTCTTATGAATCCTCCTAGGAGGATAAACTTGATGTAATAAGTCTCCAAAATTTTCCTCTTAGGCGATTTTGTATGCTTGAAAATCAAGACGTGATTTCAGACACACTCGAATTCTCGAGTTCATGTCAAGACAGTTGTAATGTGTAGGATTTGAGGGTATGTCAAAAGGTATCTATAGGAGAATCATGTACTAAGAATGGGTAGTGTGAGTTTCTACGAGCTAAGTTTACAAAGGGGAAATTAGGGGCTATATATGAGTAGCGTAAGTTCCCTATTGTTTGGTTCTTTGGTTTTTTTAATTTAAACTGCATTGAAAGATTCATTTTAAATAATTAATAAAATTAAATCTATCTTAAATAAAAGACAAGTGTGTTTTAATCTTTTAATTAGCTAAATTCATTCTCGATTAACTAACCAAAAAGAAATGAAATACATCTATACTATTTTTCTCGAGAAAGAAATGAATTAAATGAATTCAAAGAAACCAATTAAACAACTAAAATATTTTTTTGTTTTTTAGAATTTAAATAAAATAAATAAATAAGCTATTTTATAGATATAAGAAATTAATTAAAAATAAAATACTACTAATTCTAATAAAATAAATTAAAAACAAAGAATAGTCGGATGTGGCTATTCCTGTTCTGAGGTTTTTTGAAAATACTATTATAAAAGAATGTATTCAAAAGTTATTAATATAAATAAAATTAAATAAACATCTTCTCAAAAAAATTTACCTCAAGTATTCTAGAAAGGAAAACTTCTTAGAAGCAATTTCCTCTTTATCTATGAACTTTCCCCATAAAGCGGAAGTAAATCTAACTAATTAAAATAAATAAATGATGTGTAAGGATTTCTTCACTTCTTCCTCCAACCAATTTCTCGAGCAGATCCACAAGGATAAGCTAGGAAGAAGTTATCAAGGGAAGATGTATGCAAGAAATGTTTTGAAATAAATACTAGAAATAAAATAAATACATTCGGGAAGTGATGAAATCTTCTACTTCTACAATTCTACCAACTTAAAACAAATGCATTCTTTCTATTCTAAAAAAATTAATTAAAGATTCAAATAATTTAATTACAACCCCAACCTGGTTACTACTATACTATGGTAGCTTCCCAAAGGTGAGATGTTCTTGTTGTCTCCTCAACTTTATATCCTCTTCCAAAGATGAAGTCCAATTGATCTAGGGATGCACAAATGTTGGATGGTATAAAAGAAAAAAACAAAAGATTGGATGTAGTTAGCTTGGTGTGAGAAATGGATGGAATTAAATGGTAGTAAAGAAAATAGAAAATAACTGGTTATCTTTGTGGTTCCTCTCAAAATTCAGCAACATAACTCTAGCTCAAGAATGTGAAAATCCAACCCATCATATGGGTAAAAGTTTGGATTTTATAAAAATCTAGGAAAGAATAAGTCAATCACATGTGACGATCAAGAAGTGACAAAATCAAGTAAAAGGAGAGGTATTCAAAATTATAAACATAGATAAACAATAAGAGAAAATAAATACGATTCTAATGATTCCAAAAATAGGAAAATGGTTGAGAAATGAGTGATAAAGTCACTCCCGAAATCTAAAAACATGTGCTTTAAGTATTTGATTTAAGTGACAGGACATTCGCCAGTGTAGGCCAACCGATAATTATGAAATTGCCAAGGTGGTTATGTAACCACCACCGAGAATTACGCAAGCTGTCAGGGAAATTACACAAATTCCACTCGAAACATGGCCAAAAGATAAAAAGTGGTCTTACAAGTAAAATTAATGTTTGGAGACAAAGTAGAAAGGCTTGTTTGAGTCAAAGGAGACTGTATGCAAATGATAGAGGGAAGGATTTGGAAATCATTTTTACCTTGGAATAATTTTTATCATTATTGGATACATTACGTTTTTTGTGTTACACCATGTAATTCTTGGGTGCATCTGATTCCTCCGAATGAGTAGAGCCCATTTCTTTCTCAAATTCCTTGTTGGAGGAAGTGTGAGAAAATTTCCTACATGGAGATAAAAGAACACCAGACTCAATGACGTAATATTTCTTCTACTTGAAAAATTATTTTGATATTCAAATCACTATCAGGGTCCTCACTTTGATCTCACCTGACTCCCTGATGTTCCATCGAGTGCAAGGAAGAGGGGAAGATTGTGGCACTTGGTATTCAAGATCAAACAAATCTGACTCATCATCTTTTATTCCATCCAAAACCAATTAAACTAGAATTTTATCATTTGTTCCACTATCATCTGCATGTAATCCCTTTTCTTGACCTCAAAGTCATCTGTGAAGTTAACCCAGTAGTCCTTAATTTGTGGCATATGATGCAATCTGGAAAGATAAAAGTGTCTAGATTCTTCCTAATATCAAATTCAGATCGAGATATGTAGGAATCAAAATAAACATCAAGTGAAATATGTTTCAAATTTTGTTGCATCTGTAAAATTATTGCACATGTATATTCCTAGGGAGATGGGAAATGACACACCTTTATTTTTTGCATTCTTGCACTTGGTATGAACATGAGATAATTATCGGCATAGTTTAAACATGATGATCTTATCACTCGGGCACTGGGTAGCATGTAAGGGGAAAGATAAAGTCCTTCACTATCTCTTCCCCCATCACTCTACTCCATAGGAAAATGGCATTAGAATATGCCTCATGAAATCCACTCCTTGATAGGTTCTTGGGAATACGAGAGGGATTTCTTCCTTGTTTAAGCCATGAACCAACTAATAAGACTTATAAAAATGAGTTAATCCTCACCCAATCCTCTAAATAAAAATCCTTTGGTTATGATGACTATGTTACTACTGGTGGGAATTTACATGCATTGAGAAATTCCCTTTAGTGTGAGGATTGCAAGGATTGAGTTATCATTTACCAAAATTGTTCTAGAATCATCATCGTAGTGTCGTGTATAGGACATGACTTGTTTAGTCCTTTGAATAGATATTGGGTGACCTCTCTAAATTTTCCTCTTAAGAATATGTTTTATTCTACTAGTTCAAGAGGTTAATCTAGCATTTTGGTTTTCAAGTCTTCTTGGTCTATGTAGGTAACATCACTATCTCCCATCTTGGGGCATTCAAAGTGATCGGTGTGGAGACCGGTTCCATACCTAAATACTTAGATTGCATGATGGTAAATATCAATACAATAGGTTGGGTATGAACTCGATACAAGGGATTTGAACTCGCTTATAGTACTTTCTATTTTTAGCGAGAGTCCTATTTAGGATAGCTAATTTTAGTAAGTTTTCACAATTTTCACTTTTTGTGATTTTTACTTGTTTGTAGTAACCTAGACACTAAAGGTTTAATGTTTTATAAAATTACGATATTTAAACATATTGACACTATAAAAATAAATATTTTTAGATAGAGGCCTTCTAAGTGTCGAATGGGATGAAACTAGTCTCAAAATTACCGACCTTCTGCTCCATTTTAAAGCAATTTTATTTGCCAAAACTCTATATATATGAAAAGGTAACTCCTGGGGTTGTAAATTTATAATGGTTGCTGAAAATTATGTAGATCATTTATGAAGAGACTTTATAGTCAAACTGAATGCATTTTTGTGGGAGTGCACTAATAAATTTGGGTGGAAATTGGGTGCACATATTGTGAAATATGAGAAACTTTTAGCTTTGGAGCTTGAGGGTTCTAAAAAGATTTAGTAGCATTTGGTGAAACTGGATATTTTGGGGAAATCACAACACTTTGAAATACAAAATATGACTAATTATTTTAATTTGTGAGTTTTTACATTCATCTTGAAATTTATAACTCAGCTTTCACCATACAAGTTAAAATGGGGTTGGGAGGAGATTTTGACTGTGGTTGCATTCTAAAAAATAGGGGATAAAGTTCGAGGGGAAAATAGGGCCAAGGAAGTGTTATTTTTACCCAATGATGACAAGTGGCAAGTGAAAATGGCTTGCGGGGGCTCGTAATTTGGTCCTTGATATGTCCAGGGTTAAATGGAAGGAAATGGATCACATTTTCTTGTCCCCTTTGTCCCTTTTTTTTGGTGCAATGTGAGGGGAAACCATCATATTAGAAATTTTCCATCGGGGTCATCTCATGAGGATGGGGAAAGTGGTTAAGAAAGCATGCAAGTTTGACATGTTTCTAGGGGTGAAAGTGATGATGTGAAAATTGTGAGAAGAGAAACATCATGGGGGAGGTAATTTTGTGTCCCCATGTACCTCTTAATGTTATAGAAAAGTGCAAGGGGACACTCAACCTTCCAAAATGCACCATGGGTCCTAGGACCATGAGAAATGGGTCTGGTTTGAGTGAGTGCAAGTTTATAGGTCTCCTAGGGGTGAAAGATGCATGTCTTAAGTTACAAGGAGGGAGAAAGAATGGGGTAGCACACTATTGTGTGCCCCGTGTCCCCTTTGCACCTTTGGGACAATCCAAGGGGAAGAAACATGCTTCCAATTATACCAAGGGTCTTGAGGTATGAGACGGGGACTTGGGCATTTTAACACTCCATGTTTCATTTTAAGTGACGAAACAACATGAATGGATAGGGAAGCACACATGTGTGTCCCTTATTTCCCTTTTATCCTTGCAAAAAGTTTAGGGGACACAAAATTCCTTAAAGTCTCATGTCTTTTTGATATGTTGATGTCATCTCACCAAATTCGTTTTAGATTAACGAGAGTGATTTTTTCTACCCCGAGAGCATGGAATGGTATTTTGGGTTCAAAACACATATGATTTTGACACCAAATATTTTTTTAGATGATCCCGAAAAATTTTAGGTCCAATTATTCTTGCAAATTAATTTTCAGGACCTACTCCCCTTTTGACTCGAATGGGGAAATTGTAGTGTTATTGATTATTATGGAAGATTTTGAATTATTGGAATAAAATTGATGTGTCCATGGTGTGGAGGATTATAAGAGATTTATTTTGAATATATTTTTACTTCCACACTCCTCCCATAACTCCCAAAATCATTCAAACAAGCCATCTTTCATTGTTGGAGTATAGCATTCTCTTCACCGCAATGATCATGTTTTTCTTGTTTGATTCCGGACATCACTTGGCTCTATAGAATTACACCAAATTTCCTTAAATGCATCCAAAATTCATCTAAAATTTTTCCAAATGGTTTGTTCCATTGCAATCACATTCTCGGAGGGTATTCACCAATCGCAAAATGGCCAAAAATGTCCCTTTTTTAGTCCTCTCGAGGATATTTGTTCTTCCTTGAATTTCAATGACATTTCAATCACCTAAGGAATAAAACACTGCACATGAAACACACTTGAAAATATTTTTATATCATTCCTTTGATCTAGAATGAAGATGAATATTTGTAAAAGTTGGCTAGAGGAAAGGTTTACAATGACCGAGAGAGGAAATTTTCAAGTTGGGACTTAGTTATCATGGCCAAAATTTTCAATTTTACATATTATACATTTAGCATGACAATAACCCCAAAGTAGAAGATGATACATTCGTAACATAAAAATTTGGATCGAAGGATGGAGTAAGAATGTGATCAATTAAATGTATAGGAATATGTGGGATATTACATAGGTTTTCTACATCTTCCTTGAGTGATTTGATCACACTACTCATAGCTTGAATTCGTAGTTGGAAATCATTTTGTAAATATTTAATTCATTCTAGGAGGGCCTTGTGAAAATTTTCATTATTATGATCAATGGTGGATGGTGGATCTATAATGAGAGATATACTAGGCATATCTAGTTTCTTTGGAAAAGAATTGATTTCAATGTACAAGGAGAAATATGAGGATCTATATTAACATGCTCCACATTTGGAAAAATCCTAGAAGACATATTAGCATTTTCCACATTGTTATTTATAAGAGGAATGAAGGAATCACATATAGGAATATCATTTGTGAAATTATTAGAGAGAATAAATACACAAGTATTAACATTAATATTTTCAACAAGATAAAGAGAAACACAAGTAAAAGCATCATTATGAATTAAAACATCATTTTTACATGAAATGTCGAGTTTAACATGTGCATCACCATATATATAAGTAGAAGAACATTCATCATCACTATCCACATCCATGTCGGTATTAAAAGGGAACTTAATATTATTATCTCTTAATATACGTGTTGGGCGAGACCCATCGAGGGAGATCTCATGACCATCATAATAGGATTCACCTACACACTTAATATATTCTATGTCATTATGAATTGTATTATTATGAGAATTAGGAAACTTGTATTGATGTCAAAGTAAGGAAAGATCTTGATCATTACTAACCTTATCACTATCACTAGATGGATACTCGTAACCGAGATCATCATCGGGACGTGGATCTAATGAGTCGATAATGCTAAGGTCAATTTTTTGTTCAAAAAAGGGAAGTCTCAAATGCAGAAGTATCATGATATCTAATACTATTATAATTATTGTTAGGATCATCATCATAACTTTAACCATCATTAGACCGTATATCATGGGTAGTCATTGTAGTCATTTTTATGTACCCTTAATACAACTCCCTAATCCCATATGCACGAGAATATCACCCGGTGGGCGATGGGTGCTCACCGAGGAATGAACGGGCATCGATCCCATCCTTTATGTGAGCATTGTGAGAAGATATTTCCATTGGTAGAGAATTACTTGTAGAAAAGTAAATATTCATGTAGCGATAGAAACATGAGCTATAAAATCCTTATACCCATACAAATAACAATAGAAACATCATGGCATGAAATATAAAGAAGATATCTACCTTATAATATGAGGAAATAACACTAGGGTTTACACCCATGTAGGCTGTATATTCATAAGCAGAGTCATATATTTATATTGATCATAGTCTCAGTAACCACATTACATTCAAAAGGTTCATATCAGACAAAATATATCAAGATAGAAATCTAACCCATATATCAGAGGTCCTAGCTATGTTTCCCTTATTAAAACTATTTTCAGGACCCATCCCTTAGACATGATAATATTCCTATAGTCCTCTAATGAGAACCCCAACTCCTAAGGCCTCCTAACACTTTCTGCAGATCTTGTCCTTCCCCATTTTATATGTCTTGGTGTATCTCTTCATGCATATCTTCATGTGTCTCTTCTTCTACCCAAGCATCTCTTATTATAGGATCAATACCCACCGCCATGCCTTTCTTCAGGAGCAGATCGGATGCCAAGTTTCAATGTGGTCCTTCATGGTAAATGTTTATTCTATTATGAGCTCTCCACTTTCTGTAATGATGTCTTCCTAGGAATATTCCATGCATGGAATATTCTTTCCTTGACCACCAAGTCTCCAAGCTGACACCTTATCCACTCAGCATGCCTAGTTGGGTCACGTTTTCCTCAAGTGCCTCCAAAATGCTAAATATGGCTAAGTCCTTAGATCCTATGTATTGTCTTGTGTGTACACCTGGTTTATCCTAAACACTTATCATGTGCGCTTTTCCCGCATGCCCTTCTTCTTCTTGGTCCGTGCATTTACACGCCCTTTGGTACTTAGCCAATAATTTGAGGCCCAACATCACCCCACACTAAGCTTTTTCTTTGTCCTCGGAAACATCCTACTTCTCCAAAGAATAAAGAATGGTGGGACTTGGACAGGTTTGAAAAAGAATGAAATAATGAAGAATGATAAATGGAAGAATGAAGAAATATGTTATTTCTGCAAGAGGAGTGAGAACTCCTTCCACATTATTACCTTGATCTTCTCCCAGGAATCCACTTTACCCTACGCCTGCTAAAGTAGGTCACCCACTAGAGCACTCACCTCTTCAAAACTCAATTCATCACCCTTAGCGTTCAGCGTATCTACAATTCCTTCCAACTGCTTACTAAGGTCATCCAACGCATCCATGCGTGAGTGACACGGGGTACAACTCCTTAAGCCGATTCTTGATCAAATCTCGTAAGGATTCGATCACTTCCATCTTCTTTTCTACCTCACCTTAGACTTTATCTCATTCTCGCCATGTTTCCCTTCTTATTTTCTTGATATTCCTTAAGACTCACCTTGTGTATAGCAACTAGTGTACTTACTACCATGTCCATATCATCGCAGTTATCATATATGGCCTCAACCATAAGTGTGGTGGTGCATACAGTGGTAAAGAGTTTGGAATATTATTCCACCTTTGTCTCCCGATCTTCTTATTCTCTTCCTCCTTATGGCATGTCAATGCCTCTTCTGTTGATTCTAGAGTGAGCAGCCACCTCTCCATGGTAAGGATGCAGGTTAAGTCTTCCAAGAATTACAAGGTTGACTCATATTTCTACTCAGGTAGTGCTAGGTGTAGGTGTTTCAAAATGATGGTGTTCATGATCATTTCAATCTTCTTGTACACCTCATGCACCTTCACCTTCTCCTCCCTTAGTTTGCGCCTTAGCTATGCAGCTTTGATCGATCTCCTCCTCCTTTAGATCCATACTCTTCTCAATAAGTTCTTCCTTCTTCTCTAGCTATTCCTCTAGGAATCTTACCACTGTCATTCATTAGAAGAGTCTTGCATCAACCTCAATCGATACTTTTTTGAGTGCGTTGTAGACTTTCTCATCGGATAAGCTGTTGAGATTTTATTAGGGGTTCACTCCCTTGGTCTCTGGTATCTTCATCAACTCTCCCTAGATTACCTCGAACTCAGGCTCATCAACATAGGACTCAAAATCCTAAGATAACATCTTCCTCATTCATGTGTATGTGCCTTCTTCCTCAAATGAATACCATGCAAGGAGTTATTCTATAGGCATAGTACTTTGGAAGCATGCACAATACCT
Organism: Taxus wallichiana var. yunnanensis; assembly: GCA_018340775.1. NCBI lineage: Eukaryota > Viridiplantae > Streptophyta > Pinopsida > Cupressales > Taxaceae > Taxus > Taxus wallichiana. The sequence continues at coordinate 778,537,907 of CM031234.1, read as the reverse complement.
TACTTAGGTCATTGAGATAGCCCATCTCCCGATCTTGTGCCGCTACCACGCTCTTCCCTCCTATGTGTGCTACCTTAGGAAAGCTTACTACTAAGTTGGGATCTCCACCCATGATCCCATACTCTTTCCTTACACTCTCTTCCTCTATCTCCTTGAGCACCTCTTGATATTGGGCTCCACCTCTTGCTCCATGAAATCCTTTATTATACTCATTACTTATCTTTCCATGGAATCTTTTATGTGCTCCTCTGTGAGGCTTGGGGTCCTTTGATATTTAGTATTTATTCCCCCTTTTCCATGAGCATCTCCCTCCTCCTCATTATCTTTTCCTCGGAGTCATGTACATCATACACGGGATGGTCCTAAGCCTCTTCATGCTCGTCATCATCCTTTTCAACTCTATAGGCTTCCATGCTCTCCGTTTCTTCGATTTTGTCTTCTCTGCTACCTTCTATTTCTTTCTAGCTCGGGATTCTTCTCGCTCTTCCTCAACAGTGATTCCTTCCTTGGCAACTCAACCTACTCGGCACCTCTTCCTTAGGTGTTTTTTCTTTTTCCTTAATGGGGACTTCTTCCTCGAGCATATGTGCTTGGCTTTGCGCCTGACTCCTGTGTGCCCATATATTGTGTTATTTGCACACTTGGTGCTTTCTTCTATGGTGCCTCTGTCTCTCCCGCTTCCTTAGCATGTCCTTCTTCCTTCAAGTGGGGTCTTCTGAGATGGATACATCATTCTCCAAATAGGCCCCCTTCTCATACTTGGGCCTAATGTATAGGTATACCCTCGTTGTGGTTCTTCTAGCAATTGACAACGTCACAGGTTTTATCATGAGCACCTCATGGGAGAAATACTTCTCCACATAAGCATGCTTCTTGGGGTATACTAGCCTCCTTCGTAGGTCATGGTGGTCCTGGTCTACCTCGCTGAGGTCGAACCTTAGTATTTTTTCCTCCTTAAAGCGATTGACCCCTGCTTAAAAGTATTGTGTGGTGAAAGAGAAAGGAGTTTTCATCATGGACTCTTGTTGTTGTCATCCAAATTTAACCTACCAATACGAAGTGTTGGTAGATAGCAAACTCGGATTATCCTTGTACTAGCGCTAGAAATTATTCAAGTATCCTCCATTTAGTCTCGAACATGTGGCGCATCCACTTGTACCACTTCTCCAGTGTTCCTTGTGGGTGGCCGTCATGGTATCATAAGTGTACTTTAAAACCTTTTTGCGGGGAAGGGTATTCATCTTGATACTCCCATAAAAACTCCTCTAGGACATCAAGCACTCCAATTTTTGAAAAGATTATGGTGAGAAGGATATTGTCAAACATAATCTTTTCTCCATCGTGTGCGGCATTCACAATTTCATCTACAATAAAAGGTGAAATATTATATATGGTTCCTTTCAAGATCATATTGTATACGTTCATCCATGCCTTGTTGATTTGAGTCCATCTTTCTTCTCCATTTAGCTTAGAGACCAAGCCCATGGCCATCCTCATCATAGGGTCAGAGATATCAAAGATGTTGAAGTAGTGTGAACCATTTTTGTAATCATAATTATCCACGGTCTCCTTAATGGCCTCTTTATCCTCTAAGTCATCATCTAGTGGCTCCCCTTCACAGAGACAAGGCCACGAAATTAGATATTAGTTAAGGGGTTACGCACATTATTTGGCCTATGAAGTATAAATAGTCCTCATGCATGTGTGACATCAGCCATTGGTATAGTCACTTGGGTTTTCCAAAGTAGGGCAACTCATAAATTTGCAGCAACTCGGCCTTCTCCATCTTTACCTTCACTTTGTTATCATAGATTGGCATCCCCTCTTGTGTCCTTTTGTCTTTCATGTGAACCGGTTCTAATTTCATCTCCTTCTCGGTGGTGCTTGTGTAATGGTTGTAATCACTCACTTCCATCTTCCTTACATGGGATACCCATTCCTTTCCAAGTAACACTCCATCGGGTCTTTGCATGCTGTGCATACCACTCCTCGTTAAAAATGGTGGCGGAAGTTTGTTTTTCTTTTCCCTTTCCCTTCTTTGTGAAACTTTGCCTTCTTTGGTGTCTTCTTCTGTCGAGTTAAAAACAAAATCTTCCTTTCTCCTCTTCCTTGCTCTGCTAAAATTTGTGGCTTACCTTCACAAAAAATCCCTTTAATGTCATTCCCTAGCTACATAACCATAACATGGACAACCCTTCCACAAGATGGCATGCTCTCTCATGAAACCTTCTTCCCTATTCACATGTACTCCTTCCACTTTGGTTTGTAAATGAAAATAGTCACACACTCATTTTCACAATTTTTCCTTCACACAAATATTCTTCACAGATGCCCTAGTTCACAAGAGTTATTCAATATCATGATATCAAGGTAAACAACAATGTGTCTAACCTTCTACTTACGGATTTTTGTTCATCTCCCACAATAAATGCTATCTACCTACCAATGTACTTAGCATTAAATGCATACTTTTCCACTAAAGCTGACCTTAAGCACTCTAACCCCCATGCCCAATCCTGCGTGAAAAATCTCAACCTTCGGCACACAAAAATCCTTACGACCGAAGATCCTCACGTGCACGCTTGCAGCACCACCAACACTTCTACTTGTCCTTGACCTGATTTTTGCCATCGCCTACCTCATGTTGTTTCTACACTTCTCATCCTTTATACGTGGTCTTTGTAAAGTTATCTTGACACCAAAATTTCTTATGTCCACCTTTTCTACATGTATTCTTCCACCTTAGGCACTTTTGATCCTTTAACCTAGGCCATTAAAACACAACATCCACTACCAGCTTTTATTTCTCTTCTCACTACTCCACCCCACACTAAAACGGATGTGTGATCCTCTTCACATATACAACCTTTTTAAATTAATAAGTGGTTACCGATGCATAAGGTGCACAAAACAACAAGAAAAGAAAGTAACAAGAAACACAAGGAAAAGAAATGCATAAAGGGAAATTGTTATCTATCGAAAGTGCACCCTAGAGAGAGATGGTTACAGGTGTTCTAAGCTTGCAAATTTTGTCTCTCTCTTTCGTAGATATAATGGAAACACCTCATGTTTGTGGGTATACCTATTTTGAGGTGAGTCTCGGTATCAAGGCCGGTTGTTTATTGATGTATCCTAAACTGATTTTTTGAGGTTTAAGGGTTAAAACTGACCAAAAAGAATTTAAAACTAAAACTAAGGTGATAAACCAAAATTTTAGGAGGGATTTGACTGATTATATGCACAATGTATATGGGAATTAATTATTGATGCACAAGCCAACATTTTTGCGAGAAAATTAAGGGTAAACACTTGGATGTATTGAGGAAAATATCACAACAAATTGCTAAGTTATAAATACACATTAACATCATGTATAAATTACTGAATTTGTGATAGGGTAATATGATTAATCGGGGAACTCACATTCACAAGATTAATGGAACATACACAAGACTACAAATAATTGGAAAGGCATAAAATACTTCACATTCAAAGGAAAAGCGTGAAACTGCTTGACCTCTGCTCTAAAAAGTCCTCCTTTTGCCTTGCCAAGGCACACAATATATAGAAAAATTATTTCCCATCCTTCCTAAAAATAGGCTAAAATTGTACTCGCCCATGCATCCTATTTTTATCCTTCATCTATTAATAAATAAAGGAATAAAAAAGAATATGCAAATACAAAGAGGCATTAACAACCATTGGTTACAAATCAGACAACTGTAGTCGATTGCTCACAAAAGCAAGGATGAATTAATTTGCTAATAATACATTTTTATTGATGAGCAAGTCTTCTCTCTGTGCATGCAAATTTGTCTTCTTGTTGATCTGTCTATTTGTGAAGGCATGCAAAAATACTCCTTGTGAGTGAGAAAAATTAATTACATTATTTGCAATACTTTGCAAAAATAATCATCCATGTATTCTATCTGTTTTGGGAACCACTTTGATTCTGATGTTGACATTTGTTTTTTTCTTCTGTGGTCACATGGAATTGACTCTTGTGTAATTGGAAATAAAGTTTTTTCTTTTAGTTCACACGTGGGGACCACATTATGCATGTGTAATACTAAAAATCCTCCCTTTGCATGCAAATTAGTCTTTTGGTTGATCTTTCCATGCAAAGGCATGCAACTTTATCTATTTATAGTGATAATATTAGCACTTTCTAACCATGGTTGAATCCAGTTGAACTTAGGACTTGAATTAAGATGCAAAATTATTGCAAACTTAATCAGTTTTGGTATTCAAAATATTGGGCTCCATTCAAGCTAGCAAAGCTCTGTTAAATTTATCTTGTGGCTGCCATTATTGATTTGTTCAAGTTCAACTGAAGGTTTTGTGCAAGCCCTTTTAAGAGATTCCGCCACTATTGATCACTTCGAGCTCGAAACTGTGTTATTTCTCTGATGTGCGAAGTTCTAAAGCTCGAACAACTTGTATTATAGTTGTTAATTCTGCTTCAAAACCAATATGGTGAGTTTCACTCCATCCCAAGCTTCTGCATAAAAATCTTAGTAGATCTCTAAAATATCAAAAAATCATTATTTTGTCGTTAATGGATACCTGAAAAATCTTCCCCTTTTCTTCTGAGTGATTTTTACATTTTAAAATATTCGCCCACCAATCCACTTTTAATTTGGGCCTTACACGTGTCTTTATCTGGTGCAAGCGGGATCACGGCTTATTTTTATAACTTTGCTACTTTTTCCGAAAAAGGTTTCAAAATTTTAAAATTCCGGCACCCGCCTCCCGATTTGATGGCTTGAGAGGAGTTACGAGTGACTTAATCACTTTTCTCCTTTTTTCAAAAAAACTCAAAGTTTCAAACTGACCTAATGATCCACTTTTCACTTTACTCAATCAATGCTTTGACTTTTGATGCTTTGACTTTCGCAAACAAAGCCGCAGGTAACTTTAAAACTTTATTCCTTTTACAAAAGACTCAAAGTCTTAAAGGAAAAAAATGTTCAGTGGCCCGCCTCTCTGCATTAAATTTTGATTTAGTGGGTGGAGCCGTGGGTAATAATTTTATCACTTTTTCCCTTTTTAAGACTTCAAAATCTCATATTGACCCAATGACTCACTATTGACTTAATATATCGATGATTTGACTTTCGCGGCGGAGTTTGAGAAAACTTTATAACTTTAATCCTTTTGCAAAAATCTTCAAATTCTTAAAGACACAAAATATTCCGATGACCCACCTCTATAATAAAATAGGCCACGTGTACTCTATGGGCTGCAGGGAACTTAATCACTTTTACTCCTTTTTCCAAAAGGGCTCAAATTCTTAAAGGATCCATGATCTGCCTTTATCATTAAAATTAGCCACATATATTTTGCGGGCACTGTGAGTTACTTTATAAATTTACTTCCCTTTTCCATAATGTTTCAAATTGTAAAAAGGGTCCGCCTCTCCACATCGGGCCACCTTTGGACAAATTTGAACATTTTGTGAAAAAGGAAAAGTGCCAAGTTGTGAAAAAAGGCCCGTTATGCTACATCCAATTAGATTTTGTCGGGTTGGGGAACTTCATCAATTTTACAAAATAATGAAAAGGGCTAAGTTATCCAAAAAGACCCACTATTTCGCTTTTGTGTTACTTAACTCGAGGCTGATTTACATCGATTTTGGTGATCAACTTCTCGGCAAAGATTGATCTTTGTAACTTTGATTCGTAGCCGTTTATCTCCAACTCACCCAATGAGTTAAGTTACTTTGGTTTGGTTTGATGAATAAAACACTCAAAAATCCTAAGTCTTTCATATTTTCATTCTCGAGCTCTATCCAAGCTAAACAAACTCTAAAGAAATTTTTAAACGGCCGTCATTGATGAATCTTTTGAGCTTGATCTTGTTCCATTTGTATTGCTTAGAGTTTTTGGCACGATTTGTCGATTAAAAACTATTGTTTATCATGTTGCCATTATTTTCGCTCTGAAGCTCGTTGAGGAATTTATCTCTGCCCGAGTTCACCTTTGAACTCTTTGTTGTTTACCAACCACCATTTTGATCATTTTGAGTTCTTAGTTGGATTTCCTTGCAAGATTTTGGTAGATTTTAATAGTTGCATTGCTTGAACTCAGATTTTCCTCAAAAGTGGTCTTTGTTCTTTTCCCTTAACCACCATACTTGAAGTTTGCAAGCTCGGTTTATTATTTCGAGCAAGATTCGAGCTCACCATCCTAAGTGGTCGCCATTATTGATCACTTTTAAGCTTAGGATTGTATCACCGCCATACTATTTAGCAAAGAAAGGTAGGATTTGGTCTCTTAAGCATTATTGTTACTCTGTCTTTACTATTTCAACTTTGAAAAAATTGATACTCATTCTTCCTTGCATTTTTAATGTGATTTTGGAACAACATTGATCTCTGAGTTGAAAACTTGTTCTAGGTTCTCCCTTTTGGCTATGAATTCAATGAGGATTTTTCCTGATTCAATTTTGACCCGTGAATTCTTGATCCTTACTCTAATTTCTCAAAACCCATTGATGTTTTTTAGATCAAATCCAAGATCTGCATTTTCTTCCTTAGAACTGCAACTGTGTTCGTTCCTTTGAGTTGTATTACAACAAATCTATATATGGACTTTAAATTGTCCTATATGAATGAATTATTTCCCCAACATTTGTATCTACACATGTATTTTTTCAATTTGTGGCTTGAGATATTACAACCCAGATTTGGGTATCCCTCCTTTGACATGGGTATTTGGATGTGACACTTTTCATTAGATTCTGTAATAACTGTTCTTGATTTCATGAGATCTTCGTACCTTCTATGTGGCCTTGGCCTTCGGAATTTTTAAACAATTCTTCATTCATGTAACACCATTAGTAGGCATAAGCCTTGATTCGGATGCTTTATTGAAATAATATAATCTTATTTCTTTTGCTTAGATATTATACTTCTTTGATGGTAACATTTATGTGTATCTTTAGAAAATTCTAAATGTTCATTTTATAAAGGCGAAGCCCTGTCAAAAATTTTCAATAATTCTTTCTTCTTTAGTTTCAATCTGAATCATGTACTTTTTCTACAAGTCTCTTCTCTCTCTAGAAAAGTTGTTGAAATTTGAGTTGCATTCTTCATTCATTTGGCTTCATGTACCATAGGATAGAAGTCATTGAATTCTACAATTATCTATACTGAAAGACTTGATTTATTTATTTTGGCTGCAACCTGTACCAACACACTTAAGAAAATAGTTAGAAAATATTTAGGCTTTTTGGCCTCTCTTATGTCCATGGTTTTCTTTTCTTTTCTCTTTCTCTTCTTTATGAGTGAGTAAATCATGTATGCAGTATGATCTTCAAGTAATCTATATCTCCTATTTTTAAGAGATTCATATGCATGAATTAGGACAATGTAGGAATATGGATTAACCCTAAGCTCTTAACTGATAATTTTCCTCTTTTCTTCTTTTAGGTACAATATTTCCAGTGGTGAAGATGAAGAGAGAATAAGCTGGAGATGAAGATGCATCAACCAAAGGAAAATACCCAAGGAAATTATGGGTTCCCTCATACTCCTATATTTTCTCTTTCATGCATGTGTACCTCTTATTTCAGTAGTTGTACTTTACTTTTCTAGTTACATCCCATGGCTTGTGTGGGAACATTTGAAATTCCTTATGAATAAAACATTGAATTCTGAAATTGAGTTATGTATTTCTTTCTACATTTCAACTTTATGTATGGATTGTATGATGAACTAAACAACTCAAGTAATATAATTGAATGTCTTAATCATGAAGGAAATACCATTAAGAATATCGTAACATCTAGTAATGCACTCGATTTATGCAATCTACAATTATGTTTGTTGTTCTAAGACTTATCATTTCCTATATTCTACAATTGGATGTCTTCATCAAGACAACATAGCTGTCCTTTGGGGCTTTGTGTTCTTTTTGAAGATAGTCATGAAATTTAGAGACTATATGATCTGTTATGTTTTGTGTGACACACATAGTTGTAGATTTCATGTAATCATTAATTAATTCAGAAATAACAATATTGTCTAAAAGAAAATCCCCTATCTTAGGTATACTTCACCAATGCTATCCATCATAACGAAGTTTCAAGTTTCCCATTTTTGGACAAGTGCAAAAATTTTCAACATTTCTGGCGATCTTGCGGGGATATCTACCTGCTAGCTTGTAGATCATTGCCTTTCTCTTGTCCATTGGGCATGGAGTCCAAAGTATATAACCAAAATCTGCCTTCTGAAGGTCCGACCCTTCCAAAAATGAACTAAAACTAGGAAAGGATCTGGAAAACTAGATCACATGCACGAATGCACTTATTGAATTGAAAAACAATGCAATGTGCAGAAACTACACTTATTGAAGGGAAATCCTACTCTAAATAGTCAATGTAATATTTTTAATAACAGTTTTTGAGAAACATACCATTCACAGGAATGGGAATTTCCTCTCCGTTTAGCTTTGAAATCTGAAAAACATTATGTTCTTTGCAAGTTGAAATCATGTAAGGACCACTCCAAATTGTATTGAAATTCATGTGTCTTTCTAGATTTACACGATCAGCATCCCACTTTAACACAATATCTCCTTCATTGAAGATTTTGAACTTGGATTTCTTATCAAAAGTCTTCTTAATCTGCTTCTGATTCTTTTCCATGTTCACATGAGCTTGATCTCTTAGCTCTTGTAACTCCATTAATTCTGCATAACGAACCTACAATGGTTCATTCTCAAGTAGCTCCATTTGATGCAGCAAATCTAATGTGGGTAACTCAACTGAAATAGGCATTCTTGCTTCTCTTCCATACACAAGCTTGTATGGTGAATTTCCAACTGATCTTTTAGGAGTCACTCTATTAGCCCAAAGTGTTGAATTCAACATCAGATGCCAAGCTCTTTGATTATCCTTGAGTGTTCTTTTGATGATCTTTAAAAGATTCTTATTAGTACTTTCAGCTAACCCATTACCTTGTGGGTAGTAATTAGATGAACTTAAGTAAATTCCATGGTTGACTACCCAATATTTTATCTTTGCACCAAGAAGTGCTAAAGCATTATACGATATGATAGTTGTTGGAACACCAAATTTGCAAACTATTCCTTCATAAAAGGATAGTATCGAAGTTTTGTTAGCATATTTTAAGGCTATTGCTTGATCCAAAGCATGTAAAGTAATCAGTAGCAATCAAAATCCACTTGTGTCCTTGTGACGAAGGCAACTTTATCATGCCAATAAAGTCAAGACCCCCTTTGCATGAAACATTGATCAACTGAAATAGGGTGTAAAGGCGTGAAGCTAAACATTCTTTTCTAACAAAGAAAGCACATTTCTTACACTTTCGACCCATTCAAAACAACCTTTAAATATGTTGGGCCAATAGTAACCAGCTTTGATGATTTTTAAGGTTATGGTATGTCTTAAGAAATGACCTCTTGTAGATCCTTCATGAAATTATGATAATAATTTATGAATTTTATCATAATCAACACATCACAAACAAGATTCCATTTATATCTCTTTTGAACAACACACCATCAATAAAGACATAAGGTACATCTTGTAATATGAAATACCTTCGTTTATCCTTGTCCATACTTTTTGGATAAATACCATGTTGTAGATAACTAAATCAGTCATCCACCTTGATTCTTGGACTTCTTGAGCAAGCTCAGGTTGCTAATTTTTTGGCTAAACCATGATGTTTGATTGCTTATACGTAATTTCAGCATGTTGTTTTGAATCTTGATTCTGGCTCATGTTGTTTTTCCATATCAGCAATTAGGTGTTCACACAAACCTTTTCCTCGAACTATCTTAGCAAGCCGGATATCAACATCATATTCCATAACTTTCGTTATCCAACCTGTTCTTTTCTCATTCAATTCTTTATTTAACAAGAAAGTTTTCACACTTGGATGAGAAACAAGAACACGAATTGTATTATTTGAAAGCATGTACTTGAAATTCTTTATCCTCTCGACTACTAAAATTACTTGTTTTTCAAGAAATGTGTACCTTGTTTTGTAATCATGCAAGCTCTATCTAAAGAAAAGAAATTGGTTGTTCAATATTTTCATCATTAGCTTGAGTTAATATAGTGAGATTGTTTCAGCTCCTGCAAGTGCATACATTGTAAAATATTTATCAAAATTTAGATTTGCAAGAGTAAGAGCATAAGGGATGGCTGTTTTGATTACTTCAAACCCTCTCTCTCCTTCGCTAGTCCAAGAGAAAGTTTTCTCTTTCTTTAACATAGATGTTAATGGTTTAACCAATCTTTGTAAAATCTGGAAGAAATCTTCTAACAAAGTTGATTTGTCTAAGAAAACTCTATAATGCCTTATTATGATGAGGCAATGATATCTATGATATGGCTTGATTCTAAAAGGATCAATTGCTAAACCTTGCTTAGAAACGATATGACCGAGTAATTTTCCTTGATGTCTTGAAAAGATGGAATTTTTGGGATTCAAAGATATTCCAAACTGCCTACAAAACTAAAAAGTCTACCTTAGATGCGTTAGATGCTCATCTGAATCTTTTAAAAATAAAGTAACATCATCTAAATAAATGAGGATGCATTTATTTAAAAGATGCGAAAATCCATGTCCATTCGTGACGTTGAAATGTTGCACCAAAGCATTTGAAAGGCCAAAAGACATTATTTTGTAAGCATAAGTACCCCACTTGGTGGTAAAATCTATTTTGTACCTATTTTCTTCTCGAACTAAAATCTAATTGTATCCAATGTAACCATCTAGAAGAGATAGTCTATCTAAACGAAACTATTCTTAAAATCTGGTCCATATTTGGAAGTCGGTAGTGATCTTTTAATGAAGCTTTATTAAGATCTTTGAAATCCACACATAATCTGATTTCTCCATTCTTCTTCCTAACATGAACAATATTGGCTACCCAACTTGGATGCTTAACTAGAAAAATAATACCCGATTCAATCAACTTGGATAGTTCTTTCCTCATTAAAGGCTCTAGTTTTGAATTTACATGTCTCTATTTCGCCTAAGCGGCTTGGAATTTGGATGTAATTCAATAGTATGTTGTGCTAAAGCGGGATAAAACCCTTTCAATTCCTAGTGCCTCCAAGTGAAAACATATTTAAATTCCTTGCAAAGATCAATAAATGATTTGCTTTTAAATTTGAGGAACATACCTTTCCGAGAAACAATTTTTTCCCTCATCAACTAAGATCTCCTCATAATTATCAACATGTGTTGACATCTTATTTTTATATTTCCTTAATTGATCATCAGTTCTGAAGATGTATTCTAATGTGACTAGACCTCGAGGCAGTTTCTTTGTATTTAATTGAACAATCTGGTCACCATATAAGTGTTGTAATTTATCCTGATTTACTGCAGAAAATTCAGCTTCTTGCTGTAAAAACCTGTGAATTTGATCATCATTTTCAAAAACCTGCCAATTCAAATCATTATCAGGTATGGAAGGCCTAACAATTAGCTTAATATGAAGCTAAATTTTGTTGTTTTCTATCTGTTCCAACACTTTGAAACTAGCACCAACTGCTGCAAGTATGTCTGCATGCTTATTTTCTATTCTAGGAATAGACTGGATATTAATAGCTTTAAAATATTCCATTAAGTTTGAAACTCTATGTCTATAAGACTTCATTAATGGATTCTTACAAACATTAAATTTTTTCACTTGATTGATAACCAAATCAAAATAACCATTAATTTGTAGCATTATGATACCTTTATTTCTAGCCCAAAGTAAGCCATGAATTAATGCTTCATATTCAGCTACGTTACAAGTGCATAAAAATTAGAGACTCAAAGATAAGAAATACCTTTCATTTTTTGAGGAAGTGAGAATCAAACCTTCTCCTTGTCCTTTCTTTTTCTTAGCTCCATCAAAATGAAGCTTCCAAATCCCTTCTGCTATATTTTTAGTTTTGGACAATAAGGGAATTGATGTGTTTTCTTCATGAAAACAATACACACCAAATAGATGTTCTTAAACTTCTTTAAAAGGATCATGAGCATGTTATTCATGTGTATTTTCTTCCATAAATAGGTTAGAAACATCATCTAATCCTGAAACATGAGCTATATCATCAAAATCAGACTGAACTAAGGTTGAATAATTAGCTAATGCATTAGAAGCATGAGGCTCAATGTGAAATCTGGCCAACGGTTTTGAATTGATCGTAAACTTAGTGCCATAATGTGTAGTGAAAAACAAGGACCAATCTAAAGAGAGATAACCTCCTATCTTTGTTGTGAAATCTCTAGATAAGCATATAGTAAAGTAAGGAGGTAAATCTCAATGATAACATCTTGAAAAATGGAAACATTTGGGCAAGTATGCAATATTACCTCTAAATTCTTGATAACACCAATGGTGTTAGTTGCAGCTCCATCAAGCTGTAAAAAACTATTTTTTGTTGGTTCATACTGCAGACCCATTTTTTCTACAATTACTTTTGGCATAATTGTGTTGCTTGCACCGTTGACTTGTTCTCAATAATTAGTGAAAAATAGAATGGTGGTGGATTTTTGATGTCATGAGCATTTAAAACATTTTGAACCATCCATTTAAATTCCTTAATGTTGTCTTCATCTATTGTTCCAAGGACCATATCTATTTTCTGAACTCCTTTTTGTTGTTTTAGAAGAAATCTATAGCTTAGAAAGTTCATGAGAAAGTAAATCTTGTTGTCATGGAATACTTAGAGCATCCCACATTGAGATGTTAACATTATGATTTTCATTACATCAAAATTTTGAAAGAAGTGACAGTTTAGAGCAGATTCAATTGTTTTAGCATAGGCTTTAGCAAAAGCGATTCTACTTGGTAGCTTTTGATATTTGAGGTATAAAAATCTTCTTGGATCGAGTTGTAGTTATTTTTGCTTCTCTTTACCAACTGAAACACTTTCTATTTTTGTGGAACAAGCAATGGTATTATACGGTTTTGGGCATGTGGTTCTTTGTTTTTTCAATGACAATGGGCGAGAATAGACCTAATTTGTTGTTTTTGACTTTTAGCAACTTTTCCTTGAGCCCTAGTAGTAACTGCAATGAAATCATCCTCACTTTGGCTCAAACTAAGTTCTGTTCGGATGCTTTACGAACCTAAGTATCTTTCTTCCCACTCTCTATTTGAGGCATGAACAATGTCTCAGATTGAGGTTGTGCAACAAGACTTATGTTTAGAAAAGCATTCGAGAAACTTGTAGCTGAATGAGGTTGGTTACAAGATTGACAGCACTCTTATGTATCCATATTAGCTGGGACTAAAGTGTTAGATGTACTAGGAGCCTTTGGGTCAAAATTCCTTTGCTAATAAGGCTACCTATAATTTTTATTTTATTGATAAGGTTGTCTATTTTTCTGGTTTTGCTGATACGGGGCTTGATAAGATCCGTTAGGTAATTAAATTTTATTGTCAATTAAAGTCATCTTGTTTCCAAAAGTCTGCAAAGCTTTAAACACATCATTTGATGGGGATGCAATAACAAGTTCCACAATGGTGATAGGTTGTGGGATAGGTGCTAAATCTGCCAAAAAATGCATTGAAGGCTTGGGTGCTAATTTTCCAGCTTGAATAAGGTTTTTTTTAGCTTTTATAGCAATGTCATAAGCATTCAAAAGAGTATTACCTCCCATAGACTGAATCATAGTTGAAATATCACTATTTAATGCTCTTAGTTAATAAAGGAAAGCATGGTCAGCTTGAGGCTTAACACTTGCCGGAATTCTTTCCCAAGTTCTAGAAAAAAAATGTTGAAACTAGACATAAATTCATGAGGATCTCTTCTAATAGTGGACAATTGTTCTATGAAGGACAAGTGATCTGAATTATCTTGGAACTATTTCAGGAATTTTTCACTTAAATCATCCCAAGTTCTTATGCTTCCAATCTCTAGATTTCTATACCATTACAAGTCTTGTCATTTAAAAGATGCAGCTAAAAGTATCAAAGCCACATCTTCATGAATTATATTATGAATTGCACATATGGCTGCAACATCTTTGATGTGTTCTGTAGGTGTAACCTGATTTTCACTAGTGAATGATGGTAAGTTTTTCATGGCAGAATTAGGGATATCATGATAAACTGGAATCACTAATGGGTTGCCATTAGTAAAGGTCACAAAATTCATAGGTGCTTGAATAGCCATTGGAAAAACTAGGATGTGAATAGAGAAATTGATACGTGATGAAGGGATATCAAGAGGAGGATTATCAAAACCAGATCTATTATAAAGTAAAGTATTACCAACTATTCTCCTTTTTTAGGAATTCAAAGGTAAAGAAACAAACTCGGGGGAATTCCTCTTACCGATGATCTTGTAGTCACTTTAGGCATGGACCATCTTTGCAATCTTGAGTCTGAAATCAACTTTATGGAATCACCAAATAGATCTTAAAATCTTGAGAATAAATTGTTGCAGCTTGTTATGCCGAAAGTAACTTTTAATCTACTGTAGATCTATTATAGATATTTGTAACGTGCATACATATCTGATTCGTTGTCCCACCAGGCGTTCCAAAAAAAATTATCTATCAAAAGTGCACCCTATAGAGAGATGGTTGCAGGTGTTCTAAGCTTTAAAATTATTTCTCTCTCTTTCGTAGATACAATGGAAACACCTCAGGTCTGTGGGTATACCTATTTTGAGGTGAGTCTCTAGTATCAAGGATGGTTCCTTATTGATGTTTACTAAACTGATTTTCTGAGGTTTGAGGGTAAAAAATAACTGTAAAAGAATTTAAAACTAAAATTGAGGTGATACACCAAAATTTTATGAGGTCTTTGACTGAGTATATGCACAATTGATATGGGAATTAATTTTGATGCACAAGCCAACATTTTTCTGTAGAAAATTAAGGGTAAACACTTGGATGTATTGAGGTAAAATATCACAACAATATTGCTAAGTTAGACATACACATTAACATCATGCGAAATTATTGAATTTAAAATAGGGTAAGATGATTAATCGGGAACTCACATTTATAAGATTAATGAAACATACACAAGACTACAAATAATTGAAAAGGCAGAAAATACTTCACATTCAAAGGGAAAAACTAGAAAAAATTGCTTCAAAGCACTCTATATCTAAAAAGTCCTCATTTGTGCCTTGCCAAGGCACACAATATATAGCAAAATTGTTTCCCATCCTTCCTAAAAATAGGCTAAAATAGTACTCGCCCATGCATCATGATTTTATCCTTCATCTATTAATAAATAAAGGAATAAAAATAGAACATGCAAATACAAATAGGCATTAAAAGCCATTGGTTAAAAATCGAGTCAAGCTGTAGTCGATTGCTCTATTTTTAAGAAAAGCAAGGATGAATTAATTTGTTAATAATACGTTTTGCTTGATGAGCAAGTATTCTCTCTGTGCATGCAAATTTGTCTTCTTTCCGATCTGTCTATTTGTGAAGGCATGCAAAAATACTCCTTGTGAGTGAGAAAAATTAATTACATTATTTTGATACTTTGCAAAAATAATCATCCATGTATTCTGTCTATTTTGGGGACCACTTTGATTCTAATGTTGACATCTATTTTTGTCTTTTTTGGTCACATGGAATTGACACTTGTGTAATTGGAAATAATGTTTTTTCTTTTATCTCCCACATGGGACCACCTTGTGCACATGTAATAATAAAACTCCACCCTTTGCATGAAAATTCATCTTCTGGTTGATCATGTCATGCGATGGCATGCAACTTTATCCATTTATAGTGATAATATTAGAACTTTCTAACCATGGTTGAATCTAGTGAACTTAGGACTTGAATTAAGATGTAAAAGTATTGCAAACTTAATTGTTTTTGGTATTCAAAATATTGGACTCCATTCGAGCTAGCAAATCTCTATTAAATTTATCCTGTGGCCGCCATTATTGAGTTTTTCAAGTTCGACTGAAGGTTCTCTGCAAGCCCTTTTAAGAGATTCCACCATTGTTGATCACTTGAGCTCGAACTTTGTTATTTCTCTCGATGTACAAAGTTCTAGGGTTTGAACAACTTGTATTATAGTTTCTAATTCCACTTCAAAACCAATCGGTGAGTCTCACTCCATCCCAAGCTTACTGCGTAAAATTCTTAGTAGATCTGTAAAAACTCAAAATCATTGTTTTGTCTTTAATGGATACCTAGAAAATCTTCCCCTTTTCTTTTGAGTGATTTTTGCATTTTAAAATATTCGGCCCACCCATCTGCTTTTAATTTCATGTCTTTATCGGTGTGCGGGATCGCGGCTTGTTTTTATAACTTGGCTACTTTTTCAAAAAGGGTTCAAATTTTAAAATTCCTTGATGGCCCGCCTCTTTGATTTGATGGTTTGAGAGGATTTGCGGGTGACTTAATCACGTTTCTCCTTTTTCAAAAAAACTCAAAGTTTCAAACTGACCCGATGATCCAATTTTCACTTTACTCAATCGATGCTTTGACTTTCGCCAATGAGCCGCAAGTAACTTTAAAACTTTATTCCTTTTACAAAAGACTCAAAGTTTTAAAGGAAAAAAACTTTTCTAGAAGCCCTCCTCTTCACACTTAACTTTAGATTTAGTGGGTGGAGCGCATTGTAATTTTTTCACTTTTTCCCTTTTTAAGACTTCAAAATCTCAAATTGACCCAACGACCATTCTTTGAATTAATATATCAATGCTTTGACTTTCGAAGGCGGAGTTTTGGGCAACTTTATAACTTTAATCATTTTACAAAAATCTTCAAATTCTTAAAGGCACAAAATACTCCGACGACCCACCTCTGTAATAAAATAGGCCACGTGTACTCCTGCGGGCCTGTGGGGAACTTAATCACTTTTACTCCTTTTTCCAAAAGAGCTCAAATTCTCAAAGGATCCCGCGGATCCACCTTTATCATTAAAATTAGCCAAGTATCTTTTGTGGGCCTGCGGGTTACTTTATAACTTTAATGCCCTTTTCCATAATGTTTCAAAATGTAAAAAGGCTCCGCCTCTCTGCATCGGGCCACCGGACAAATTTGAATATTTTGCGAAAAAGGAAAAGTGCCATTGTGCAAAAAGGGCCCGCCATGCTGCATCCAATCAGATTTCGTTAGGGCTGTGGGCCTATAAGGAACTTCATCACTTTTACAAAATAATGAAAAGGGCTAAGTTAGGAAAAAATAGCCGTCGTTTCACCTAGGTTACTTAACTTTCATTTTGTGTTTGTATCGATTTTTGTGATCAATTTCTAAGCATTGATCTTTCTACCTTTTATTTGTAGTCATTGATCTCCAACTCACCCAATGAGTTAAGTTACTTTGGTTTGGTTTGATGAATAAAACACTCAAAAACACTAAGTCTTTCATATTTTCATTCTCGAGCTCTATCCGAGCTAAACGAACTCTCAAGAAATTTTTAAATGGCCTCCATTGATGAAGTTTTTGAGCTTGATCTCATTCCATTTTGTATTACTTGGAGTGTTCTAGCACGATTTGTGGATTCAAAACTATTGTTTATTTTGCCTCCATTATTTTATGCTCTAAAGCTCGTTGAGGAATTTATCTCTACGAGTTTGGCCTTTGAACTCTATGTTGTTTACCAACCACCATTTTGATCATTTTGAGTTTTGAGCTGGCTTTCCTTGCAATATTTTGGTAGCTTTTACTAGTTTCATTACTTCAAACTCAGCTTTTCCTCGAGAAGAGGTCTCTGTTTTTTCCTTGACCACCATACTTGAAGTCTGTGAGCTCGGTTTATTATTTCGAGCAAGATTTGAGCTTCTGTAGTTGCCCAAGTGGTCACCATTATTGATCACTTTTAAGCTCTTGAATGTATCACCGTCATACTTTTTAGCAAAGAAAGGTAGGATTCAGTCTCTTAAGCACTATTGTTACTCTGTCTTTACTATTTCAACTTGAAAAAACCAATACTCATTTTTCCCTTGCATTTTTATGTGATTTACGGAACAACATTGATCTACGAGTTAAAAAACTCGTTCGGGTTCTCCCTTTTGGCTCTAAATTCAATGAGGGTTTTTCGTTATTCAATTTTAACCCATGATTCTTGATCCTTACTCTAATTTCTCAAAACCCATTGATGTTTTTTAGATCAAAGCCGGGATCTACATTTTCTTCCTTGGATCTACTGACTTTGTTCGTTCCTTTGAGTTGTATTACAACAAATCTATAAATGGACTTTAAACTGCATCTGTATTAATGAATTATTTCCTAACATCCGTATCTACACATGTATTTTTTCAATTTGTGGCTTGAGATATTACAACCCAGATTTGGGTATCCCTCCTTTGGCATGGGTATTTGGATGTGAAACTTTTCATTAGATTTTGCAAATCATTATTGATTTCATGAGATCTTCGCACCTTGTATGTGGCCTTCTGGAATTTGTAAATAGTTCTTCATTCATGTAACACCATTAGCAGGCATAAGCCTTGATTTAGATGCTTTATTGAAATACTATAATCTTATTTATTTTTCTTAGATACTATACTTCTTTGATGGTAGCATTTTTGTGCATCTTTATAAATTTTGAAATGTTCATTTTATAGGGCGAAGTCTTGTCAAAATTTTCCTAGAATTCTTTCTTCTTTAGTTGCAATCTGAAACATGTACTTTGTCTGCAAGTATCTTCTCTCTCTAGAATATTTGTTGAACTTTGAGTTGCATTCTTCATTCATTCTGCTTCATGTACCATAGGATAGAAGTCATTGAAATCTGCAATCTTTATCTATACTGAAAGACTTGTTTTATTTTTCTTGGCTGTAACTTGTACCTACACACTTAAGAAAATAGTTAGAAAATATTTAGGCTTTTTGGCCTCTCTTATGTCCATGGTTTTCTTTTCTTTTCTCTTTCTCTTCTTTCTAAGTGAGTAAATCATGTATGCAGTATGATCTTCAAGTAATCTATATCTCATGTTGTTAAGAGATTCATATGCACAAATTAAGACAATGTAGGAATATGGATTAACCCTGAGCTCTTAACTAATAATTTTCCTCTTTTCTTCTTTTCAGGTACAATATTTCCAGTGGTGAAGATGAAGAGAGAATAAATTTGGAGATAAAGATGTATCGACAAAGGAAAAGACCCAAGGCAATGATGGGTTCCCTCAAACTCCTATATTTTCTCTTTCATGCATGTGTACCTCTTATTTCAGTAGTTGTACTTTACTTTTAAGTTACATCCCATGGCTTGTGTGGAAACATTTGAAATTCCTTATGAATAAAACATTGAATTCTGAAATTGAGTTGTGTATTTCTTTCGCATTCCAAATTTCGTATGGATTGTATGATGAACTAAAAACTTAGTAATGTAATTGAATGTCTTAATCATGAAGGAAATACCATTAAGAATATACGTAACATCAAGTAATACACTCTAATTTATGCAATCTGTAATTATGTTTGTTGTTCCAAGAATTATTATTTCATCTATTCTGTAATTAGATGTCTTCATCAAGACAACACATCGGCCTTCGGGGCTTTTTGTTCTTTTGTTGAAGATAGTCATGAAATTGAAGTCTATGTGATCTGTTATGTTTTGTAACAACACACATAGCTGTAGATTTCATGTAATCATTAATTAATTCAGCAATAACAATATTATGCGAAATAAACTCCCTAGCTTAGGTATACTTCACCAATGCTACCCATCATTACGAAGTTTCGAGTTGCCCATTTTTGCACAAGTGCAAAAATGTCAACAAAAATCCTAGGTTAGATGACAATACTACCTTATTTATAAATACAAGGAAGACTTATATATAGTAGGGCTTCATCCTACTCCCATTGAAATGGCCATGTATCCTTGTCCCATCCATCACTTGAAGCATGGCATGCACTGAATTGAGGATGTACGAGATGATGTATAGTCCCAACCAATGGATTTTCAGCTTCCCAGGGATGGCACATGAAATTTAGAGTCATATAACAAAACCATCTGCCCAACCTCAAATTGTTTATTTTTAATGTGTCTATCATTCCATGCCTTATGCAGCCTTTTCTATCTTCTCACTCCAGCGTGTAATATTCCTCCTTTCATCCAAATACATCAACTTATCAATCCTCTCCTCAAGTGCTTGTTCATCAACTAATCCTCCTATGCATGCAATACGCAGCAATGGTAACATGAATTCAATTGGTAAAATAGCCTCCACGAAAAAACACCAATTGAAACGGTGTGGCCTTGTTCAATCTTTTGTAGGTTGTCATGTATGCCCATAGAATGGCTGATACCTTTTCATCCCAATCCTATCTTCCCACATCAAAATTATTAATTAACGTGTGACTTAATATCTTGTTAAATGCATCAGCAATTTTTTTTTCTTGGGGGTGATAAGGGGTGGTCTTGTGATGGGCTACCATGAACTCTGCCAACAAAATCTTGACTGTCTCATTCAAGAAGTGTGTACCCCTATCACTAGTCAATCTTAGAGGACATCCATACCTAATAATTATGTTCTCCCATAAGAATATAGTTTTTTTTTGTTGTGTAATCCTTTGTGGATGTTGCCTCTGCCCATCTTGTTAAGTAATCAGTGTAAGTGATGATTTAGTGTGAACCAGCCCTTCACACAACAGGTGAAATTGGTCCCACAAAATCAATTACTCATTTCTCAAATGGTTATGCGCTATCTATCAATCTCAAGGGAATCTCATCCATCCTTCTTAGTTTACCAAGGTGCTGGAAATGGTTACAGGCCTTGCAAAACTCAATAAAATCCTAGTAGATACTCTCCAACCAAAGCCCTGTAAGTAGAATCTTCTGCACGGTGGCATTTCCTACATAGTGCCCTCCTACAATCCAACCATGTGTTTCCTCCATAATTGCAATGCAATCATGTTCTAACATGCATCGATGCGAAACCTCATCTTGGCCTAACTTGTATAAATCTCTACCAATTAGCATGTAGGGCGCGGCGTGTATGGCTAAGCGCTTTCTCTCCAAAGTCTTCATTCCCTTGACGCCACACCCATTTTGAGAAATACATCAATATCTTCAAATTCGGAGGGAGCATGCCACAACCTAAATAGTTACATGTTTGGCATGGTATCCTTAATTATCTACGCATCCTCCTCTAATTCAATCCTTGATAACTGATCAGGTCCTAAGTTACTCTTTCTTGGTTTCACCACAACTAAAAACTTAAATTCTTGAAATAACAAGACCCAATGGCATATCCGCCCTTGTAAAACGGGCTTGTTCACCAAGTACTTCAATGCCATGTGGTCTATGTAGAATATGAAGGGAGTTGCTAACATATATTGCCTAAATTTTTGCAGCGTGTAGATCATTGATAGTGCTTCGCGCTCAGTAGTAGTATAGTTATGTTATGTTGTTTTCAACTTCCTTCTTACGAAACACAAGGGTGATCAAAAATTACTTCTCCAGGTTGTGATAAGACTTCCCAAATCATTGTCCCTAAGACATCAACATGTATATGGAATGGTTTATCCCATGAAGGAAAGCGTAATATGGGCGCGGTGACAAGCCTATCCTTCAAAGTGTCAAAATATGTCCATTGCGCCTCTCCCTAGTGAAAGGAACTTTTGTGTTTCAAATAACTCCTCCAAGGGTGTGGCGATCTTGTCATATCCTTTAATAGACTTCTTATAGTACCTTGTATGCCCAAGGAACCCACACCACTGCGCTCTGTTGGTAGGTTTCCCCAATCCCACAATAAGCTCGCAACTTTGGCGGGATCCACCAGAAAACCTTCCTTACATATGATATGCACCAACAGGGTTCCAAATGGAGTAGCAAAAACACATTTATTAATGTTGATGGATATCCTCAACTACCGAAATTTTTCAAACATCAGCTTTAGGTTGTCACAATGGTCTTTTACTAGTCCATACATTTTCCATTCATCAAGGTATACTTGAAGGAACTTATGAATGAAGTCTTGAAATACATGTACCACAATGTGCGAGAACACAACAAGTGAATTCTTTAGTCCAAAAGGCATGACCATGTAGGTAAAGCTTCCTCACTCCATGGTGAAAATGTGTCTTCTCTTGGTCTTCCTTTGCAATCCTTACTTGATGATACCTTGAGAATCCATCCATGAAGGAATAGACCTCGTGCCCATATTCTCCTTCCAAAATTTCCTCAGTGAAGGGGGTTAGGAAAGGGTCAATGACACATATTGCATTCAAGTCCCTATAATTAACATAGATTCTTATCCTTTCATACTTCTTAATGGTTATAACCATGGCGCTTATCCATTCTGATTCCTCCACAAATTCAATGATGCCCAGGCGATCATTTTGTTTATCTCCTCCTTGAATCGTACATGTAAATTTAGATTGATCGATAAGGTATCTTCCGAATTGGGCACACACATTCCTTCAACTTGATCTTCATTTCCCCAAGGATTAGTAAACACCCTTAAGCTCATGGTACCCCCATGGAAATAAATCTTGAAATTCATGCAATAGATCAATGATCTTTGAAACCTCTTTTTCGACCAATAGTCCCCAATAATAGCTTCTTTAGGTTATGCATCCAAACCAATGTTAACCTTCTTTATTTTTAAGGGTTCATGGTAGGCACATGCTTTCTCATCAACATTATCCATAACCTCATGTGTACCTTCAATATGGTTAACATCCAAACTTTCCACCTCTTTGTCATCTATCACATAGACAATTTTCCCTTTTTTATTTTTCCATGCACGCGCACTCAAGATGTGTCTCTTCTAATTCTTCCTCATCAAGGTGCGTCTCCAAACCAGAGTTCACCTAATAACTCCAGTATCCTATCCTCCACCATAGCACTATCTCCCATCATTAGGTGCTTAACAACCTACAACACCTTATCCAATTATGGTTTGGTACTTCAATACTCGAAAGCTTGAAGGAGGTCATTCATTAGCTCCTTCTAATTTCATGTTTGATGGCACATCTCTAAGTGAATGTACCATGCATGTATAGCCTTGTAAGGTGGAATATAACTTATGCACCTATAAAGAATGTGGCAAAGCTTCCATGCCTTCCATCCATGATTTCTCACATGTTTGGATGTGAAACGAGGTGGGTTCCTTCCCATGGTAGTCTTGTAGGATAGTGGGTGCATTGATTTGGGAAAACCTAACAGAGAATGCAATTCTCACCTCGTGCCACTCTAGAAGGCTCTTTGTGATGTGTCATCCACCAACGTGTTGTTGTCCCAAGTAGGTTATATCTGAGCATACCTTTTCTTTCGACCTCATTTTTCCATTGGGTCTCCATTTCTCATAAGAATTCATCAGTGTTGGCTCCTCCAGAGTAAATTGGTAACTTCTTCCCTCCTAAGTGCTCGAATGAGTGCACCTTTGTTACTCTTGTCACATAACCTCTTAACTATCACCCAATTAACTTGTAAGTATCGTGTGCCCAATTGTCACATGTTATACTAGTTGTATCAATTATAGATTGAGTGTCCTCAAACTTTATAACTCCTTTCGTAGGGTCAATTACCTCAGGGTCTCTAATAGAGTGCACATAGATCCTATCAAAAAATTATTCTCCCAAGGGCTCAATATAAGGCGTTGACTTCCCATCAGCTAAGGGGGTGATGACCCATTCTTCCTTGTTCTCAAAGCTTATATACCCATTATTGAACAGAGGTCAACATTGTTCTTATAATACTAGGGGCGCTTTGAGAAATGTTGGAAAGTGTCTCGCCTCGGCTAGCGCCAAGACATTAAAATCCCCAATGAAAATTTCCCCTAAGATAGTGATAACATCATCCTTCAAAACACAAATGGGCATTACATTTTTCTTGTTATCCATATACAAAGACGTTTGAAGATGGCTATAATGGGGCCTTCCCATTTGATGTCATGCATCTAGAGTGAGGACATTGACTTTTGCACCTATGTCAATTAGAATATTTCTCGAATCCAACCATCCACAACAACATTTAAAGGAATCTCCTTATCATAGTAAAGGTTATGGGGGAAAGTTAGCATGCGAGAACCTACCTCTCGTGCTCTACTCCGACGCGTGGTACCTTATCTCATAACCATTATCCTAGTAAGGGAATGATATTATCTTGCCTCAACATTTTTCATACTTCCCTGACCTCATCCAAATCCTTCTAAGGAGCCATAGCACTCTTCCTTTACTCTAACTATTTTGACTACTCCTTCAGGCATTGGATTTGTCCTTGTAGACTTCGAATCACATCCATGGTCTCTTGATATACTTCTTTCTAATGAGTAGGGTCTAGATACTTCCCATGTATCACATCTTCTATTATAACAAGAGGTATCTACCTTGGTATCTCACAGCACGTGTGACCTCGATTGCGTCTTCACCAAGACGAGTTCTAGTCCGGACTCACGTGCCACCCTTGGCATCCACTCCAAGTCAGCCTTCTTTACACTTATTATCCCAGTGCCTTTGTATTTCCGGTGTTGCTGGCTCATATGCTCAAATAGATATAGGCACTCCTCATACTTATGCTTCTTTCTACACCAAGAGCATTATAACATATCGAACATTCTCACTTATAGTGCTCTGTAGACCCATAGTTGTAACAAGTTCCACGTGGGAACTCATTTCTTCCTCCTCTGTGGTTACCACGACCACGAAATCCTCCTCAGAAGCCTCTTCCACATGCCTCTCCATCTGCGTGCCCTTCATAGTGGACCATCATCCTTGGAACTACTTACAAGGCTGGTCTGGTGCATACCAATATCAATGGCATCATGTATCTAGTCAATCAATCTACAATCCTTAGTGTCATGAGTAGTAGAGGTATAGATCTTGCAATAGTAAGACACATTTTTATAGATCATGCGTAGCAATAGTGGACACCTACTTACATCATGATCTCCATGGAAAATATCACATTCCACCGTCATGGTGTGTATCGATCTCCGAGGACAACTATCCTTTATATGCCCATCTACCTCACAATCTATGCACCATAGACCATTGCGTGTCTCGGGCGTCAAGTTCGCAAATAGCTTCTCCAACTACTTGGACATTGTAGAAATATGTGCCTCAAGGAAAGGGATAACACCGATATCCACACTTCCAACAGTCTCAATGTGTAAGGCAACATCCAGGTCCTCGAGCAGGTTTATGAAAGTCTTGTGTGAAATTTATCTCATAAACGGTGTTATCAACCCTCCAAAAACCCACTGAGCATGCCGAGAAGGATGAATATAATTGAATAGTTTTGATAAGAGAGTTTTGAAAAGCACGTCATATTCCCGTACACTCTCTTCCATTCCTTGTTGGATCTCCTTTAGCCCACTAATTCTCTTTTTTTCAAACTCATGGATATGAAATTTAGCTAAGAAGGCATTCCGCTTTGCAGTGTAATCTACCATCATATGATGGGGGTCATATTTCCGATACCAACTATGTGCATGTCCTTGTAATGTTGTTGCAAACTAATTTTCCTTTCGTTCTAGGGTAGTGATCCCCTTTTCGTGTCATAACATCTCACACTTGTGTACATGCTCTGCAAGCATCCTCAACACCCTTTTAATATGGCGAGATGCAAAGACATTTCAAAGAACACTTACTAAGGTGGTTGAGGCCCTTGTTCGCGATACTGTAACCTTGATTCCCCGATATTTCCTCCAACACCAGATCCACTACATCCACCAAGTCTTGTACCTCCGGATCCTCTAGATCCACCAGTCCACTAGCTCCTCTATCTCCTACTCCACCGAGATCCACCTCTTGTGGTTAGTAATGGTCCTGAAGTGGTCGTGCCTAGTGTTCCCAATGTCCCATTCAACTGGCGTGAGCCAATGGTTTGTGATATTGTTCCACCACGGATGCATGTCCCGCACCGCTCCCGGATGCAATACCCAATATTTGTGTACTCACACTTTTCCCAAACATCGTTCCAGACAATATTCCTCTAAACACGGGGAATGATTGTGCAACCATAGATGTCCCAAACGAGAATTTATATCTCGTAGGCGTAGATCATTCACTCCCACTAATACCAACTAGGTTAGCAATACTTATCTCTTGATTTGGAAAACTAAGCACCAGGGGTTGGTCACCAAGTGGATTTAGATGTGCGCCAACGACTCTTCTTTCTCCAAGAAATGAACTCTCATCGAAGATGAAGGAGTCTCTCTCCGTACTTTCCAAGATGGGGAAGCACAGACTATTCGGGCTCCACGTCCTCTACGTGAACCTCAATTCCTTCTTGCAACATTTTCCTTCATAGATCCATCACTCCTACAACCTTGCGTTGTATAGAAAACTCCCTTTCACATGCCTCACTATATTTGAGTCATCTCTCTTCCCTTTCCTTTTCATCCACAAGGTCTTCCATCTTCCTCCACCCTATCTTCCTCGCCCAGCGCTCAGAGAAGCTTAGCCGACTAGAGGGAATGTTTCCAATCTTATTTTAATCATCAATATCTTCATAGCTAATGGGATAGCCCGCAAAAATGATCCTCTAGGTTCCCTTAAGAACTCAAACTCAACAACCTCTAGACAAGAATACGTAGAAATAGCATATTCCAAGGTATAACTGGTCAACACTCTTCTCCACTAATGATCAACAACATGTGTCCAAGTCAGATCAGCATCCCGGCACCTCTGATATTCATCTTGGGTCCACATGCGAGATCTATAGTACCATCTTAATCTAGATTCATATTTTGAAAGCCATTCATACAACTCTCTTTGGAAAGTAGCAAAAGAAGGTCTCATACATCTCATGATCTTGATTTTCTTCTACCCATGTTTGTGCATTAAACTCAGGTCCAATACTAAATATTTGAAAAAAATCATCCTCTGTGCTCTTAAACCATGCTTTGACACTGTTCAAATTCAAACACTATGTCATCACGCACCATTCTCAAAACAACTTCAAAAAGAGGTCCTAGAAACGGAACCAAGATGTAGTCATTTTTATGTACCCTTAATACAACTCCCTAATCCCATGTGCATTGTCCTATCACCCAATGGGTGCTGGGCGCTCACCCAAGGCATGTGCGGGCACCGAGCCCCTCCTTTATGTGAGAATTGTGAGAAGATCTTGCCATTGGTAGAGAATTAGTTACAGAAAAGTAAATATTCATGTAACAGACAACATGAGCTATCAAATCCTTATACCCATAAAAATAACAAGATAAACATTGTGGCATGAAATACAAAGAACAGATCTACCTTATAATATGAGGAAATAACACTAGGGTTTGCACCCATGAACCAAATATTCAGAATAGAGCCATATATTCATATTGATCATAGTCTCAGTAACCACATTACATTCAAAATGGTCATAACAGACCAAATATATCAAGACATAAATCTAACCCATATATCAAAGGTCTTAGCTATGCTTCCCTTATTATAAATATTTTTTAGACCCCACCCTTAGACATGATAATATTCCTACAGTCCTCTAATGAGAACCCCAAATCCTAAGGCCTCCTAATACTTTCTACAGAGCTTCGCTTTCCCCATGCTATATGTCTTGGTGTCTCTCTTCATGCCTTCATCTGTCTCTTCTTCTACCCGAGCATCTCTTCTTATAGGATCAATACCCACCACCATGCCTTTCTTCAGGAGCAGATTGGATGCCAAGTGTCAATGTGGTCCTCTAATGGTGCATGCTTATTATGTTCCAAGCTCTCCACTTTCTGTAATGATTTCTTCCTAGGAATATTCCATGCATGGAATATTCTTTCCTTAACCACCAAGTCTCTAGGTTGGCACCTTATCCACTCGGCATGCCTAGTCAAGTCACGTTTTCCTCAAGTGCCTACAGAATGTTGAATATGGATAATTCCTTAGATCTTATGTATTATGTCACGCGCGCGCCCTAGTTTCTCCTAAACCCTTTTCCTGTTCACTTTTCCCTATGTGCCCTTCTTCTTACCGATCTCACATGCGTACGTGCCCTTTAGTACTTAGCCAATAATTTTAGGCCCAACAGTCCATGTACAATTACTATAAAACTAGTAGTGTATCCTACGGGGGAGAAGAAGATGCATGAAGTAAATTATCTGCATACATTAGTGTAAATTCGAGACCCTTATTAAGAGGGATCGGTGTGCATGCCAATGACTTATCAAGTTTTCCTATAAATTATTCTTGTGTTGTGATGGATCTAACGAAAAGAGCCATGAAGGAAAAAATGAGAAATTCCTCTATTTAGATAAGAATTTATACACTAGTTAGAAAATGGAAGGCTCAAAATGAAGAGACGATAGAGGAAAGGAGCCAAAAGTGACCATTGTCAAATTACTAAAATGGATTTTTACAAAAATAAAAAGTGAATACGCTAAAACCAAAAGTGGTATTTTATAAGATAAATATATGGAATAAAAACCTCTAATAAATGTGCCAAAAAGTGTATATTTTTTTATTATGCCTTTATTACTAAAAATAGTAATTTTAAATTTCTGAAAATTGTGCTAAAAATTATGCCAAACAAAAAGAATTTTTAATTTAATAAAAATGTTAAACTTAAAAATAGTGTCATTATTTTTTTATTATTAATGGTAAAGGTTTTTTGGTTGGGATCCTACCTAGTTACAAAAGAGGCCAATAGCCCAAATAAGACATTACAAAATAACATCAAAAACAAGACTAGAAAATATCATAGTCAAACATAAACATAAATATAGCAGAAATTAGGCCCAATGCCGGACAATGACAACACAAAATTAGCACAATGTCAGCATACTCATGTCAACACGAGACTCGAGAAAATTTACTAAAAGAAACTAGGCTTAAAGAAATAGCCGGTCATTTCATAAGCTTGTTGAAGCTCATCTTAACATTGTCCAAACCTTTCTTATTTTGTCTATATTTTGGAAATATGCAACTAAAGGTGATTTTCTAATTAATAAGCCCTAGAAAGAGACCCAATGGAATGAACCAGCCATGAGACATTAGGAGAAATTGTGAAAACCATATTTAGTGCATGCAATAGATGGGAAATTAAATGCAAACCCTAGAGTATTGATAAATGTGAAACCAAATAGGAAGAAGAAACCTTGGAGAAACTAGGAGTTGAGAAAAGTGATAGATTCGATTCAGGATTTCGGTTTACAAAACTTTTATACCATAATTAAATTATTCTATAAAAAGCACACAACAATATATATGATGAAAGGGTTCATTACAATAGGCTATTTTGGTCTAATTAATTCATAATTAACCATGCATAAGAATAAAATCATATTAACACTTGCAACAATGAAAAAAATGGTAGATAAAGTGCTCTAGAAGCGATGAATACCTAGATATACGAGAATGGACCATATGAGATCTAGATGTTTAGACAACGGGTGGAACATGGTGGTAATATTTTGGAAATAATTTATTATCAAGATATTAGAATTGACAACTCAGTTTGTAAATGACTTGTACTATATGTTAGGAATGGATTTATAGTCTCACTCTTCTCTTAGGTCTTAGACCCTTTAATAGTGAGATTATGTAGATTTTTGTGCCTTTTTTGTCTAGTAATGTTCTTTCTTGTATTTCTATCCTACTTGCACAACATTAACACAACACTAACACAACTTGTAATGACATATAATAAAGTAGAAACCATAAATACCTACAATAGCCTTCACCAAATCATTAGATAAAAAAAGGAGAAATCAAGTTTTTTATCGGGATGGACTACCCTTGGTGGTCAACCCTTTCCAAACAAATCCTAGTTTTTTACTACATACCCTCGTGCAAGATAAAACATCATGTATGTATCCTAACATGTGTATGTGTAAGTTTGAGTGTCATATAAGTCAAGTCCCTATGAGTGTCATCGTGTATCTTGACAAAATGATAGTGGGATAAATATAGAGTATAAAATGTACCCAGTGTGGTAGTAGTGTGATGTAGTGTGCTTTAGTTGTGTGAATAAACTCTTTTTCCCCTGAAACTCTTTGAAAATGCTTGGAGTAATTTTTCTCTCAATAATACATGTCTCTAGGAGATTTACACGCTTGAAAATGGATGAATCTAGACTCTTTGACTTGGTTGAGTGCTTCAAACATGTAGTAGTAGTTTCTCTAGATGATGTGCAATGGATTTATGGATATCTAGTAGATCCTTAAGTTTTTTTGGAGTGATATTTACAATAATATCTTGTAAGAGTGTCAGGTGAATTATAAAGTGATATTTAATTTCTTGTATAGCCTTTCGTAGGTGAAATATTATGATAAAGTCATCCTTAGGAAAATTAAAAAGCAATAAAGATATTCAAATTGAAATTAGAGTTAAAATATAAGAAGTAGAAATACCATACCTTATCATCGGTGCCATAAAACTTATCCCGACCATATTATGAGTCATGAAAAAGAAGCATATGATGTGAAATTTTGAAACAAAAAGGTATGGAATTATGCAAATAGATGATTTACTTGTTTTATTAGTTAATATTTCTTGATTTTGCGATAGAGAAGAGTGTGGAGATGAGCAAGCCAAGAAAGAGATATAGATGTATACTAATTGGACTTAGAATTTTAGCATTTGTCTTAGAAAGGGAACATAGTCATACTTGTCAATGGTAAAGGATAAGTTACTAAATTTGAGTGCATACCGGGAATGTGAAACAACACAATAAAGAATTCAAATTGAAATCATAGTCGAGAGAAGATAAGAAGGGGAAAGACCATACAAGTCATTTGGGGTCTGACAACTCATCGACCATATTGTAATGTAACGGAAAAGAAGCATGTGATATGAAACTAAAAGTAATGGAATGATGAAAAGAGGTGATTTACTATTTTGATTTACTAAAAGTTTTTTTGTGAGGATATACTACCCTTGGTGGTCAACCCTTTCCAAACCTATCCAAGTGTTATACTACATATCCTTTTGTAGGATCATTCATCATGTAGATCTATAGGTCCATGTGAAAGTATGAGTGTGATCTAAGCCAACTTCTTATGAGTGCCATCCTGTCTCTTGAAAAATATAGTGGGATAACTATAGATTAGAAAATATATTGAGCTTTGTAGTAGTGTGATGTAGTGTGCTTTAGCTTTATGACTAAACTCTTTTGTCCCTTAAAATCCTTTGACGATGTTTAGATTTTTTTTCTTTGTAATACATGGCTCTAGGAGCTTTTCATGCTTGAAAATGGAGGAATCCAAACTCTTTGATCTCGGTTGATTTCTTCATAAGCTGTAGTAGTAGTTTCTCTAGATGATGTGCACTTGATTTAGGGATATCTAGGATATCCTTAAGTTCTTTGGAGTGATATTTACAATAATCTATTGTAAGAGTGTCAAGTGAGATATAAAGTGATATTAACTTTCTTGTATATCCTTTCTTATGTTTTTATGATAAATACAGCCTTAGGAATATGAAATAACATAATAAATATATTCAAATTAAAATCGAGTCAGAATATAAGAATTAGAAAGACCATAAAAGTCATCGAAGACCATATAACTTATCCCAACTATATTGTAAGTCATGAAAAGGAAGCATGTGATGTGAAAAAAGTTATGAAATGATTCAAATAGATTATTTACTACATTGATTAATTTATATTTATTGATTTTGCAATAGAGAAGAGTGTCTAGATGAGAAATTCAAGAAAGAGTTATAGATCTATACTAATTGGACTTAGAATGTGAGAATTTTTCTTAATAAGGGAACATAACTTGAAGCTTGTAAATGGTAAAAGATAAGTTACTAAAATTGATTACATACATGGGGAATGTGAAAAACCATAATAGATATCTTCATATTGATATCAAAGTTGGAAGATGAGAAGGGGAAAGACGTTACAAGTCGGTTGGGGTTGTACAACTCATCTTGACCATCTTTGTACACTAGTGGAATTGAAGTATGTCATGTGAAACTAAAATTTATGGAGTGATGAAAAGAGATGATTTAATAATTTGATTTACTACAAGTTTTTTTATGCTAGAATACCCTTGGTGGTCAACCCTTTTCAAACAAATCCAAGTGTTGTACTGCATACCCTTGTGCAAGATTAAGCATCATGTATATCTCATAAGTGCATGTGTAAGTGTGAGCGTGATCTAATCCAACTCCTTATGAGTTCCATCGTCTCTCTTAACAAAAATATAGTGGGATAAATATAGATTAGAAAATATACACTAAGTTGTAGTAGTGTGATGTAGAGTAAGTTTTAGCTGTATGACTAAATTCTAGTCCCTTGAAACTCTTTAATAATTCTTGGAGTGATTTTCTCTCCGTAAGACATGGCTCTAGGATATTTGCATGCTTAAAAATGGAGGAAGCTAGATTCCTTGACTTGGTTACATGTAGTAGTAGTTTCTCTAGATGATGTGAACTTGATTTAGGGATATATATGAGATCCTTAAGTGCTTTTGGAGTGATATTTGTAATATATCTTGTAAGAGTGTCAGGTGAGTTATAAAGTGATAGTAAGTTGCTTGTATAGCCTTTCGTAGGTTAGGAATAAGAAACAAAACAATAAATATATTCAAATTGAAATTAGATTCATTTAAGATAAGAAGCAAAAAGACCATACAAGTCAACCAGGGCTATACAACTTATCCCAACTATATTGTAAGTCATTAAAAGGAAGCACGTGATGTGAAACAAGACAATATAGAATGATGCAAATAGATGATTTACTACTTTGATTAACTAATAATTCTTGATTTTTTGATAGAGAAGAGTGTAGAGATGAGCAATTCAAGAAAGATATACAGATCTATACTAATTGGACTTAGAATGTGAGCATTTGTCTTAGCAAGGAGCATATCCAAACTTGTCATTGCCAAATGATAAGTTACCAAATTTGAGTGCATACATGGGGAATATAAAATACCACAATAAATATTTTTAATTGAAATCAAATTCAAAAGATAAGAAGTAGAAAAAATACAAGTCATTCGGGGTTGTACTACTCATCCTGTCCATATTGTACAATAATGGAAAAGAAGCATGTGATGTGTGAAACTAAAAGTTATGGAATGATGCATAGAGATGATTTACTAATTTGATTAATTAATATTTATTGGATTTTTGATAGAGAAGAGTGTGGAGATGATCAAGTCAAGAAAGAGATAGGGATCTATACTAAGCTGAACTTAGAATATGAGCATTTGTCTTAGAAAGGGAGCATAACCAAACTTTTCATTGCAAAATGATAAGTTACCAAATTTGAGTGTTTACATGGAGACATGGAGGTAGAAAAAATGTCATTAGTGGCATTAGACAAATATCTCATTTTTAATTACATCATGAAACTTCCTTGAAAAGGAGGGTATGTAATGCAATGAAAGAGGATAAACATACAAGGTGATAAACATATAATTTCTAAAATAGTTGTAAATATGGTCAATGATATTACAATATTGATAATAGGGTCTATACTACAACGATGGGAAATAAGTGTAATTACTCTAACCAATGCAAGGATTTACTACCTTAATAACTACCAACTACTAAGTGTACTGCCAAATGTACCTTTTATGCACCACCATGTCTATCATCGACATAATAAATTGATATGTGTAAGGTTGTGAAACAGTAGTTCATAAATTCATCTTGTATTCCTCTTTTTCATCAATCATCCTGTAACATAATAAATGAGGGACCTTCATCACATATAAAGGACATTATTATTTGGGGAGAGGAACAATTTTGTTTGAGATTCATCATGCCACATCAAACTCCATGTTGGCACTCACCAATGCAAAGTAATATTTATATTATATTAGGAGCATAACATAAAACTTGTGAAAATAAGTGCTAGTTGTCAATACGAATTTGCTATTTATTGAGGACCATCCCATATCACCCATGATTGACGATGGATTATTGGTAAAAGTGCACATAAAATTTTGGAAATGGTTTTACATTAGTTTTATCATCTTTGGAAATTATTTCTTTTTACTTTTATTTATAATTGGAATTTATTACTGATTATTTTGTGAGAAGTTATTACAAAAGAGTGTTCCCATAAAAATTTAAAATAGTGTCGTGAACAATGATAGTAAAAATGTATAAGGAAAAATAAAGAATATTTTGTGTTGTATGTAGATAACAAAGATCATATCTTCAAGCATCTTCACTTTATTATCCTCACTACTCATGTCAACCATCCCACCAAATACAATTCCCATAAGGATATTCAACACCTCTATTTGCACATGTCGGTGAAGCCTCGTAACATTTTTAGAGAGGATTTCATCATGGATATTTTTGACCATGTAAATTGAGTTCACCTATTGTCTAACCAAGATAACACCTCTTCTAGCCAAGCCAAAATAATAAGTTTTCTATATAAATTTGGAAATATTATTTTCAAAAGGATGAGAGGAAATGTTATCCCAATAATATATCTTTTACACATAACATTTGGTGGCATTTTGAAGCAATTTATCAAGTGTCATGTCTATCGAGGCCTCTAAAACCCTAACACCAATGTTTCAACACTTTATCTCTAGTTGACATCATCTTGCGAGTGTATCCTTCATACATCCCTGGGTAGTTACTAATTGCAACAAATAACGACATTTTTAAGGCCATAATAAGATTGGAACTCTCGTCCTCATTTGTGTTTTTAGTAATACCAGATAAAAAGTTGTGAAAGCGCATCATGTAATCTAGTTAAGAGAATGATAAAACTCTTCTAGGTGCCACCATATTTTTAGGCACCACCATCAACTTGGACCAAATGCCAACTTTATCCTCACCTTACAACACAACACACTTTAAAATCCTGCAACATAACACAATTTAAAATCCTTCAACATGTCATATATCCATTCCCTTACACACATTAAGATACCAAGTCAAAGGATATGTGGCAAATCAAAGGCAACAATCAACTATGCAGCGAGATGATTTTTTTATCCATGCATTAGTGCATAGATCCTCCCCACTATCGATATGATGCACCATGTTACAGTCATGGACCTTCTTCCCATATAAGGCACACTTCTAGGGAAGGCACGCCTTCTAGGGAATGTTGAAAACCTTTCAAACAATATTGAAAAATGAAAATCCTTTTATCTCTTGACTATTAGATCTTGGAGGAGTTCATAATTTAAACATTTATGATATAAAATAATACTAAATAACATTATTTTTCTATATCCTATACTTTAATATTTTACCATAGAAAATACAAAGGTTTATATGGCTTAATAAAAAATATGGAAAATCTTTATGATTTTACCGTATTTGATAACTATACTTATCAACATAATATTTTTTATTGATAAAATTTTGGAAAAGGCTCAAAGGGCCATTACAAAAGATAGTCATGAAAGCATACAAAAATCAAACAAACCAAACACCAAATGTGGGAAACCAAAGAGAAATCAGCTCCCAACAAGCCCCCACCAAAACTAAAAGACTAAAAAAATATACAAAACTCAGGAGGTATCCCAAGAGCTACTCCGAGTTAAATGACGAGCAATGTTTTTAGGATGTACTGAGGTCCAACCATCATCATTAAATGCTTCCCTCTATCCAACACAATTTTCATGCATCAAATTTGAATTTCCTAAGTCAATGATCAGTTCCACAACCGTGTTATTCGAAGTATCTTTATTCACCCACAAATCCTGCAAATTTCCTTGTGAACCGTGATTATCTGTAGTCAATGCATTGTTTGCATGATTTTTTTATTTTGAAATCTCCCCTATCAAACTGATTCATCCGGTCACCTTTACCTCTTCCAACGTCCTCCTTCCTAGTGAACTATGTTTCTTTTCCAATGCTAATGAGGCTCGGTCGTGTTCGAGAACAAAATCAACATCCTCACTTTGACAGTTCAAAGCATCGATTCTCCCTCCTTTAGATCTTTTGTTTCATCGTTCTCCAGACCAGGCTCGTCCTCCTTGCAACAATCTATTGGGTCATCTCTGATTTCTCGACATTTGGAGTAGAAAAGCCTTGAGCCCTCCACTTTGATCTCATGTTCCCAAATGCCTTCCGGGTAATTCAAACATATTTTTTGGGAATTTTTGTTCCCCTTGAGACAGAAACACAAAATCAAAACTAATCTAGATCGGGCCCTCATCACTGGATCAACAGAAATCAAAGTTCCCATCGATTTTGTGATTCCAAAAAAAAATTGACCTCCCAAAACTCCAAAGGAAGGATAGGGAGACGAATCCAAACAGGGAGAGATTTAAAAACTAAGTTATGTGATAAACCTGGTTCCCATCGATGAAGACTCAAAGCATCACTATCAAAGAACCACGGAAATTCCTGAAGCACCTTTATCCTATCATGATTATTTTGGAAACAGAATAAAAAACCTTCTCTAGCCAAAGCTCTGACATCTACCATGCATGTCCATTTCCTTTTACACCAATCTCTAACAAGATCAATGTTCGGTCTTTTCCCAGAAAACCTTCCAATGATTGAAAACTTTAATCTTGTCTTGGCATTATCTATAACAGATCTCCAGAATTTCAGATGTGGATCACCATTCTTCCATGAAGGAGAAATCTTAACAGACTCTCTGTATCCTCACCAAACAATATTGTAACCTACTTCTCCTTCTCTCGATCCATTCTCTTTCTCTCTTATAAAAGCTTTGGTGATAAATGCTTTTAATGTACCATAGCTATGAACTAGAGTGATTGGATGATCACTTTCTCTAAGTGGGACATGGGGCTAGGCTAAACTTTGGTGATAAATGCTTTTAATATACCAGAGTTATGAACTGGAGTGATTGGAGGAGAACTTTCTCTAAGTGGGACATGGGGTGGGCTTGGGTCCTTAATGTTCCACTGAGTGATCCGCATTCGAAGTGCCCCACTATGTTCCTCTTGGTCCATATGGAGAAGTTCAACCCCTACCTCAAGGTGTCCCCATGGCCACCTATTGAAAGCATCCAATGAACTCAATGGGAATGGAACTTGGGTTGATGATTACAAAATACAATGAACTCAAGGTCTTGGGCTATTGGTGAGTTACAAGTAGTTTGTAATCATCAACCCAAGTTCCATTCCCATTGAGTTAATTAAATGCTTTGATAAGTGACCATGGGGACACCTTGAGGTAGGGGTTGAACTTATCCATATGGACCAAGTGGAACATAGCGGGGTGCTCCAAATGCAGATCACTCGGTGGACATTAAGGACCCAAGCCCACCCCCATGTCCCACTTAGAAAAAGTACTCCTCCACCACTCCAGTTCATAGCTCTAGTATAATAAAAGCTTTAAAGGAACCAAAATTTTAGCTTGGTGTATTAAAAGTGTTTATCACCAAATTTATCAACATAATATTGTGAGTTACAAGTAGTTTGTAATCATCAACCCAAGTTCCATTCCCATTGAGTTCATTGGATGCTTTTGATAAGTGGCCATGAGGACACCTTGAGGTAGGGGTTGAACTTCTCCATATGGACCAAGTGAAACATAGCGGGGTGCTCGGATGTAGATCACTTGGTGGATATTAAGGACCCAAGCCCACCCCCATGTCCCTCTTAGAGAAAGTACTCATCCACCACTCCAGTTCATAGCTTTGGTATAATAAAATCATTAAAGGAACCAAAATTTTAGCTCTGGTGTATTAAAAGTGTTTATCACCAAAATTATCAACATAATATTTATTCATATGTTGATATTATATATTCGATAATCATGAAAATACATAATGCAAATAAATATGACCCAAAATTTGGAGAATTTTCAAACGAATCCAAACATTGTGTAAACCTGCATTTTCTACACAACACCACTACAAACTTTCAGCTAGACAGATTGGAGGTCCTTATTTTTTATTAGATGACATGTAATTTGACATTTATATGAATATATTTCCCCTATAAAATACTCTTAAAATTTTATTTGAGAAGAGTGTATATTGATTTGTTGTAGATTTTGGTTATATTCGAATATAGTTTGAAAGTTCTTTGGGTATAGTTTAGAGTTTATTCACTTCATTTTTGCATATAGATAAATAAAATTTCAAGAACATTTTATTTTTAGATTTGGTTCTTGGAACTTGAAATCAAGGATGATTTTGTATTTAAATGTTTTCTTTATTATGAGATTAGGGAGTGATTCTTTTGTTTCTTAAAAGTCTCATTATTTTTACTTTAATTGATGCAATAGAGTTATGGGAATGCAAAACACCAAAAATAATAATTCACAATAAGAATAATGCATTCATATTTCAAATGTTTGATAAATGATGAGTAATTTCTCAAATACATAAGAGGAGAGATAAAATTAGTTATACATGCAAAATGAAGATGATTTGGATGTGCAAGGTAGTGGAACATGTTGATCAGAAACTGTAGATGCTTCAATGAAAGTTTTAGAGCTACAAACTCAAATGGGGTAGGACAATATAATTGTTGTATGAACTAGACCTAATATGTATAGTATCTGACCTAGAACTATATCGTTTTGGACCCTTTTACTAGTTGGATCTAAAATTTTTGGTGTACTTTACTTGTGAAAAATGGTCTTTTTGTATGTTTCTCTTTCTCACACAACTTCAAGATGACCTATAATCACCTGCAACAAAGTGAAAACCCTAGAACCTACAGAACCATTCATTAGAGCATTAACAAACCAAAAGGAGAAAACATGTGTGTGTGGGGTTGAGATTGGAGTTCCTTTGGCATTCATAATCCTATTTGTTGAACCTAACCAAGTGTTGCACTATATGCCTTCATTTGGGACTAGGCATCATGTAATTCTCCTAGGTTTTTGTGCAAGTTTGAATATTTAACTAACCCCCTAGGGTGCCCTCATGTCTCTTGACACAAAGATAGTGGGATAACTACGTAGTATAAAATGTACCCAACATAGTAGTAGTGAGATGTTGTGCACCTCAACTATGTGGCCTAGCCATTTGTTATTTGAAACCATTTGTAATGCTTGAAGTGACTTTTCTCTTGCTAAAATATGGCTTTATGACCTTTGCATGCTTGGAAATGGAGGAAGCTAGAGTCTTTAACTTGGTTCAAGTGCTTCGACTTATAATAGGGATTGTTCTAAATTAATTGCAACCGATTTGAGAATATTTAGGAACTGTTTGAATGCTTTTGGAATGATATTTTTAATATGATTTTGTAAGAGTGTCAAGTGAGTTATAAATTGATATTGACTTGTTTATATAGCCTTCTACGAGTTAAATATTCTAATAAGGTCAACCACAGGAAGATGAAACAACCAAAGAAAATTTTGAAATTAAATCTAAAGTCAAAGAATGTGAAGGGGTGAAACCATATGGGTTGTGCAAAGAATAGACCTCATATCTCGACTAATGTCTACATTTTCATACTAAAGAGATGAAAACTAAAACTAAAAGTTGTGTCGTAAATATCAAAGGTTTAATATTTTTTTGATCAAATAAAATTTGTAAAATTGATGAATTAAGTTGTAGAAAATCTGGAGAGATTAGGTGCTTGCATTTTGAATGTGATAATTTGTCTTAACAAGCGAACATTGTCAAACTTGGCATTGTACAAGGACAAGTTACTAATTTGTAATGTCTACACTTGTATAACTCTTTCCAAGACTTTATGGATTATAAGGACTATAGATGTTGGGGTATACTCTTTCAAGAGAGGTTTGATCTCCATCGCTAGTTGACCAAAGACTTTACTTCTGCAATGATATGCAACTAGAGAATTTTTTCTTTTATTCACTTTGTTTCTTCTTCAAAATAGAGTAGGAAGCAACCGTGTGACTAAGGTCGTAGATATTACGAGATCTATGAGAGATCTAAGAACATCATTTATTTCCACATATTTTCTTGATTACTTGTTTATTAATTTTTAGATTTGGTAGGATCGCTTCTTCATTCACAATTCCTTACACTAGCAAGCTTATTATACATTTCATATTCACTTAACTAGTTATTATTAGTTAATGCTTTCGACAAATTAAAAGTTATTATTAAATTTTTATATTTTGATTTTCATGTCTTGAAGTTTGGACATGCACATTTTTTTATGCATTTTTTAAAAAATACAATTTTCTAATTGGTGACTGACTAAAAACTATACTCCTTATTCCCACCTTCAAGTAGATCGAGACATGATAATGTTGTGATACTTATTATGGTTCTCATTTCATCTTTACACGTCTTATCAAACATTTTTATTTTGACAACTCATACTCTTATTTATGACATAATTAATTACTTTAAAACCATTTAATACTAATTACTTTAAAGCATTTCAATGTTAAGGCATGAGTCTTGTTTTATGTTATACTTTTTTAACCTTCCTTGAACATTAATACTACCTTATCTTACTTTATCCTTCTATTTTTAATTTTTAATTTTTAATTTTTAATTTATCAAGTAAATCTTTGGAAGGTAATTTCATGTGGCTCTTACATATATATATAAATGACGAGTATATTTATTTTAATATGAAAGGTAATTTTTTTATTGAATCCGAAGTTTGTATGAGTTAGCCACACAAAATTCTTACGCTTATTTGCCAAAGATTGAGGAGATTTCATTGCACCAATTATCGGCAGAAGCAATCTTGACTTAATCCCTTATTTATTACTGGAATAAGAAGTTTGGTAGATAAGTAGACAACACCTTCTACACCATCATATGCACAGTTAAATGGAATTAGAAATTTAGAATTAAAACTTTAATGGATGGTAGGCAACACCTTAACACCATCATCCTGAACTTAGGACCACAACCCATTCTATATAAAAAGCAATAGGCTAGCAATATTAAATAGACAGTCAATTTAACAAAAATGGCGTTACATGTAATATCGAACGTCAACTTCATCCCTATGTGCATACCATCAATTTTCTTATCCTTGTTTTACAGTTTCTGTCCACAAAATTTGTATACCTACAGCTGCCCATTTCCCCCGACTTTCAGTCGAAGACTTACCCGTGACTTTCAGTGGCAGACTTGACCGTGACTTTCATTGGAGGTGTGAATATAAATGACACTGGCCGCCCAATCTATTTCATCCCTAAAACTTTTCATTATTTCCATCCATCGGCAAAACTATCCTAATTCTAGTTATCTCTGTTTGAGGCCCTGTAGAGCAAGATGAGCTACAATTCTTTTACTTTTCTATTCTTCTTTTGCTCTTTCTTCCCAGTGCTTTTCCTTCTTACACATTCGAGTATAGATGGTCTACCTGTAACAAAGCCTCAACCTACACGCAAGGTAGTACATATTCCTCTAATCTTGATCTACTTATCACTGATCTGCTTCGTAATACACCTCAAAGTTCAGGGTTTAACACTTCTAACCCGGGGTCAATCTTCCAACAAGGTCTATGGCCTCCTTCAATGTATTGGAAACATATCGGCAGAAAAGTGCTCAGCTTGTTCTCAAGAAGCAAATAAGACTCTTCATAAAGAATGTGCCAACAACATAGGCGGGCGAGTATGGATGGATTACTGCTTCTTGCGCTATGACAACACTAATTTTATTTCAACACTAGATTCCGATCCACAAGTCCTGTTGAATGAGAAGGATGTCACAGAAAATACGAGAACTTCAAGTCCACAACCTCCAGTCTTCTGTCTAATCTGTCTGATCAAGCTTACAACGTTCCTGCAAATAAATTAGGCGCCGTGGGAACGGCCTCCTACTCTACTTCCAAACTGGTCTATGGTCTAGTCCAGTGTTGGAGAGATTTATCAGTCAATAATTGCAGAACATGCTTGACTACAGCAAAGAAAGCTGTGGAAGATTGTTGTTCTCTGAAACAAGGAGCTCAGGCTCTTTCGGGAAGCTGTACACTGAGATATGAGATCTACCAATTTTTTGACTCTAGAGATTCATCACCTCCTCCCCCAAATTCTTCTTCATCGCCTCCTTCTCCAAATTCTTCTTCAGCACCTCCTTCCCCGGAAGCCGACAAGAAGAAATCAAAAGGTATGCTATTCAGCTACTCTATTTTATTATCTACAATTTTCTTTATTTAATTGTTCTCTGCAATACATGGTTTATTTATAGATTTGGTAGATGCTGTAAAGGATCCGGATCTCTTCACTTTCATTAAATAACAACAAAGGTTTTCTGTGCAGAGAAGTCTTCAACAAAATTACCTATAATATTAGGGATTGTGGGAGGCATAATCCTGGTGTTAGTTATTTGTATGATTGGAATGAGAAAAAGAATAAAGGCTGCCATTGTTGGGAGGCGAGGAACTCTAGTTACTAACCACGAAGGTGCTGCTTTCGAGTTTTCTTTTCGTTTTCAGTTTTATCTTTTGAATCCGGGTTTTGTGTAACATCTGACTGTCTAACCTTGTCCATTTTTTAAATTCTACAGATAGCCATGGATTTCCCCCTGAATCCGGGCTACTTATGCAGGAGCAACATTTAATCTTCAGCTTAGAAGAACTGGAAGAAGCAACAGATAATTTCCATGACAACAACAAGCTTGGAGAGGGAGGTTTCGGTGCCGTATACAAGGTGGGACTATACTGTATCCTTGATCAGCAAGTATGTTTAAAAATACCTCTAATTCTGTTTTGATCTCACAGGGGACAACTAGGACAGAAAGGAAATAGCGGTGAAAAAACTGTCTGCGAGATCTACACAAGGCAAGAAAGAATTTATGAATGAAGTGAAGCTGGTTGCCAATGTTCAGCATCGAAACCTTGTAAAACTGTTGGGATGTTGCGCTGAGGGAGATGAAAAACTGCTTGTTTATGAATATTTTCCCAACAAGAGTCTCAACACTTTTCTTTTTGGTAAAGTTACATTTCAACCATCATTTGCGTTTGTGCGAAAAGATGAAAAAGGCTAAAATAGATTTGGGTTTTTACAGATCCAGAAAAGCGCAGACATCTAGATTGGCAAAAGCGTTATGATATCATCATTGGAATCGCCCGTGGGCTTCTCTACCTTCACGAGGATTCACAGCTGCGAATCATTCACAGAGATATTAAAGCAAACAACATTTTGCTTGATGACAAACTCAATCCCAAGATAGCTGACTTTGGTTTAGCCAGACTCTTTCCTGAAGGAGAGACGCATATCCAAACAAGAGTTGCAGGCACATAGTAAGGATCATCAGTGTAGTATTTCATATTTACATCGATTTACATGGATTTGTAGTTGTAGGCGATAGGCTAGTTTTTCTTAAAGAGCGAGTGTTGATGTCGTGCAGCGGTTACATGGCTCCAGAGTACGCCATGCGAGGGCAGCTGTCAGTTAAAGCCGATGTCTATAGTTTTGGAGTGCTACTGCTCGAGATTGTCGGTGGAAGGAAAAATTTAGATTTCCAGTGTACCCCGGAAATGCAAAATTTATTAGATTGGGTAACAAACTGAACTTTCCTTTTCCCTTTTGATGATTTCTATTGCAACAAATTTAGTGATTTGACGATTTGTGATGCAGACATGGAGACTATACACAGAAGGAGATGTATTGAATATGTTGGATTCAACAATAAGAGAAACGTGTGTGCAGGAGCAGGCGTTGAGATGCATTCATGTTGGGCTTCTGTGTGTGCAAGCGGATGCAGCTGATCGTCCAGCTATGTCGAATGTTGTTATGATGATTTCTAGCAGTTCAGTGACATTGCCAAATCCAACAAAGCCGGCATTCATGAGTTCCGTGGATCAGGGGTATGGAAAGGAGACATCATCGCAGACATTTGGGATGACCACGATATCGACAACATTGGTTCCTTCTGTAAATCAAACATCCGTTACTCAAGTGGATCCTAGGTGACATTGAAAACTCGGGAATGCTATGGAATCTGGATACACAATTCCTACTTTAATTAATACCTTGTCGGCTATCGATTGTATTAATTATCGCATGAGTACATCGTTACACGCAAACCCATTATTGTGAAGTTGAATTTTCAATCGAAAATAAGTAGGCAATGGCTAGTAAAACTTAGTTTTTAAAGCTCGAAAGTTTGTAAGTAGATTAACTTTTGAATTACAATTAAGCGTGTAATTGTGATTCTAGGCAAAGAAAAAGTTAAA
This sequence comes from Taxus wallichiana var. yunnanensis, assembly GCA_018340775.1. NCBI lineage: Eukaryota > Viridiplantae > Streptophyta > Pinopsida > Cupressales > Taxaceae > Taxus > Taxus wallichiana. The sequence continues at coordinate 778,494,069 of CM031234.1, read as the reverse complement.
TGTAAGGTTTCCATCGTATGTGTGTTAATTTGTATTAGCAATTGAAAAGATTTTAAGATGTTTTATTATTTAATTTAAAAATTTAAATTATAAGTATAATTTATTGAATTGTTTTATTAATTACAAACTTATAATTCTCTAATGATCACTAATTAAAGATGTTGTCTATGTGATTGATGTTCTACGACTCTTATGATTAATGTCGTGCATCCCCCTCAAGGACATAGGAAACCACACCAAAAAGTATAGGAAACCACACCAAAAGGTAACTAAAAATTTGGGTAATTTTTTTAAAAATTATAAACAATTACTATTACTATACTTTTCTGATCCCATTAATAATTATTTTATATTAATTCGATTTACCCAAATTAATTAACTACTTGTCTAATTTCTAACTTAATTATTTATTTCTTATCATGGTTACCCTACTAATCATTTACTAGGGTCACATTAGAAAGTCTACACCCCCTTTTTTATTTAATTAACCCCCACACACCCTTCTTTTATTTTATTTCCTATTCCCACAAAAATCCCATGACTTAAAAGTTGTGTAGGATTTAATGTGGACCCTAGGATCAATCTAATCTTGGCCCTTGATTTAAAACTTGCCCTAAAGTTGCCCTAATCCATCCTTATCTTTTCTTTCCCTTTCCTTTCTCTTCCATTTGGTTTCATTTTGTTTCTTGCATGTGCAGGTTGAGGAGGAGCTATGGGGTTTTGGATTCATGGAGTTGTAAGTGTTTATTCTCTTTGCCGGAAAAATCTTTGGTTGTTGGGTATGTATTGTACCCATTTTTTTGTGTATGATAAAGTCAAATCTTCTTAAATGCACATATATTATGATCTATATATTATCAAATATTATAATAATTGATTTAATAAACCCGAAATAAGCGGAAACCGCAAAGTTAGATTTACTGGGTGGCATTCTCGTGGGGAGCCATGGTTTTGGAGTGGGAAACACGGTGGAAGGGTTTGGGTAATCTGCGATGGAAGGGAGGGAGGTTACGGTAGAGGTGGGTCTGCGTGGAGGTGAGGGGTGGGCTGCGTGGAGGAAGGGGTACAGAGGAAGGGGTTGGATGGGGGAATGGTGGGTGGAAGATGGTGGTGTTGGGGTATGGTGGGTGCGCATGTTTGGGGAGGGCTCGACCCTCCCACATCTTTGTTTTTTTGTTTTAAAACAATAAAAACCTCACCGAAAACTTTTATTATTAGACACACACACACACACATTTTAAAATATTACATTAAAATATTTAACTATAATAATAGATTAAGTAATATATAATTATGGTGAATATATTATATTATTATATAATTATATTATATAACTATATTAAATATATTTAGATCATATCTTGTGTAAAGAAAAATTATTACAAGTTGTAAAATGATAGATTATATTTTGTTATCTTTGTGAAGTATGAAACTTAATAATTTTCAATATATATCTATATTAAAATGATTTACTTATTTTTGTGATAAAAAAGAATGTAGCAAAGTATTTCCAATAGAAGAGAGTGTTTGGAATATGTTTAAAAATTAGTAAGGAAGAAAACATATTCACATTTGATTTCCTAATAAGATCAATTCATTAAGTTTCACATGGAAAGGAAGCAAAACTAATTTCATTCCATTCAATAATGTTACAAAATTTACAAGAAGGAGATATATTACAAGAAAGATAATATTTCCATTCAATGTTAATCCTCAAGCTCCATGTTACACTAACTTTCCTTTCAAATGCAATACTAAATAAATACTGCAGATTTCTACAAGAGGGAGATCCAACAAAGAAAAATCACATTTTCTTTTAGTGCTCTTAACATCACATTTTGCATTTTTTTGTGGAAAACATATTTCCAATAAACAAACTTTCTTTTCAAAATGGAGTTCCAACAATTCATATTAAAGGAATCAACTATTTTACAAGATTTATTTTCAAGGAGCTTAAGCTCACAAATACAACATATTTCCAAAATACATAAAATACTCAAGGAACCACATTACAAGGCTTCTTTGCAAGATTGAAAGAGGATACACAAACTAATGCAACACTAGTTTACAAGCAATCCCAAATCACAAAATGGAAACTTTACAAGACAAAGAAACCTCCCACATAGCCATATCCATAAGGTTACAATGAGAGTAATGTTCACAAAAATTGGAGAAAACAATGAGAAGCCATGATGTCAAGAAACTCCAACCATCTTCCAAACTTGAGCTCCAACTTTGAGTGTTTTTCAAAGAAACAAACACATAGAGAAAGACTTGTTTTACCACCCAACATATAGGCATCATTACATGCCTTTCCAAAGGTCGGAAAACATGCTATCCTCCCCCAAGCCCATGAGAAAGAAAGCTAGCTTCCACAAATGTGCACAAGATAAAGGGAGACATAACCAATAAACACATGCACCTAGAAAAAAATCCATACATTAAATAAACACAACATTCACCAACCAAAGAAAAGAGGAGAAAACCATATTCATCCTCATCAATGGGGAAGAGTAACTCGAGAATGGAGAAAAGAGGCCTCAAAAAGGCCCAATTGGTGGAGAAATGCAATATTACAAATATTAAGCCCCGATCCATTATCAACTAAGGCACATTTAACCCCAACATTATTGATATAAACTTGAATATAAAGGGGGATCATGCTCTAACATGGCTTGAGAAGGAAACTCATCTAATGTGAAAGTAATGTGATCTTCATTGAGAGATAGAGTCGAGTAAACTTATGATACACATACTGAGCGAAATGAGGATGAATATAAGTATTAGCTAGATATTTCACCAAATGATTTAACAAATATGGAATTTGTAAAACCCTAGATATTTCAAAGTCACATATGATAAATAAAACACTAAAGTACCTATTTGACATAATAAATTCGCTAAATAAAAATGAAGCCCTGGGTGTAAGAGAGAGGATTGAAGACTTAGTTGATTTCACAATAGATCCCAAAGTGTGTCGAACTAGAAAATTGATAGATAAGAGGAACAAACTGTCATAACTGTTCTTGGTAAATTTTGGAACTATCAGATTTTCCTAGGCATCAGGGGCACCTAGAATGGGTCAATGGCATCTAGGCGCTGGAGACCTCTGTTGGGTGCCCGTTTGTAAAAAATGGTCAGAAACTAATTCTTCTTGTGTCATAAGGTGGTCGCTAGCCTTTGTTTTTTTGTCACTAGTGTATCGCTAAATGATCTTTGTGTTCACCTGTAACTTGCAAAGAGAGAGAGATAACTTGCAAAACCTCAAAACACATCAAATCCTAAAAATAAAAATATGAAAATGGGGTGTCAGAATGACCTCGGCGGTCACCCGACATAGTGAAATTACGACCAAGCGTTGCACTACATATCAGACTCCATGTAGTACTTGTTTGTGTGCAAGAATTGTGCCCTAGGTAGCTCTTGTGCAAGATGCACTTGATAGCGAGAAATAGCTAGATGTAACAATATAGATAGATGTGTGGATGTCAAAATGAACTTCCCCTCCTATGCGTGTATGCAAAAAATGCAATCCCTTGTCCCTTGAGTGAGTGTTAGATGGATTCTTTGATGCTCTTAGAATGTATTTGGATGCAACCTTAAATGATGATAATAGATGGTTAGAGCTTGCTCTTTTATTATGGTCACATAAATTTATATTTCTATGATTCTTTTGGTTGAATTTTGCAATTGACAACTAGAAGGCTGACCTATAAGAAAATAAGATGCCCAAAAGAAGCGAGTAAAGTAAAGAGAGGTCGAGGCACCCAGAAGGATAGGGGCGCCTAAGCGCTGATGTCATGTCTAGGCACTGGTGTCCAGAGTCATAGAAGATAAAGCAGAAAAATATCGACTATGGTGTAGGGTGTAAGAGGCCAGAAAGAAGACATGAAACACATACAAAAGGCCAAAGATAGTTGTCAATTGCTAGTTTTCTCACTTAGGAATCATATGAATAGTAGTATGTGATTAAGACCTAGAAATGTACCCAAAGTGTGTGATTTAATGTCTACACTTATCTTCTCTTAGTCTTTTAAGCCTAGTTGCATCTTTCCATTCTCATCGATTTTCCTTTTGTTCTAATAGTTGCATGAATTTCCAGAAAAGAAAACATGTTAATTGTGGGAGGCATTGGTAGGTTTGGATCTCTACCCATTCAACTCGTAAAACATGTCTACGATGCTTTTAGAATTGTTTCCATTACAAGCATAGGGAAATCAAATTTTGTGACAAGCCAGGGCGAGATCCAATGGTGGATTGCACTAAGCATGGCTATGATCAATTGCTAGAGAAATTTGATTTTGATATCGTGAAATATCCCTTGTGGGATACCCCTTAAAAATGCACAAAATATTGAAAAATTGCAGCCAAATAAAATGTTGATTTATGCAGATTTTTATAGTGAGGATAACAACTAAATAAAAATAATATCTTCCAAGATATCCACTCGAATCACTTGAAAAATTAAAGAGAGCTTGATATTATTATAGAGGACATAATAAAACTATTTTTGGGAATTTTACACAAGTCAAATTGTCGCCAGAAAATTACAGAATGCCCTATGCGGCTGGACAACTTCAGAGGTCCGTGACCCTCTAAATACAAGAGCAAAATAAGGGTCTTTGGAAATAACAATGGTGGGTATAGGAAATAGTACTGCCACCTACAGATCTGAAACGACCGACTAGACAAACCCCCAAATAGAGGCTAAAGTCGCCTTGCTAGGAATGGAGTCAAGAAATATGGGAGGCACCTTCCACGTGCTGCCACGCCCAGCCTAGATGGCCGCGTGAGTCTAATCTAGAGCCCCTCTGATTGTCTTTCCCAAAAGCCCCCAAAAATCCTCGAAACCCTTCCTCTAAACCCTCCGGAAATATCTCTGTAGCACGGCCCAGAAAACGGATCCAAGATGACAAACTAGGGTAGATCTCTCACTATCGAAGAATGCCCTGCTAGCTAGGGACGAGTCTCTCACCACCGAAGCTAGGGTCCCTATGGGATTTGACTCCACAAGCTGTAGAAAATGCAACAGCAACAACTACACGAGAAGAGGCTAAGAGTATGCGACAAAAAGTGTCTTTTTCTTCCTTCCCCGTCTCCTTATATACTTTTCATTGGCAAACGAGCCCCCATAACCCTAGGCGCATTTTATTCCATGGAGGGGCCACTAACATAAAAAGTAACTATAGTTACTTTTTCCCTTTTGAGTTGCCATGTCCAAAAGTGACCCCCAAATGCCAAACTAGGATATTAAAACCACGGGGCCCCTTCCCAAAAGCTTCCAGCGTCCACAACCCCCTGGGTCTGACCACATTTTGGACCCGACTTGGCCCTTGGGCCATTTGGCGTAGGAAAAAGGGACATTACAGAAAGGGGACATTACATATCGACTCTATAGGTTTGTGTTTTGTTTCTTTCCTTTTATTTCTATTGAGACAAGTTTCAAATTGCAGCTTAAAAAAGAATAGATATTTATATAAGGGAGACATTCAAGTCTCATGTAATTCTAAAGGTGAAAGATAAAATGACGCCACTACGTTAAATATTCTATAGCACCTACTACATAATAGAGTAAATCCATTAAAATATTATATTTGCATCCCTTTACGCATTTCTTGCCTTAAGTGCAATCACTAATCATACAAACTATGAAGAAAAGGTGAAATTCGCCACTTGGCACAGCACGATTCATAGAGACTAACATGTAATAGTGTGAGAGAAGACTATGAGTGAATAATATATCTCAATGTTCAGCACGATAATAAACCTCATAATAAATCATGTTTTTTTGTGAGCATCAAATCTCCACTCATTGTGAATCATGAAATGAAATTAGCTGCTCTCTCTCTCTCGACTTAGTCTCGAGGTGGCTCCACTTGTACAACTTCGGGAAGAAAGTTCAACTTTATAATAAATAGTAGTACACTTTACAAACATGGATAGAATAGACGAGGCACTGACTTCAACAGATATTTAGGAATACAAATGGCACCAAACTTGGACCTTATTATGTGGATGAAACAAAACTTATCCTATACGCTATAGCACTTGCTGCTTCAGAGCTCACCTGGGATCCACTTGAGAAAGGGAGGTTTCATTTAGGGATGGAATATCATTTAGGGAAGAATTATCATGCTTCTCGGTAATATTCATGAATGCAGGTTTTGTTGGATTTGGCAATTTCATTGACCTGTTTGAGATCATCATTATTACATTGGACATAGCTGGACGAACTGCTGCATCAGCTTGCACACACACGAGCCCAATATGGATGCATCTTAAGGCCTGCTCCTCTTGACACGTTTCTCTAATTGTGGAATCCACCATATTCAAAACATCATCTACGTTGAATAGCCTCCATGCCTGCACCACACTTGATCAATTCACTTAATTTGGTGCAATAGAAATCGGAAGAAGGGAAAAAGGAAATACAGTTTGTTACCCATTCTAACAAGTTTTGCATTTCATGAGGAAAATGAGAATCGGTATTTTTCCTTCCACTGATAATCTCAAGCAGCAGCACTCCAAAACTATAAACATCGGCTTTAACAGATAGCTGCCCTCGCATTGCATACTCTGGAGCCATGTAACCGCTGCTCCACATCAACACTCACTCCTTAAGAAAAAAGAATGGTCTACACCTACACATACTTAACAATACTCAAAATCAATGTACAACTGACATAATGCGCAGTATATGATGATTCTTACTAGGTGCCGGCAGCCCTTGATTGGATTTCTGTCATATCATCAGGAAAAAGTCTGGCTAGGCCAAAGTCGGCTATCTTTGGATTGAGTTTGTCATCAAGCAAAATGTTGTTTGCTTTGATATCCCTGTGAATAATTCTCATGTGTGAGTCCTGATGGAGATAGAGAAGGCCACGGGCAATTCCAATTATGATGTTATAACGCGTTTGCCAATCTAGCTCTCTTCGCTTTTCTGGATCTGTATAAACCCCAATTCTATTACTTTTTTCATCTCTTTGAAAAAAACCCTGCAATACCAAATGCAAATAAAGCAGGTTGAAATGTAATTTACCAAAGAGAAAGGTGTCAAGGCTCCTGTTGGGCAAATACTCATAAACAAGCAGCCTTTCATCTCCCTCAGCGCAACATCCCAACAGCTTCACAAGGTTTCGATGCTGAACATTGGCCATCAGTCTCACTTCATTCATAAATTCTTTCTTGCCTTGTGTAGACCTTGCAGACAGTTTTTTCACTGCTATTTCCTTTCCGTCTCTGGTTGTTCCCTATAAAATCGAAACATTATTAGAGCTCTCCGTATATCTGTAAAGAGACTAACTTGAGGGCAAGAATACACTGGACTCCCACCTTGTACACCGCACCGAAGCCTCCCTCTCCAAGCTTCTTGTTGTGGTGAAAATTGTCTGTGGCTTCTGCCAGTTCTACTAAGCTGAAGATAAAATGTTGCTTCTCCATAAGTAATCCGAATTCTGGGAAAATCTACGCCCTTCTGTATAATCAGAAAAGAGGGCAAAGTTAGGGGATTAGAAGTAGCACTAAATCCGCAAGAAGAGAACTAAAAACAAGAGATAAAAATTCGGAAGCAGCACCTCCGTGGTGGGTAACTACTGGATTCCCAACAATGAAGGTTTTTACTCTTTTCTGAATCCAAACAGACAAATAACTAATGCGAGGATGATGCCTCCCCAATCCCTAATATCATGGGTAGTGTTTTTGAGGACTTCTCTGCACAGAAAATGTTAATTATTATTTAAAACAATTGAATAGATCCGGATCCCTTGCAAAATCTATCCAAAAACATATTAGAGATAATAATTGAAAAAATTGTAGATGATAAAATAAAGTAGTTATACATACTATTTGATTTCGTCTCGGAAGTTGTCTTAGGAGGACTGGGGGCTTCAGGGGAGGAAATTGTTGGAGGTGACGGTGATGATTCTCCTGAGTCATAAAATGGGTTGATCCCAAATCTCACTATGCAGCTTCCCAATAAAGCCTGACTTGCTCGTGCTGTAGAACTCTTCACGGCTTCCCTTGCCGTAAACAAGCATTCTTTGCAATCATGTATGGACAAATCTCTCCAACACTGAACTAGACCGTATACTTGTTCGGAAGTAGAGTAGTTGGCCATTCCTACAGCGAATAGATTATTTGCAGGTTTGTAAGCTTGATCAGACAGATTAGACAGAAGACGGATGGTCGTGGACTTGAAGGTCTCCGTATTTTCTGTGACATCCCTCCAATCGCTGATGACAATTGTCTGGGTATCTAATGTTGAAATGAAATTAGAGTTGTCATAGCGCAAGAAGCACTCATCCATCCATACTCGCCCGCCTATGTCATTCCTGCAGTTATATTCATGGAGAGTCTTATTTGCTTCTCGAGAACAGTTTGAACACTTTTCTGCTGATATGTTCCCAAAACACTGGAGCAGGCCATAGACCTTGTTGGAAGATTGGCCAAAGGAAGTTGTGTTAAACCCTGAACTCTGAGGCGTATTACGAACCAGATCCGTGATAACTCGGCCAAGATTAGAAGAATATGTACTGCCCTCTGTGTATGTTGAGGCGTTGTTACAGGTAAACCATAGAGAGTCGGAAATGACACAAGGAAAATTTAATAGAAAGAGGAAAAGAAGAATAGAAAAGAAACAAGTGCGCCTCATCTTGTTCTTCACGCAACTCAGAAGAATGTGCTGCTCCGAACGTTACAGTTAGTAATTTTTGCCAGGTCTCAAACGCAAGAAAACTACGAATTAGATGAGTCGGAGCGGACGGTGTCACTTTTATTCCAGCCTCCCATAAAAGTCGTGGGTAAGTCTGAGACTCGAAAGTCATGGACAACGGGCAGCTGTAGGTGCTGAGCTTAAAAATCAAGTAGCTTTTGGAAGATTGACTTGTTGACGGATGAAAAGGGTGTGGTCTGAGCCATTCACCCAGGTTTTAATCCCAAAATTTACAGGGGGCTGATTACCCTAAAGTTACGGTCAGTTGAAAGGACTCTCCTCCATTAACACTACAGTCATTAACTCTTACAAAATCTTTAACAAAAAGTAACAGATTTTATTGGCTCCTTAACAATTAAATCTTAAATTTGCGAAATAAACAGAGAACAAGAAGATTGATGTAGAGTTAAATTTGACTTGAAGAAGAACGTCCATTTAATAATTTTGTATTTGTGTTTTTCTTACTGTTACTCATACATTAATTAATTTTAGATAAGCAAACGCCACCATAATCGATATGTGGACAATAGAATTTTAATTTTGGTGGAGAGTTTTCAATATTTCAAAAGGAAGTAAAATGAGAATGAGAGATGGATGGATTGGTACAATTTCTTAATATAAAAGTATTTATTTTATTTATTTATTTATATATTTTTATTTATTTATTTATACATTTTTAAAATAATAATTTAGTTAATATTTGATGAGTTTTAATTTTATGTGGAGAGTTTTATTTATCTTAATTTTTATATGTTGCGAAGGTTTAATATTATTAATATTGTTCTAAACATTTAAAAATATATTAATTTAAATATTTTTGTTTTAATTAAATAGAATTTAAAATTGTGATTCAAAATTTTATTATGTAGTTGAGATTTTACAATTAAATTTAAAAAAATTATAAATTAAATTAAATGGTCAAAATAAATATTAAAATTCCTATATAAACAATAAATAAACATACGAGCCCCACTTTTCTTAATAGAGAAGTTAAAAGTTCATTTAAATCGAATGGCCCTTGGTCTATTAGTGATGATGTTGGCTCTATGGAGCCTAGCGAGAATCAAGTCTTGTTGAGTGCATATCTAGAGATGCCCCGACACAGAGAGTCGAAACAATTGAGGCCAGGATCGTGCCCTAGGTGACTTTAACGACGTGGATGACCCTCACTCGTAGTTGCTACGCTGAAGGTGACCACTAGTATGGTTATGTGCTTACTCATAATTGTCAACCCGTTATATGCTTCCTCCAAAGTATGTGCAAAGATGCTAACAATTTATGTAAAACTAGTGCCCAATTGAGTGTACAACTCAATAAAAAAAAAGTTCATTTAATAAGAATATGTGGCTTTTATTTTCTTTAGTGCGAGTAAGGCCATATATGATGTATTTGTTGAATTAAATAATACTACCAATCAAACCAAAGTGGTGCAATGGAGGCACAGATAGGGATTAACGAGAAGGAACTTGTTAAGCAAAAGGGTGAACGGAATGCGAGGATGGGTTTGGGTTGATGGTGTGCAATGTTTGAAGAAGGTGAAAGAGAGGAGAAACAACAAAAAGATGGAAAACATGATTGTGGAATACCAATAAAGGAGTTTCTTGTAGGTAAATGTAATGCCCACATTTTCTAGCTTTAGTTATCTACTAACTCTATACTCATTTTGATGATTTGAAATGGATTATGGCACATTTGGATATTATGTTATGATATTTGATCATTCGTGGACATGTATGATGTTTTGGGCACGTAGCGCCAATTTAGCCTTGATTAGTATGTTAGTTCATTTCAGTAGATGCTTTGGATACTAATATGTTACGACATTATTGATCTTATTGGATATATGATGGACACATGGTTTTGTCGCACATCTTGATGTTATGGATTATTTGGTTAATTGATGTGATCATATGATAGCATGGATATATGTCGTTATATGTTACTACAATGACTAACACATGATGGATTTATGTGGAATTGTGTATGTTACTCAATTACTATTCCTTGTTGATGTGTTAGCATAGTTAGCATGTTTATACTTTGATTGGTTTATTGAGAAGTTGACATATAGTTTTACTAGATGGATGTGTTTAATGTTTGCAATGAGTGTGCAAATTATAGGGCACATGAGAACGTGAGTTTGAGGGCGGCTACTCGAGTGTGTACAAGCAGCCCATGGGGTGAGTCTTAGCCATGTTAGTTGTGTGAAGCCTTATTTGGTTGCATTTATTGTTGGGTACCATGAGTGACTCTTAGATTATAATGTTGTATATTTGGTAAAATTAATTATGAATAGTTGTTTTATTTTTGTTAAAAAAACTAGGTTGGGGGACCTAATGGTCCCCACTTGCATTAGGAATGTATTTGTGTATGTGTTTGTTTAATTAATGAGGATTGGGGTCACATAAGCACCCTTGAGTGGGCCCCACATCCTCAACATATGTGTCTAAAAGTGTCAAACCTGAAATTGAGTTATTTTTGGCATTTTTAGAGATTCCTTTTAGTTTTGGGAGTTCTCTTAGCATAAAAATAAGCCCTTGGACCCTACCTATTAGGTAGGGGCTTAATTTCAAGGCCAAAGGGGGTTTCTCTCCCATTTGGCCTCTCTCTTGTCACCATTCATGTAAGAATGGTTAGGAGTTGTGTATTGTGAAAAGTTGCATGAATTTGTTTTACTTTCTTTTTGGGTAATTGGGGGATTAATGCTAAAATGAAACTTTATCTTTTCTTCCTTTTGTTTTTGGAAGTTTGGTTTGGAGGAAAGATAGGGATGACACATGTCACCCCCTCATTTGTGAGGAAAATTACTTGGTTTTCTTCAAATACTCCCTCATGTGGGAGAAAGAGGACCTTTTGTATATCATTTGTGTTTGGAATGTTTTGGAGTTGGAGCTCTTGCTTGGACAAGGATTTGGAGAAGCTTAGAGATTGGAGAGATTTTTAGAGGTAGGATCTTTGATCTTTTTGTGTTATTTTGCATGTTAAATTTTAGATTGCATATTGTTGAAAGTATGGTCTTGTTTTGTATGTGTTGCATGATTTTTTGTGTTCTTTTATTTTTTCTTCTCCATCCATCATATGGCTTGATGGATTTGGGAGTTTTGTTGGGGAAGAGGGAGGGATTTTTCCTCTTAAACCTCATGGCTTGATGGGCAAGCCATGTTGGTTTCTCTTTTATCCCCTCATATGGTTTGAGGTGGGGAAGGTGGTTCATATGGTTTGAACCCCCTTCCCCATCCTTGGAGAGGAAACCCAATGGGTTTGAAAATCCTCCCAAAGAGGAATTTAGGTGAATGGGAGGAGTAATAAGGAGGGGTGATTGTTATGGAGGGATAAGGAGGATTTTAAAGATTTTGTAAGTGTGCATCCTATGGTTGGACCACACTCTATGGCACTATTGGATGTCTCATCTACTCTTCCCCTTGTTGAGGATGAATTTGGTGTTCTCCTCTTTTTGTTTGGTTGTCATTTGTTGTCTTTTGTGGTGCATGGGTTTGGTCTTGTATGTGATGTGCTTGTTATTACCCCTCCCTTATTCTTGTGCACATTTGTGGAAGCTAGCTCTCTCTCCCATGGGCTTGGGGGAGGCTAGCATGTCTTCCAACCTTTGGAAAGACATGTAATGATGCCTATAGGTTGGGTGGTAAATCAATTCTTTCTTTTTGTGTTGAAGACTTTATGGAATGGAGCACGAAAATCTTAGCTTGAAGATTGTTGGTGAAGATTGAAGACATATCTTATTCTTTAATTGTGTTTTTTTTTATTGGCAAATAGTTTTTGAAAGGGACTATACCTTATGCAGAAGGCTCAAAAGCCAAGATTAAAACATGGAAGCCCTACAAACAGAAAACAATCGCTCGAGAAAAGTACCAACATCCAAGAACAATTCAGCAAAAAAAAACAAGTGAAAAAAAACAACAACGATGCATCGCAGTACAGCACTGCAGCGAGAACCAAAAACCACGGTTCGGAGCAGACATAAGGGACAATATAGAACAGCCGAACACCGAAAGAGAGATGGATCATCGAGGCGGAGAAGTCTCATTCTTTAATTGTGTTAGTCTTTGTAAAATACTTAATTGATGAAGAATTGGTGTGGTTAGTTGATCTTCTCCCTTAAGAAGAAATCTTGTTGCATTGTGAATTTGATGTCTTCACATTGAAATGAAACTTATTATTGGTTTTGAACAAGTTGTGAAATTATTACTCCACCATGTGGTGAGGAGATGGTATGCTAGCTCTTGAAGATTGTGTAAATTGTTATCTAATGGAAAAAATGATTGTAAGGCTTAAAATCTGTATGGAAAGTATTGTATTATTTTGGTGCTTGGAATGAAAAATGGATGAGGTGAATGGTCGTACAACATATGAATACTTATTATCCTTGTTCTTTTGTTGAGATGAAATAATCGTACATTTATTTTTTCATTGTACTTTAAAAAATGTTCCTTACTTGCACTAAATATGGAAGTAAAAAGGAAGATTATAGTAGGCTTGGGTTTTGTTGGAATGCATTTCCGTTGGAACGAAAGTTGTAATTCTGTTTTGTTAAAGTAGGAGTGCCTTTGCATTTTAAAGGGGATAAATATTGCAGTTGAAATTGGAACTAATGTGCAATTTATATCATCCTTGGTGAAAGAAAACATTGAATACTCATAGTTTCATGATTGCATTAGCTTTAGATTGGAAAGTAATTTTATGAGTGAAAAAGTAAACTATATATTTTGATTTCTAAATTGTTTTAGGAAGGGAAAATAATGAGGGATCTTTCAATAATTTTTGCCATACTTAGTGTTCCCTTCCACATTATGCCCATAATATGTCCAAACCAGAAATGACCCATGTAATTAACTCTGTCATGTACATAGAGAATACCATTTGCAAGTATGAGATATTATCTTTCTTTTTTTTTTAAATTACTGATTCACAAATCTGCTCCCCATGAAGCTAAAATGTGATTTTAGCTCTCTCTATATAAAAACTTTTTAAAAAAATTATTTTTGAAATCAATATTTTCAATGGGCTTGTGGGTGTTTGTTTTGATATAATAGAAATTAAAAAAACCAAAAAGAAGATAAGATTTCATTTATAGTGAGCCAAAGATTTTAAATTTAAAAAAGGGATCGATTCTATTTTGTTTGTAAGGAGATTAATAAATAAATAAAATATAGTTTTGGGGGGGGGTTGGGGCGGCATGTGGGCCCCAAACCCTGGTATTTTGCTGAGTGGGCACAGCCCAAACCCCACTGCCCCCATCTTCCATAAATTACCCCTCTCTATGCATACACAATCACTCCCTCTGTCGTGGCCACATAACCCGTGTGAGATCTGCCATGGGATCTATGAAATGTTTGGAAAAATTAACGCATAAATGCAAAGAATTCTTCAGGAAAGAAGAGTATAATCTCACCTCCATTGAACCAAACAAGAGATTGAATATAAAAAAATATAAAAATTATCTTGTGCTGCATCAATGGCCGCCTCCACAATCCTGCAAGAAACCAAATAAGTGAAAATAGGGAAGGAGGAGTAAATCATAAGAAGATATGAGGTTTTGTTTTTTTGTCTTAGGGCTCACGTGGATAGTAGTCCTTTTTTATTTACTAGCAATCGCATGTGTACAATGCAATGTGAACGCCGAAAGGTATATGTTATTTGATTTAAGGAGATAGTTATTACTTTTGTAGTTATGTTGATAAGGGGTGTGATTGATTTTGAAAGTGTAGGAATAAATTGCTATGTGTATTTTAGTTATCTTGAACTTTCTTTTTTGGGATAAATTTCTGTTATTTTTTGGTTTGAAAATGTCAATCCTGAATAAACAGAGAGGTTCTTGAGAGTGAGACACTAACGAAGCAGCAACAAATTTTGGTAAAAAAATGTCTAAAAATGTCTTAAAAGTGTTGACAGAAAGTCCACATGTTGAAATCACTTATAGATCATGATAAGTTTGAATTTAGTTGCCTAGACAACCATATACCATTCCAATCAAATAAGGGCTTGTGTTTCACTCCTTGGGGATAAAATTCAATCCAAACTTTTCTTGTACAAGTTCTGTTTCTAAGTTGAGTTTTTGAGGAAATATTTTAATCACTGTGAGGGAATTGGGATTTTAAATAAGGATTGACATATATCTGAAAGAGTGAAGTATATAAAGAAAGGAGGAAATCGAAACTCTGAAGGAACCTGAAAAGCTTTTCACTTTTAAATCCATGGAAGAATGTATTGAAGCTAAAAGTAGGCATTATAAATATAGTAATAATAAAAAGATCATTGAATTTCCAAGTCACTAGATTCTTATTCAAATATAGATGACAATGTGACAAAATCAGGTTAAATTAACCTATCCACATGCAATTTCTAATAACAAGAGGAACATCAGCATGATGATGAATGCCAATGTGATCATACTACCTTGGGTTATAGAGGTAAGTTTAATTTAAAATATTGTAAATTTATGCATCCATGAAGTGAAAGATTTCAATGTTCATCAACAATTTATCCTTTAAAACATGTCAGGCAGCACAATTATATATCCAACTAAGTTATATCTAGTAACAGCTTAACATGGAGTAGAAGATAAATTTGTACTTATACCACACCATGTCAAATAGAAATGAGAACTTGCCAATTTGTTAAATTATAAAGTAGAAAAAAACCTCTCGCAAAAACTTTTCTATCTTCATTGCTTAGCGTGCCACTCTTACCACTCTTTTTCTATATATTTTGGGAGGAGCTCAGTCATAATTGCAATTGACAATCTTACTGGATTCTGATATCAACCATCCACTTTGTGAGCGTCAAACCCATATTCCATTATAATTCTAAAAACTAAAACATAAAAACCCATCAAGGGAATGAACCCTGAAATGACAACAGGAACAACGAAAAAAACAACTTCCACAAACATGTCATCTTTCAATAAATCAACATGTAATCATTGTCTCAGCTCCTTCATCCGTAAGAATCTTAAAGAGTAAAGAGTGTGGAATCCTTCCATCAATGATATCGGTAGTCCGAACTCCCTACACAATAGTCCGAACACAACAATTCATTTTAGGTATCATTCCACTAGACACGATCCCTTGCTCCACCAACTTCTTAACACCTTCAATATTCACTTCCTTCATAAGAGACTTAGGTTTATCCTTGTCCAAAAGAAATTCTGCCACATCGGTCAACAATATGAGCTTTTCTGCACCCAGAGAAGCTACAATTTCCCCGCCACAGTATCAACATTGATATTGTACACCTACCCACTATCATCTGCTGCAACAGAGGCAATCACGGGATACTTCCATTGTCAACAATGGCCTTCAATACACTAATATTTATGTGAGAAACTTCTCCCACAAAACCCAAATACCCTCCTGCTGGCCTTATAGTAATAAGTTTCCCATCCTTCCTACAAAGCCCCACAACATTGCCCCCAGCCCTATTGATCAAAGAAACGAGCATGCAACTGTTAAATTGGGGAAAATCTAAAAATAGATAGAAACAATGTTTAAAAAAAGAAAAACTGTCAAAAACACCCGTCAAACTTAATTGTACATGTTCCTTATTTGATAAAACTTATGGCAAAGTCTACAGCTAGTAGGAAATGCTAAGGCCCTTTCTCTGCTGACCATGCGGCTTTAAAATTAATAGAGGACCCTCCTGTTGACTGTGTTTGATCTTCAATATCCTAGAATTCAACCAAAAAAAGGGACTTTTCATGGAGATAGTTAATCTTGGAACAGAGTAGTGGGTAGTTAGGTTTAAAATTGGGTAGCTATTTGATGGTTCCATTTAATATAGCACCTAATTCTTGTTTTAGTTGTCATTTACAACAAAAAGAAAAGGTAACCTGTTATCATTTTCGCTTGGCATGAAACTAAGTAGAGCTACAGGCAAACCAACAAATAACATTCAGATAGAAAGAGGTAATTGGCAAAATTCAGAATAATCAGGTGCTGGATTAGCCCATCTAACGGTTCAAAAAAGGGAAATCCTGGGGATTTATGATGGGAAAATGATAGTTTGATTAGTACTTACCTTATGAGACCGGTGAATTCTATAAAGAGCTTCAACTGGCAATCAAAGAAATCCTCTATAGTCTCCCTCATCTTTTCTGATAAAATCATTGTCCCCCAGTTTATTACAAAACATAAAATGTCATTCGCTCTTGCCATAAACCCTTCCAAATATTATAACACATTTACAGAAAAATGGGGATTTAGTTACCTCTGATAGGAACGAAAGGCATGATAAGATAAGTACAGTTGGTGGCAATCAGGTGTGCGAGGGTGGTGGAGAAGACATTGGGTCTATACCCAACTGTGCTGCAGCTCTTGTGAATGAATTCCAGCTCCTGGGTGTTGAAAACAAAAACATCAATATTTTTCCAAACAATTTGAACCCTATAAAACAATTTGAACCCTCTAAAATGTAGGGTTTACTAAAGATAAAACTGAAAAGGAAAACAGTGGTTGAATATACCTTGCAGACATCGTGAGAGAGGAAGCATGGAATGATTCGGCGTTGCTATTCCACCATTTCTGTATCCAAATCTTGTAGGAATCATAAATTTACCCTGTAAATTTCAAAAAACTGTTTGCGTTTCCTCTTCTAAATTAGACGCTGTGTAAAACCAACTTCCAATCTATCTCAAAAATTAATCGTGCATTAATTGGAGACCCGATAAATCTCAAAACAAAAGCCTTGGGATCAAATTGGCTTCTGTCTGAGAGTCCTCCATTGCGGTTGATCCATGATTTTTCTGTCCACGGCATGACTCGAGCCTCGGACCACAAAAACCCTAAGTCGTTCTCCTTCCTCTTCTTCAAACCTTTCTGAAACAATCGTTGCACAGGTGCAGTAAACAACAACTGGCGATCTTGGCAATATTACTGCCCCAGCTTTACAACAACCGAGACGATTCACGATTCTTTCTCCACGCTTCTGCATACAACTACGAATGATTTGGGGCCGCTGATTTGCGAAACTGCTAAAAATAGCTAAAACGTCAAAAAGACGTCAAATTTAACACAGTTGGAGAAACGTCCGGAGGTCCTTTACCATAGGGGAACTCCTTGGCGTAAATAAAACAAAAACAAAAAAATTATTGGGATCATTTCCCCCTTTTTGTTTTGATCTAATGACTTGATTTTAATTATTGTATTTAAATTTTGTCTTGATGCTAAGTATTTTATTTTTAAATCAAAGGAGTTTCTAACTTTCATGGTAAAAGCTATTAAAGAAGGAATAAAGCTTTTTTCTTAAAAGGGATAGATTCACGTAGGGTTTTTATTAAATGTGTAAATATGAATTTTAAATGTATAAAATTAAATAAGACAAACTATATGGGTGAAAACAATGTAAAGAGAGGAATTCTTGTTAAGGTGATCATGAATTGTTTTGTTTATGGTTAGTATTTTGTTTTAATAGATAATATTAGAAGAAAAGATATTCTCACCCTTAGTCATGGGATTTAAATAAAATAAATAAAAATAAAAATATGTTTAACATATATATTATAATAATAATATTCTTCGATAATTTTTTATGGCAAGATTAAGACCATGGTGGTTGTACCCTTTTCTTTTACGCTCCTAAGGGGTATGTAAAGATTGAAGTTAATCGAAACAAGAAATGGAAAACCTTAGGTCATACAACTCAATTGTCCATGAATTGGTGTACCATTAAGTATGTTGGTTGGTTAGTTTTGATCTCAACCAAGTTACACTTAAGTTTTATTCAAACGTTATAATAAAATTTAAAAAAAAAAGTTAGCCAAAATTATTAGCCTATCGCTTAGGTTTGGGTCATTAATTTTATGGGCATTACTAAAGAAAGGAAAAGACACGTGGAAGTGGGATTTTCTTTTATTATTTGTGGAGAAGAGGTGCTTAGATGTATGCCTTCAATACCTCTTGGAATTCTAAACCAATAAAACATTTGAATCTTGATCAAGGAAGTTGGCGAAGCACAACCATTTTTCGCAATAAATGAAATTGGCTTCAACATTTTGATTATTTGGAAGCAAATGGTGAAAGTAGACTTTGTTCTACAGTGCGGACATAAGAAATGCTAGACATCTTTGAGCAACATTTGTTTGAGAAATTTGGTAAAGCGTGGAGTGAAAGCAAGTTTGTGTTTCCCAATCATTGAAATGGGTTTCAACATTTTGAATGTGGAGAAGAATATGGAAAAAAGAGACTTGTGATGGATCGAAATCTTGTGGGTGGAAGATTGTTGGTAAAGAGATAGACGTCTAGAACCTTCTCGAAAGGGTCAGTCCATATGTACACATTTTGTATACATATGTACGGTACAACATTTGTAACTACAACATGTGATAAAAATACACATGTAATTACTTTGTGAAGGATATTTTTGCAACAATAACATCTAGGTATAATCCCCTTACAAGTATTCTTGGACGGGTTTGCATAATCCATCCAAAGCTTGTCTTTGTACATATTGGGAATATGATGGAAAAAATGCAGATTTGGGTTTCGCACCAATGAATTACATTTTTGTAGTGTTCACAAGTGTCCATACCCTGTCTAAAACACCCATTTTAGTGTTACATGCACCAAGCACAAGTTTTGACATTTAAAAGTTTCAAGGCCTTTTCAACAACCCCATTTTTGTGAATATACTAAAATCATTGCATTTCATGAGATGACATTTTTCAAAGGCCTTTCATCAAATAGTTGACATGGCTAGTGTATGTGGTTGGTCAGGTTGGGTGCTAGTTTGACAGAGTGGGTGGGTCATGGTTGTCACCAGATAAGGGTCGAAGGCCTTTTCAACGGACCCATTTTTCGCATATCTTACATAGGCTTGAAACTAATCAAGTTAGGCACATGTTGATTGCCTTTTGTGAAACAAAATTATGCCTCATGAGGTTTCCCATGTATGTCTATGTCTTCTCGTAGGTGTAGGTTGCCAGGATAAAGGTCACTTGAAAAGGTCATAGGGAAAAATGTGGAAAAAATGTCCCTGACAACTTGTATTTTAAAATACATTTCTAATTTGTCCTCATGTTTTGGTGAGCATGAATATTTTATATACATGTCCACACGAGCATTAACAACTATAAAATTTGACCAAAATATACTTCCCATTATATTTTGATGGATATCCATACCCTATTCTAAAACTCCCATTTTAGGACGAATTGGGAGTGGGTTGGGAGTATGTTGACAAAGGTTGTGGAGTCTGTCTTTACACCTACCATCTATGCATTTACTTGAAATTTTCAAAGGCCTTTTCAATGAAACCATTTTGTGCATATCATGCATTCATTGTAGTCCACAAAACTACATCTCGTTGAGGCATTTTCTTAAATAGTTCACATGCCTTGTGTATGGTGCCAAATTTTGTGTACATGTCTACCAAAAGACATATTTCCATTATGGTTTGATGAATGTTGATGTCCTGATCCAAAGCTTGCATTTTGACACATATGGAAGGATCTTGCGAAAATTGTGATTGCTTTTTCCAAATAGTTTCCAAAGCCTTTTCAACAAACCCATTTTGTGCAAATTCTGTGAGGAGTTTCTTTTGTCCAACTCTTTATAGACAACAAGTGGGCATGAGTTATATAGTAAGTTGTAACCCTTTTTACACCCACACACCCCATATCAATCCATGAGATGTAATGGAAATGTAGATGGAAATGGGCGAAGATTTTTTTCAAATCTATTTCTACTATCTAAAGTGCCGATGAAGCAAAATTATATGTGATTCTAAATAAATAAAAAAACACCAATGTATGATTTCCCTCATTGCAATCCATTGAACAATTCACGTGTCATGTGCATGCTTCTAAGATCCAATGTGGCAACTTCATTCACGTGCCATGTGCATGCTTCTAAGATCCAATGTGGCAACTTCAATGTAATGACTACCTCGAGCAAGTCTTCTCACATTGTATCACATGGAGCTGATCTAATAATATAGGCGTGCAATAGAATCACTCCCACCATATGAATTGTGCATGTTTCTCCACCAAAGATTACAAAAGCTAACGCGGCCAATTTTATCTATGTTAGGTTATGGAGCCTATTTTCATGTGAGAAAGTGTTGAAGACTGTACACTAAGAGTACTGTACACTTTCCACGTTGTCTTGCAGGGTTTTGGCCTTTAAACATGCCTGTTATACCGGGAAATGTGCTTTTCTCATATGGGCCGTATTTTTGACCCATAGGTTTATGGGACGGTTTTGGCCCATGGTTTTGATACCCACGGTTTTGTAAAACTGCTTATGCAGTTGTCTACTTATGTGGTTTTGTGCATATGGTAGGGTTAATGTAACATTGCAAATGTGTATGAATTCAGGTGTGAATTTTAGAGTTTGTTGAGCATAGCTCCAAACAGATCTGGGTATTGTATTGAGAGAGTGGTGGCTTGTAATAAAATCTGAGCAAGTGATTCTTGGTGAACGTAGCCCAAATTAGGTGAACCACGTTAAATATTGTCTCTTTGTGTTGTGTTATTTTATTCTGCACTTTTATTTTAGATCTATAGTTTTTACTGCATATTAGTTTCTACTGTTGCGATTATGTGAGGGTTTATTCCACACATTTTATCCCTCATTTCCTAACAAGTGGTATTAGAGCCTAGTTTGGTTTTTTGAAGTGTTGAATCACAGGGAAATTTTTATCTTGAGTGGGAGCTATGGCAAATGATGGAAGATCAAGGGTTGATAAATTCAACGGGAAAAATTTTAGTCTTTGGAAGATGCAGATGGAAGATTACCTTTATCAGAAGGATCTTTATACTCCGTTGTCTGAGAAGGTGAACAAACCCTCGAGCATGACAAATGCGGAATGGGATTTGCTAGATAGGAAGGCACTTGGAACAATCCGGCTAAGTCTTGCATCTTCGATATTATTTAATGTTTCAAAGGAAAAGACTACAAAAGCACTGATGGATGCATTAGGGAAGTTATATGAAAAACCCTCTTCCTCTAATAAGATATTTTTAATGAAAAAGTTGTTTAATATGAAGATATCCGAGAATGGTTGATAGTGAGATCATTTAAATGATCTTAATACGATTGTAAATATGATAGCTTTGGTTCTGATAGAATTTGATGAAGAAGTTAGGGCTTTATTAATTCTGTCCTCTTTACGAGAGTTGGAATAGCCTAGTAATGGCGGTAAGCAACTCGGTCCAACTAACTCAAAGTTGAAGTTTGAGGATGTTGTAGGGGTGATTATAAGCGAGGAAATGCAAAGAAAATATCCGGGAATCTTCTACTTGTGGGAATGCTTTGACAATGGAAACTAGAGGGAGACAGAAGAATAGAGGAAGCCGTGGAAAATCGAAGGATCGGGCAAGGTCAAAATCCAAAAGCAAGATATTATGCTAGCATTGTGGAAAATATGGGCATATAAAGAAGAATTTGTTGGGAGCTTGAGACAAGAAGAAACAACGGGAAGAAAACAAGGAGACAAATGTGGCAATGGGTAATGTATGTCAGGATGCTTTGATTCTTTCTTTGCATAATATTACTAAATCTTGGGTTTTAGATTCGGGGGCTTCTTTCCATGCTACTCCACATAGGCATTATTTTGTTGATTATGTTCAAGGGGATTTTGGGCATGTTTTTTTAATGATGATGAGCCTTGCAGTATAGTTGGAAAAGGTTATGTTCGGGTTAAGATGCAGAATGGGAATACATGGCTATTAAAGGATGTCAGACATGTGCCTACTTTAAAATAAAATTTGATATCGGCAGAGTCAGTTGGGAAGTGATGGTTATATTGTGATATTTACATCGGACTCTTGGAAGGTTACCAAGGGTGCTCTTGTGGTGGCAAGAGGTAAGAAGGTTAGAACCTTATATTTAACCACTTATAGCACTAATGTTTGTAATCTTGTGACTTCAGAAGTAGATACAACATTGTGGCACTATAGGCTTGGTCATATGAGCCATAAGGGCATGGATATCATAAAGAAGGATTTCCCGGATATATAGAAATAGGTTTGGAGTTATGTGAGAAGCTGCATATATGGAAAGCAGAAGCGAGTAATGCTTCTCAAGGTTGGACCTTCAAAGAAAGAGAGTAAGTTAGAGTTGGTGCATTATGATGTGTGGGAAATTTGGCTCAGGTTTCATCTCTTGGGGTTCTATTTATTATGTTACTTTTATTGATGATGCAACAAGGCAAGTTTGGGTTTATTTTATTAGAAACAAATCTGATGTATTTGACACTTTTGTTAAATGGAGAGCCTTGGTAGAGAATGAAACAGGTCTTAAGCTAAAATGTCTCAGGTCAAATAATGGAGGGGAGTATTACAACAATGAATTTGATGATTACTGTTCTAAGAATGGAATCCGCAGGAAAATACAGTTCCAGAACTCTGCGAGTAGAATGGGTTGTCGAAAGGATGAACAAAACAATAATGGAACGTGATAGGAGCATGAGGTTACATGCAGGACTGCCTCTTTTGTTTTGGGCAGAAGCGGTGAGCACAACTGTGTACTTGATAAAAAGAGGACCCTCAAGTGCCTTGGATGGAGGCATACCTGAGGAGGCTTGGTATGGTAAGAAAGTTAATTATTCATTTCTTAGAGTCTTTTTATGTGAGGTGTTTGTTCATATAGACAAGGATGATAGGACCAAGCTAGAGGCTAAATCAGAAAAATGTACTTTCATTGGTTATGGTGGTGATGACTTTGGATATAAATGTTGGAGTATTAAGGACAAGAAAATCATTCGATCTAGGGATGTGGTATTTAATGAGAAAGTCATGTATAAGTAGTAGTTGCAGGAAAACAGGGAAGAATCCCAAAAAGAGTATGCAGCAGTAGAGGATCTTCAGGATGAGAAAGTGACAAATGAATCATTTTAGGAACCTCCTCAATAGGAACCCCAAACTCCTATATTGAGGAGGTCTTCTAGGGTAAGAAGAGAACCTGAACGTTTTTCTACTTCTCTTTATTATTTATTACTCATTGAAAGTGGAGAGCCAGAGAGCTTTGTGAAGCAATGCAGGTAGATGCGGGAAGAAGTGGGAGCAAGCCATGGATGAGGAGCATCGGACTCTCATGGAGAACCGGACATGGGATTTGGTGATGCTACCCAAAGGTAAAAGAGCATTACATAACAAGTGGGTGTTTAGATTCAAAAAGGAAGAAGGAGGCAAGAAAAGATACAAGGCTTGGTTGGTGGTTAAGGGGTTTGCCTGCCACAGAAAAAATGTATAGATTTTGATGACATTTTTTCTCCTATAGTAAAAATGACTTCGATGAGAAGCTGTTCTTGGAATAGTTCATAGTAGAAGACTTGCACTTAGAGCAGCTTGATGTAAATATTGCATTTCTCCATGGTGATTTGGAGGAGGATCTATATATGTAGCAACCAGAGGGTTATGAGGTCAAAGGTAAAGAGGAGATGGTGTGCAAATTGAAGAAGAGCTTGTATGGCTTGAAACAAGCTCCACGTCAATGGTATAAGAAATTTGATAGCTTCATGATGGAGCAAGGTTATATTAGATGCCATTCTAACCATTGCATGTATACAAAGAAATTTGAGGATGGAAGTTATATTATCCTGTGTTTGTATGTGGATGACATGTTGGTTGCAAGTAAAAACATGCAGGAAATAAAAGTACTCAAGAAGAAGCAACTAAGTGAATCCTTTTCTATGAAGGATTTGGGGGCAGCCAAACAAATCCTTGGTATGAGGATATCTCGGGATAGGAAAGAATGAAAGATGACTTTATCTCAAGAAGAGTACATTAAGAAGGTCTTGGAGAGGTTTAATATGCAGGATGCTAAACTGGTTGGGACTCCTTTGTGCCATTTCAAGTTATCAAAGGAATAATGTCCCTAGACAGAGCAGAGAGAAGCTAGATGTCAAGGTACCTTACTCATCTGTGGTTGGCAGTTTGATGTATGCCATGGTATGCACTAGGCCTGATATTGCCCATGCGCAAAGTGGGAGCGATGAGTAGATTTATGAGTGATCCGAGGTAGAGATCATTGGCAAGTCATAAAGTGGATCCTTCGGTATTTGAGAGAGGACCACGGGGACCGTTTTGTGCTGATGGATCGAGACACCACTTTGAGTGGTTATGTAGATTCGAGATATGGTGGAGATGTAGACAGCAGGAGGAGCATGATAGGTTATGTTTACACCTGTAGTTGGGACAACAAAGTGAGCTGGATTTCACGACTACAGAATTTGGTGGCTTTGTCAACCATAGAGGTTGAGTATGTTGCTACCACGAGAGGCAAGTAAAGAAATGATTTGGTTACAACAATTGCTTGAGGAGTTGGGGCATAAGCGGGAGGAAGGAAAGATGCATAGTGATAGCTAGAGTGCTATATACCTAGCTAAGAACTCGCTTTCCACTCTAGGACGAAGCATATATAATTAAGGTATCATTTCATCGGGATAACTTTGGAGGAAGAGATGTTTAAGCTGAAAAGATTCATACTAGTGAGAATCCTGCAGACATGATGACCAAGGTGGTCACAATGGAAAAAATGAAGCTGTGTTCAGCTTTGGTTGGTCTTCATGGAAACTAGTGAAGGGTTGAAAAGCTTGCTCAGAGGAAAACTAGTCTCCAAGTGGGAGATTGTTAGGTTGTGGGGATTGTTTTCATGTGAGAAAGTGTTGAAGACTATACACTAAGAGTATTGTACACTTTCCACGTTGTCTTGCAGGGGTTTTGGCCTTTAAACGTGCCCGTTATACCGGGAAACACACTTTTCTCATATGGGCGGTATTTTTGACCCATAGGTTTATGGGATAGTTTTGGCCCATGGTTTTGATACCCACGGTTTTGTAAAACTGCTTAAGCAGTTGTCTACTTATGTGGTTTTGTGCATATGGTAGGGTTGATGTAACATTGCAGATGTGTATGAATTCGGGTGTGAATTCTGTAGAGTTTGTTGAGCATAGCTCCAAACAGATCTGGGTATTGTATTGAGAGAGTGGTGGCTTGTAATAAAATCTGAGCAAGTGATTCTTGGTGGACGTAGCCTGAATTGGGTGAACCACGTTAAACATTGTCTCTTTGTGTTGTGTTATTTTATTCGCACTTTTATTTTAGATCTGTAATATTTACACGCATATTAGTTTCTACTATTGCGATTACGTGAGGGTTTATTCCACACATTTTATCCCTCATTTCCTAACAATCTACATCATTTACAAACTCATTGGAATAAAATATCGCACACGACCCACATACCCATGTGACCACCATAAGATTTAATCATAATTTGATGATATCACTTAGAGCTTCCTCAAAAAAATCCTACTTGACCAAGAATGTCAACCATTTTACAATACACACCAATACCATCCGCCCTTACAAAATGATAGCACCGGCCCATCCTCTCAAAATGTTCCATCGTTTGCATTCTTATCTAATGGCACATTGTAGCTACAACAATAATCTACAATCCATTCCCCATCCCACTGCCAATCTCATTCTCACTCTCACAACCTTATACAGAGAGGGTGAGTTAAAGGAGGCACTGCACCTTTGACATTCATATGAGACATGGAACCAACAACTATGCTATAAAAAACCATGATGGATGTACATATATAACCTATTTTAAACCTCTCATAGTAGCGAGTGGGAGGTTACTGTAATAAGTTTGGGAGGTGTAGTCGCCACTACAAATGGAGAAGGTTTGAATACAAGCACACTTCCATCGCCTCCACTAAAATGATATCCACGCCAATCTCACTCTCACAACATTATGGGGGTGGTCGGTTGGACTCCTACCACAAGTTTGATAAAATCCACAACCAACTATGATGGAGTCCATAACTGGTTGTGGTTTCCTTTCGACTCGTCGTGTAGGCCACAAGGGTATATTTCTTTCACCCATTTAGTCCAACAATTTACATTGCTAGTGTACGCTCCCACATCTTTCGTACATATCAACTAAATCACTTGTTGCTATATCTACTTTTTTTTTGTTAAACTGAGATGGATGTCCATGACCTTCTTATAGCTCTCATGTTGGCACAACTGGATGGAGGAAAATGAGGATCAAGTTAATTTCTAAAATACCCAGTGATTGCATTACCTTCTTGTGCACCAACATCCCCACAAAGGCCCACCTCGAGCCAAAAGTAATTCTTTTCTCTTCGCCGCAAGGATTAAGGTGGTGAAAATTTTCCCAAAAAACACATAAATGCCAAATCTATCAACATTCCACACAACATCAACGAGTCACATAGAACCATAATTAATGAATGTACCTCCAAAAAAGTATAATTTTTTTATTTCCCTATCATTTTTTCGTGCTATGAATAAATGTCTCGAATCTCCTTTGGCCATCCATCACCGCATGTCCTCACCAAAACATCCGCTTCGTTGATTATCATCTCATTTTCGATTACTAAAAACGTTTGAGCCAAGAGAATGAAACACCTATCGGTGTAATAAATAGGGCGTTATAGGAACTATGTTAAATGGATCTCTCGCTAATAGCCATCCTAAAACTAGTGCCATTATGGGTTAAATTGGCCCTGCACAGAGAGATAAATATGTGACCCTAATATTAACTAAAGTCTCAAACCTTATATTTATTTCTCCCCATGTATTTTGATTCATAGCACTTCTCCATTTGGTCATCTTCCCATGTATTTAACGAAAGTAAAATAAAAGTTGAGTGGGACAATAGACCCATGTCAAAAAACCCACCAATCGGGTTAAGCACTTTTCAATAGCCAAAACAGAGCATGCATAGGGCACATACCATGTGGCATGGAGAGGATACATCCCACAGGCCTTACAGACTTGTAATTTTCTTATTTTGTTGATTCCAAATTGACACCAAAGTACTGATTGCATTTGTGCTTCATCGCATGTACCCAATAAGAAATTTGAACCCCAGATTGATTGTGAAGGTGTCGAGAATTCAGCCATTTTTCTATAAGAGGAACGCTATCGGCGTAATTAGTGTGTCATCCAATTAAATATTAGAATTAGTATTTTTTTTTAAAATGGAGTCTTTGTCAAAACTTTATAATATAAATTTATAACTAAATTAATATCATAACAATTATTAAATGATAAAACTTATAAAACATTTAATATACACATATACATAACTTTATAATATAAACACACACAAAAATTAGTACCATATAAATTAATTACGTATAATCTCATAATAATTAATAAATAAATAAATATACTAATATTTATTTTCATAATTGAAGGATCAACGAATATTCATTGACTGGAGATTCAAAGATAGAAGCTCTAATACAAGGCGAGTACCACCGATCAATCACTCCACTTGAAGCAACTCACACCGAACCCTAAACTTATGATGTGATATTTGAACCATGACTTGGACTACCTTAAGTAGTGGCTAAGGTCAAGTGAGCTAAATAAATACATTAGTATTATAGCAATTACCTAGTCCCAAACCAATTTTAAATGTTTGTGGACCAAAAAAATATTTTCTCTTATTTATTTTCTAAGTATGCTCCAAAATCTCAATACATTTTTTGAACATTTACAATTATAAACATCCACTCAAAGCATAATTCATTCTAAATTTAATTTCAACAATAATATTTTTGATAACTATGTGACACTTGTGTAAGATTTTTTTGTTAATTTTTATAAACATATTGTTAAAACTTCATGAAATTAATTTAACAATAAAAATAGGAGCCTAAGTCCTTCATATTGATCCACATCCCGAGAGAGGCTGCATAGAATCACAATTTAAAATTCAACACATTAAATTAAAAAAACAAAACAAAAAGAGCAAAAACCAAGCCATCCACACATTATAACCATTTGAATTTTGGGTTATTTATCCAAACTTTCCATTGTATTTAGTACAACCTTCCACTTTTTAGGCAATGAGATATATTATGTGAGATGGAGGATTTCCTAAAAATTACCTAGAAACATCATCTCATGTTTTTTTAATAATGGCAAATAGTTTTTTGAAAGGGACTATACCCTTGAATACAAAATAAGGCCTTTAAGCCGGAATAAGAGTGCGAAACATAGCGGGACTAACCAAGTCAGTAATACAATAAAATTCCACGTAGCCTTAAAGCAACTACACAAGCGAGACTTAACAAAGTAAAACAATGAAAAAAAAGCTGACAAACGGCCAAGAAACAAATAAGAATAACAAAAGAGAGCAGTAGAAGCATGCAGGACTACTTCTTGGCTGCTTGATCAACACTGATCTTGACATTTTTCCAAGCATGAAACATACCCAAAGCGGTCATGTGGGCAGCATCCGTCTTATCGAGCTCCTCGATGGTTCTTTTGCTCTCTTTTTCATTGCCCCAAAGTGCAGCTGGGACACCGCTGAGGTTGGAAACACTTTTGGCATGCCCCACGATGTTAGGAAAATTGTCTCACATTAAAATATATATTTTTATGTTTTCAAGAAACATTTGTGGAATAGTGCAAAGTTGTGCACCATTTGATTTTTTTTTGTTTTTATTTAATGCTCTTTAAGTTTTTTTATCATCTATTTTAAACTCCCCAATTTTATGTGTGAGTTGAGATTGAGGCAGGGGTTGGACAACATAGACATTAGAGTTTTTCTATTTTTAGCATAATAGATTGGTGCTTCCTTACATGAGGATGTGAGTTTGAGGTTAGCACTGGAAGACATTGACATTGTATGTTAACCTTTAAATGTTTCCCATATCCTCTTTGTGACACCCATATGAGCTCTAGAGTTGGGCTCACATTGATGCATTAAGCAAAGAAATTCATTCTATGTTGTGGTTGTTAGTGCCCCTGGTAAATACATATGACAAAATGTGGAAGGATATATGTGAAGCATGTGATTTTTTTCAATAAATTCTAAGAGAAATTTGGTTTCACAACCTGCAATATCTATGGGGTTTCCACATAATGAGATTGTTAAAAATCCTTGGAAACTTTTGAAAAATGCATTTTGATGGTGTAAGTTCCCCCACACCTTTGCGAGAATCGTCTCGGCTTGTGTCAACATGAAAGATTTAGGACAACATTTGGGTGATCATCAAGCACTATAGAAGATGAATGTTCTTTATTTTTTGATTATTTCAAATGTCCTGGGTGAGAGTGAATGTTCAATGTGGATTCATCCCAATATATCATGGTCCTTACGTGAATATGAGTGTATCCCTAAATGAAGTGGCCCTCTTGCTAACATAATGGTTAAATAGTTGCAATATCAGTATGTTTCTTCTTCGAACTTTCTCTTTCCTCCCCAGTGGCTTCAAAAACTCTGAAAATATATTCTACAATTGCCTCTTAATATATGTTTTATTCCCTGATTCAGATATTTTTCTTTTGTATATCTTGGAATTGCTTCTAAAAATACACATGAACAATAAAAAAATAATCCCTCATTGGTTGGTTAGTTGGATTGTTCCATGGTAATATATAAACTCCAATATATCATGATTCTTATCCCAACAAGGGTGATGTAATAGTGAAAGTGACCCTCTCACTAACATAACATGTCAATAGGAGTGACACTTCATATTTGGCTATTGGTGTAACCATTGTACCTCCATTTGATGAAAGTGCTAGTAAACATTAAAGAAAAAATAGAACATGAAAATACATTAAGTCAAATTGTTAGTCAACACAAAAAAAGCGTTTAAATATTTATATGTATGTTGTCATCTAGAAAATACACATTTTTGTGATTTAGACTATTCTAAGAGTTAGCTTTGTTTCACATCAGAATTTTCTACCCCTCAATTTTTAATCCAAAATTGGATATGAAATATACCTAATTCATATAATTTTCATCATAAACACTTGTAAAAGAAATTTATTTTGAAGCCAAAAAGAACATAAATGTTTTGATGACATACTTGGATTCTCTCTTGGAAAAATAAACACCTAAAAAAATGAACCCAATTTTTAGTTCATATGCAAAAGCTATAGCCTTTGGAAAATAGTGGAAATTTTTGGCTTTGAACTACCCATGAAAGAAAAGAAATAGTTTTGTAACTACAATGATATTTTCACAACCTATGGTCTACACAAGGTAGTGGTTTCACTCTCACTAGTATATGGAAAGTGTTTATTTTATCACACATATTAGAAAAATTGGTATTAAATAGTTCTGATTTGTTAACTTGTACTATCTATTTCTCATACTTCTTCACAACTTCTTATGGTAGAGAGTATCCTTACATGTTTTTTTGTCAATTGTCATGAAAGAGTGAAAGATGAGTTATGGAATTAGATTCATGTGACATATTTTAACAATTGGAGTATTTGTCCAAAAATCAGTTAGTGAATTTCCTAACAATGAGGGACCGTTCTTAAGATTTGTTAGATAAGTGTTGGAAAAAATTTAAGCAACATTTTGCATGTTTAGGGTGAGAGAGAAAGAGATAAGCTCTATCTAGAAAGGAAATTAATGTCAGTATATTGTATGAATTTTTGAACTACATAGTGAAAGGGGAGTGCACTTTCCTCATCCACTTGAATGTTTTTCCCTTATTGGGTTTCTCCGTGGTAAATAGGGTGTTCACATGTGCTTGTAACATTTTTAATTCTCATGTGTGTGTTTATTGATGTGTATATTCATTTCCATCCACTCATACTTTATTTTGTATGTAATCCGGTTAGAGTACAATCAATTTGTAAGCTAGGATTCACAAATGTATGTGTTGGAGAAGCATAGAGTGGAATATCCACCTATATTACAAATCATATTAGTATAAAAGTAGGTTATCAGTTTTGTTGTACAAGGTTTTCTAACACTTTCCCTAATTTGGGTTATATTGTGTTCTTGTGGTGTGTGGCTTGTATGGGTGATTGATTTATAGATTGATACTTATATTTAATTTGATAGAAGGTGTTATAGTTTTTCTTGCTTCCTTAGAAATAAGGTGGGGTTAAAGGTACCACTATTATGCCTATAAATAAAAAGGATGGTGCGAAAAGAATTATCTAGGCATGATGTTTTGATGATCATGATTGAAAGTATTTGAAGGATGAGACAACTATATCATGGGTGTGAAAAATGTGGACATAAGTCCATGGACCTAAGAATTCAGCTTGGATGATGCAACTCCATGCAAGAGGGATTAAGTGAGTCTCGGTAAAGCACAGAAAAAGACACGCTAACATGGATTGGAGCATATTTTCATGGAAAATGTATGGATGTACTTGAGAAAAAGAAGATTTGAAGGTAAAAATAAGAGCTTAGCCTCTCAAGGTATCTTTATTAAATTGGATATGGATCCCCAAGTTATAAAACAATCTTCTATTATGAATATTGAAAACATACATTTATTTTAGAGCCTTTTATGCTCAACATTGAATTAAAATATTTTTCTCCTATGATGTACAAAAGGATTTAGATAAAGATGGTGTGTTGTAGTTGAAGGAAAGATCATTGAGAAGATGATAGAAAATGATTTTCTAAAGGAGTGAAAGTCCAACTAGAATGTATAGGTAGATTATAAAACCTTTGAAGAAATTGATTTTCTAAAGGAGTGAAAGTCCAAATAAAATGTATAGGTAGATCATAAAATAATTATAGGGTGAAATATTTAAGAATGCAAGGGAAAATATTAGTAAGAAATGTATCATTTGAAGAATATTCTAAGCAAAAAAAATGAAATGTTAAAAGATGTTCTTTGGGATCACCATTGCAATCATAAATATGAAGATTAGGAGGAAAAAAAAGTTGGCAAAAGATAAGAGGCCACTTTGAGAACAAGTGGGTTATGGAGAAACTATGTAGAATCCACAATATGAGAGGAAACAAATGCACCTTGTTGTAATTGTAAAATTTGATCTTATAAAATATGCAAAAGGATTTAGAGATCCTATGTATTAGAAGAAGAAGCATGTGAGATAATGTGAGCACGAGAAAGGAGATGTTAGTAGAGTGGTTTTGATAGGAATGAACATAGAATTGTTTTTAAGGGTGAAAATAGATGCCCCGATGAGTCTGAGACCACCAATGCGGGAATAGTAGATGTACGCATACAAGATGAGGAAGGATAAAGTTTTCCAAAGAGTGACATCTCATTACAAGATTGCCCACGATTGAGATTAGAATCTAACAAAATCTTAACGAGAGGATCAAAATGATGATGATTTTAACAAAATGAGAATGAAATGTAGACACAAGGTTAACCCATTCTTTGATTTGCATATTCTTCCTCATCTTTATCAGAATCAAAATAATGTTAAGTATGGATCTATTGATCATTCAAAGCTACCTCATGTGCATCATGATCCACTATAAAAGGGATATAAGAAACATGGGTTGGAGAAGAATCCATAAGAATATGATGCTTACGAGTAAGAGGAGAAAACTTGGTGTAATGCATAGGTGTTTGATTAATATGATTACTATTTTGAAATGGAATTAAGAAAAATCATTTGTAAACTGAAATTAATGAAACCATAGGGATACTAGGGTATTAATAAATGTATGTGACTTAAGATTTGGGTTCACCAAATTATTTCACCCTAATTAATTTTATAAGTGTTAAGGGAATGCACAACACCAAAAAATAGGATGAAAGGGTTTATTGTTATGGGTAAGTGCAGGAAGTTGATGGACAAAAATGGGGTCATCTGTGGACGTCATATTGCAAAAACAGTGAAATCTCAACTTGTAGGGATTATTAGCAATACGCGCATTCAAAATTAGAAAAAATTATATAAATATGAATCGTAGCATCTGGAATCTAGTTTCTAAAATACTAATTTTTAAAAAAATGGACAAGTTTAGCTATATTAAACACTTAAAATTATATGACTTGGTTTTTTTTTTTTGAAAAAACTTATAAGATTGTAGTTCATTTGCCCGCGATTTGGATGACCAAATATTGTTATTTTTTTTTCATTTGGTGAAAAGTTAGATGTAGTTGTTTATCTTGGGATGGATTTTATTTTGTATTTTTCAAGCAATATTTTTTTAATGATTTTTTACGTGAAAGTGGTCGAAAATATTTTAAAAACGGAGCGCTTTCCATTTTCCCGCCATAACTATATCAAAAATATTGAAATCAAATATTTTATTTGTTAACGTGTATAGAATTTGTCCACGCTTGGGATGGTATAAGTTTTATCACATTTTGATAAGCGAAACAAAAGTTCTGATCTTAAACGAGACATGAACATTCGTAGGAAAAAATGTCTTAAAGACCTATTGTTAGTAAAAATTATAAAAATGATATTTATCTTATTCTATTCACTTTAAAATCAATATTTCTACGAAGCTAACAATCTCCCCCATGCGATGGCACCATTTTTGTGAAATGTTTTCAATTTTTTAGCATGGTTCAAGTCACTGGAAGAGTAAATTTGAGGTTTTTTGACCTTTTACACTTCATAATGACCTTCCATAGCTTTGGTTGGGAAAAAACAAAGATTTCCCGAGCCTTAGGGTTGGATTTGATGATGAGATAGATACACGATCACGGTTTATAAACTGCGCAAGATCACCGTTTTTATAACACAAACCACGAGCACGCTTTATGAACTTTGATTGCAGTTTATAAAGCATGCTCGTGATTCTTAAATCATATTTACACACATCCCAATGTTCGAATTACCATGTGATTTTTAATGTCTGACCTTACCGTACGAATTACTTGCAAAATTCTATCTTTTTCTACATGTTTTCTTATCACCGGAAGCGAAACATCATGGGAGACAAGGAATGAAGTCAAAAAAGGAAGTCATTAAGTAAAAAACACCAAACGAATTAGAGGCCAACAAAATTCAAAATGCTTAGTGAATGCAGAATCTTCGTGAATCAAGAAGAGGTTCATCTTCAACCCCAACTATTGTAAGCAATGAAGAACCGGGTAATATTTTTCTTTGTCGATGTTGAAGTTGAATTAAATACTCGTGATGAAGATGTATTTTCTTGTCAATGTTGAAGAAGAATTAAATACTCGTGATGTAGAAAATGTTGAAATTGAAGGAGACAATAAAAATGTGAATAAGGAAATTCATGTTGAAGCGTAGACAAGCAAAATTTGACAAATACACCTCCTAGGATTTTACGTAAGAAACCTAATTTTTTATTGAAATTGATGAAAACATTTTGAAACCAATGTCGAAAAACTTTCGAAAGACAAATCAGAAGAAAAGCCACTAAAATTTGGGATAATCAATTTAAAATTTTAAATAATTCCCAAAGATGTTAGTTGTTGGTTAGTTTGATGAAATTGATTAAAATGAGACCTACATTAAACACCTTAGGGTGACAACATCTAATATACGTGGTCAAACCTCTACAATTGTTAAAAACCTTCCTGATGCATATAACACTATTGGTGTCAAGAGACACACTAGGGATAGTAATATTATGTGTCGTGTACTTGCTACTAGTGTTGTAAGTGAATCAATAAAAAAACAATGTTTGATTACGCAAACAAGTTGAATGTTGCAAGTTAATCAAAAAAATCTAATGAAAGCAATTGAAAGACGTAATATCCTTCAATCACTCAATAACACGAATTTTTGGGCATTTTCTGCTAGAGCACCATGTAAGGACAAAGATAATTCTGATGCTATAAGAGAAGTTATTCAATTTTGGCATGATAACACTAGATTTTCACCTAATACAAGAGATGTTATAAAGCGAGAGAGTTGGTTCTACTGATCGTGAACCACATCCAAAGCATTTCTTAGATATGACTCAAACTCAATTATTTCGTAAGTTTGAACAAGAGAATTTGGAAATTAATATTATTCAACAATTTTTTGAAAAGTTGAAACCATTCTATGTGAAAATCAACCACGCTCGCAGCACTTGTTGTTGTAGGCAACATGTTGAATTTGTGATACATTATGCTAAATTTTTACGTATTCGTTCTAATTTTCACTCTAAAACTATGTTATCGAATGTGGTATTCAAGCTCCACCAATATCTTCTAGAGATTTCATTCCTACTATATTTTGTGAAAAGAAGTTGAACAATATTTTTATAGTCGGGATTGTTTAGATGGAAGTTGTCGTACATGCGACGGATTACCTAAATTGGAAAGTTGCATCCATGAGAAAATTTAAGGTACAATAGGACATAATTTAGTTGATTTTGATAAATATAAATCAGTTGCATACCAATTGAAAGATGGAAAAGAGTCTAAACGGTGTGAGCTAGTTACAAAACAAATGCTCTGTTTTTCAATTTTTGAGAAAATTTAAGGATGAAATTATTTATGAGTATGCTAGGCATACACATAGAGCTCGATGGTTGGATGAACAGTTCAAGATATGTAAGGACACATTTCCTATTGGTACTATTGTTTCAGTGGTCGATTTTATAGAGAATTACACATTACAACCACAAATGGAGGTTCAATCGCAATATTACAACTCAGTACAAGTTGCCATTTTTGTGCATATAGCATTTCTACATTCTCCTGACAGTACAGAGAATGATCAATTTTTTAAGAGAGTACCACTTTTATATTAGTGATGATCGTACTCATTCTATTGAATTTGTGCAAGGGTGTTTTCAATTATTTTATGTAAACTTGTCTGATAGGGACATCCACTTCAAACAACATTATATATGGTTAGATAATTACACATATCAGTTTAAAAATGTACGAATGTTTTATTAGATGAGCAAGATGCACGTCAAAATGGGTGTGCAACATATTTGGAGTTTCACGAAATTTGGACATGGAAAATGAGAGCATGATGGTGCAGGGGCATGTGTGAAAAGAGCTTTTGCAAGAGAAGAGTTGAAGTACAAATATGGTGCTAAATTAAAAGATTTAAAGAGCATAGTATAATGGTGTATTGACAACATGGCCTAAGGTTCTCAAGAAAATTCCCGATTCATGAGATATTTTTGGTTGATAGAGAAACAAAAATTGCTAACTACGAGGATTCTATGACACTCACTTGGGTCTAGTGATATGCAATCATTTTGTAGCTCGACGCTACTTCGTGGGTCGTATGGACAAGAAAGTTGACATGTTTTTGTACATCTTGTATCAAATTTGTCATTGTTGAGTGTGATTCATAAGAATGGGTGGATGGATGGATGTGTAGGTCTCTAACTTGTTTTCGCGAGATGAAGTTGCAACATCCAAGGACTTTGCGAAAATTTGATTTTGGTGCGACAAGGTATTTATGGTTATTTATTTAATTTTTGTATTGAGTTATATGTCCATTGAAATTTTAATATGTAATTTAAATTTGAGTTGTTCAACCTTTGTTTTTTTGTAGCACATGTGTTTGCAGTTATTGTGACAGAAGAAAATGAAAAGGAACAGACTATTTCTTATGTCATTGCATCAAGGAAAGAAATAAGTTGACTTCTCCTATTATAGATGGCGAAGATATTGAGTATCCTACGTGGTCGAGTGGTAGTTCTTGGAACTTGGCTTTGTGAAGTATCCATTAAAAAAATCCTTTGTTTGGGTGTTTGAAGACTTTGAGACACACGGGGAAAATACTCTTATATTCGCATCTAGTTCTAGCGAAAAATATTCATTGTATAGATATTGAGGAAGGCCTAATAACAAGACTCTTTGGAAGGTTCAAGAGTTAGATCATGAAGCAATTTTGTCCGCTATTCGAGTAGATCCGATCCGATGATTCATTAGAATGAATTTACAATGCTCATGTCGGTATATATAATTTATTTGATATAATTTCTTTGGTATATATAAATTTGTTAGATAGATTTAAGTTCATATATTTAATTTTAAATTTGTGTATTTTGTATATATCTAGTATGGTTTTGATTTGAAACTTAATTTTTTTTACTAACACTTTTATGTACAGGTTAGTGGTGCCAGAAAAGCTTCCACCTTCACGTGGTTGGTACCGTTAGTAGAGAATTTTAAATTCTCAAAGCTAAGAGAAGCTTTCATTGTTTTACAAGAAAAGAGAAGCAATTAACAACGATTTATGTACTCGTGGAGGGGTTTCTTGTCTCGGAGGAGGTAGCCCAGAAGCACCTGGAGCTTAGAGAACCAAAATGACACCTCCCCAAGTGTTTACAAGACCATACCTATGCGTGTGCACAATCGGTTTGGTGCCATGACCCATTGTTTGCAAAATATAGCGTTTGTGACCTTACACTGTGACTCAAACTACACTATTTCACGTGTTTGCAAACAATAGGGTAGCGAGAGAACCGATCGAGAAGGAAAAAATCGAGAGAGGCTATAATAGAGGTTCCCTATGTCAAGGTTTCAAATTAGACGAGACATCTCTAGGTGCCACGAGTCCGAGTAGTCACCCGTCGAAGTTGAGCGATATTTTGGTCTCGGGACTCTTAAGGGACTACACCGACGAAGTAGCCGAAGCAATGACATTGTCACGCACCAAAACTATGCCTCCTCTATCATTCACTTGGCCACCCGGATGTGTCGGCGTAGTCATTTGGTGCCACGACCCCTTGTTTGCAAAATATAGCATTTGACAACCTTACACTGACTCAAATTGCACTATTTCACGTGTTTGTAAATAATAGGGCAGCGAGAGCACCGATCGATCGAGAAGGAAAAAAAGAGAGAGGCTATTGTAGAGGGCCCCTACGCTGAGGTGTGGGATCTAATGAGATGTATTTAGGTACCACGGAGTTTGAGTAGTCACCGTAGAAGTTGAATGATATTTTGGTCTTAGGGCTCTTAAGGGACAACGCCCGACGAAGTAGACCGGAAGCAACGACGTTGTCACACACCAAAACTATGCCTCCTCTAGTGTTCACTGGCCACTCGGATGTTTTGGCACGATCGGTTTGGTGCCACGACCCACCGTTTGCAAAATATAGCGTTTGATAACCTTACACTAGCTCAAGCTTTGCGCACTATTTTATGCGTTTGCAAACAATAGGTCGGTGAGAGCACCGATCGAGAAGGAAAAAAATTGAGAGAGGTTATTGTAGAGGGCCCCTACATTGAGGTGTCGGATCAACGAGACATCTCTAGGTGCCACTGAGTCTTAGTAGTCACCGTCGAAGTTGAAGCAATATTTGGTCTCAAGGCTCTTAAGGGACTGCAACGAAGTAGCCGGAAGCAACGACATTATCACACATTGAAACTACACCTCCTCTAGTGTTCACTGGCCACCTAGACATTTCGATGTAGTCGGTTGAGTGCCATGACCCACCGTTTGCAAAATATAGCATTTGTGACCTTACACCAACTCAAAGCTGCACTATTTCACGTGTTTGCAAATAATAGGACAACGAGAGCACCGATCGAGAAGGAAAAAATGGAGAGAGGCTATTGTAGAGGGCCCCTATGCTTTGAGGTGTGGGATTTGATGAGACGTATTTAGGTACCATGGAGTTTAAGTAGTCACCGTTGAAGTTGAATGATATTTTGGTCTCAGGCCTCTTAAGGGAGTACGCCTGAACGAAGTAGACCAAAAGCAATGACGTTGTCGTGCACCAAAACTATGCCTCCTCTAGTGTTCACCTGGCTACTCAGATGTTTTGGCGTAGTCAGTTCGGTGCCACGACCCACCGTTTGCAAAATATAGCGTTTGACGACCTTACACTAACTTTCAAGCTGCACTATTTCGCGTGTTTGCAAACAATAGAGGCGGTGAGAGCACCAATTTGAGAAGGAAAAAAATGGAGAGAGGATATTATAGAGGGATGCTACACCAAGGTGTGGGATCGACGAGATGTCTGTAGGTGCCATGGAGTCCGAGTAGTCACTGTCGAAGTTAAACAATATTTTGGTCTCAGGGCTCTTAAGGGACTATGCCCGAACGAAGTAGCCGAGGAAGATGATGTTTTCGTGCACCAAAAAAACACTTCCTATAGTGTTCACTGGCCACTCGAACATTTCAGCGTAGTCGGTTTAAAGTACCACGAACCACCGTTTGCAAAATATAGCGTTTGACAACCTTACACCGACTGTTGTACTATTTCACGCGTTTGCAAACAATAGGGCAGCGAGAGCACCAATCTGAGAAGGAAAAAATGGAAAGAGGCTATTGTAGAGGGTCCCTACGATGAGTTGTGGGATCGAGACGAGACATCTCTAGGTGCCACGGAGTTTGAATAATCACTGTCGAAGTTGAACAATATTTTGGTCTCAGGGCTCTTAAGGGACTACGCTGAATGAAGTAGCCGGAAGCAACGATGTTGTCCCGCACCAAAATGATGCCTCCTCTAGCATTCACCTAGCCACCCAGATGTGTTGGCACAGTCGGTTTGGTGCCATGACCCACCGTTTGCAAAATATAGCATTTGACAACCTTACATTGACTCAAACTGCACTATTTCGCGCATTTTCAAACAATAGGGCAGCGAGAGCACCAATCGAGAAGGAAAAAATAGAGAGAGGCTATTGTAGAGGGATCCTACACCGAGGTGTGGGATCCAACGAGACGTCTCTAGGTGCCACAGAGTCTGAGTAGTCACCTGTCGAAGTTGAACGATATTTTGGTCTTAGGGTTCTTAAGGGACTATGCTCAAACGAAATAGCCTAAGCAACGACGTTGTCGCGTGCAGAAACGACACCTCCTATAGCATTCATCTCTAAAGGTATTCCATCTATGTATTTGGTTAGTTGTGGAGTCGACTTTGCCAATCAATGTTTGCAATGTATTGGCTAAATTCATGCGAGACGGATTTATGGCATGATTTTGTCTTATAGTCTGAATAAGGTTCTCAATGACAATTTTATTTTCTTGGATTCTTCCAACGATATTAGCTTGTGTTCATGCTAGTTCAGTGGGGACAGAAGGAGCCACATGAGGCGGAACTATGTTTGGAGGAGGGTTTTGAGGAATGTTCGGAGGGTTTTGAGGAATGTTTCAACGGTTGACAGGATTACAAGCTTGCCGACCAACTGACAAAACAAGAAAATTGTATACATAAACAAAAATTGAAAAACCCATGAAAATGCAAAAAAATAACCTAAAATGCAAAACAATTGATTAAAATCAAGGGCTTACCTCCTCATCTTGGCAGCATGGTTGAATCTATCGTGATCCAGAAGTTCGCTGAGCAATTTTGAGGTAGTATTCAAATCTCGAGTGAAAAACGTCTAGGAGAAATCGCGGTTTGAAATGAAAAATGGGGAAAATGAGGACTCGTGGGACTGCTTTTTTTGTCTCGAGTTCTGCGATCACGATTTAGAACCGCGATTGCGTTATAAATCGTGATCGTGGTTCTAGGTTCGGTTATTGCGGAAGCCGCTAAAAATAATCCCGTGATCGCGGTTTAAAAACCGTGATCGCAGATTTCTGAATTTTGGGTTTTTATGTCCACTTAATTTTCCACCAACTTGCTGCACTTACCCAACATGTTAACTATTCTAATTAATTAGCTTTTAACATTAACCATTCACAATCATAATAATGCATTCCCACATGAAACAATTGCAAATATTGATAATCAATAAGTAAATTGCTTAAATACACAAGAGAGTGATAGAATTAGTTATACATGAAAAAATAAGAATGATTTGGACATACGGGATAGTGGAGTGACGGATCGGGAACTACGTAAATATAAGTTGCCCCTTGACCCGGCTACTGGGAACCCCATTGTTTAGTCCACTCCATAGTATCTTCTGGTGCCATTTTGTTATCGAGTGTCGAATTATTGAAGGGTAAATCTCGGTTTGACGGTGGTCAAACACCCTCACAAGAAAACAATTTTGCTTATTTCTTGCTTCATTTACGGAGCTAGATTTACTATTGGTGCGGAGCTGACCTAGTATTTTGTTAGGAGTTACACGTATATTTCATATGGAGCTGCCGTATATTTCATCCAAAGCTTCCATATATTTTTTCTAGAGATCCCATATATTTGGTTCGGCTCACATATATTTGGTCTAGATCTAGACCTATTATTCATCGGAGATACATATATTTGGTTTGGAGCTCGCATAGTATTGGTATGAAGAAAGGATATAAAAAAGAAAGGAATCCATAGTATTTTGGATGCATTTTCAGTGAGAGTCCGACGTCGTATATTTTTACGTGTTACATTATTTTTGACCGTGTGCTTGAATTTGTCATGGATTCATGCTCTAACATATTTTCTTTGCATTCCGAGAATGAGATGTTGTTCTCTGAAGTTTGTGTCATTCAGGAGTACATGGTCAAATTTGTGGAAGACAATAGATTGCTCAAAAGAATAATTCTCTTCTATATACCCTCATTCACGAAAAATATGACCTCATACACTCCTTGCAACAAAATCTTGCTAGCCTGCAACATCACCCTCATATTATGGAAATTCATATCCCTTCTCCTAGTTCACTTG
Source organism: Taxus wallichiana var. yunnanensis (assembly GCA_018340775.1). Taxonomy (NCBI): domain Eukaryota; kingdom Viridiplantae; phylum Streptophyta; class Pinopsida; order Cupressales; family Taxaceae; genus Taxus; species Taxus wallichiana. Next base: position 778,452,162 of record CM031234.1, on the reverse strand, counting down.
TAGTTGTTGCTCCTACACCCACCGATCTTGATACGTTAGTTTATGAGTCTTCTCTTACTCCTGCTACTAACACTCCTAAGCCTATTATACTTGTTCTTTCGCATGTTTTACTTCCGCACTTTGTGACTATTATAATAACACATTTTGTGTATCCTACTTGAGTATAAAGCTGCTCACATGCATGGCTCTTTTAAGAAGCATATCTTGTTGCATTCAATTCACACATGCTTTGTTCAATAGGTTATTAGCGAGAGGTATTGGCATAAATTTACAAGGTATTACTTAACCTATATAACCTATTAAGTGGCATTCTCACGATGACATTCTAGTTACAAATCAAGTAATTCATTGGAATCACATGACGATAGAGCTCCAGTTTTTGTTCGCTCGACTCTTCATGAATATATTGAGCAACACATGAGTTTTACTTGCACCTTCATTCATGCTTGAGAAACTTGATATTTCGATTGTCATCCATGATCAACCTAACACACATTTCAATGTATCCTTAAATGCTCCAGTTGTGCACTTCACACCAAATCCTATGCAAGAATCTTCTTCAACCATTTGTATTAATCTGGGATGGATATTTGATCACTTGCGGCGACGATGTAAGAATTCATTTAGAGGACTCTATAGGCGTGGCTCATCCACTATTCAACATATTGCTCCACTTTCTTCTCCTCTTGCATTATAATGTTACTTGTTTTGAGCTTTTTTTTTTTTTTTTTGACACGTGTAGTGAGTATTTATTATTTTTGAGACATTTTGTATATGTAATTTCAACACCTTTTTAGGCATGTTGATAGTCCTGCTTCAAATTGTATTTGAGTCAAGTACTCTTTTTGAAGTACATAGCTAGTCTAGTGAATCCCAATATCATTTTAGAGAGTTGGCTTAGCAACTCATACATTTTTGTAGTGTCACTCCACCCCTTTTCTAGTATGGGAGGGTGTGTGCATGATTCTTTTTTTGGGTATCGTGTTATTTCCTTGTTTGTTATTGGTTCGTGGCACACCTTTTGTTGGAAATAGATTGAATTATGTTGATTTTTGGCACTTTCAACATCACCTTTAATGAGACTCCTTTAGTTATATTTTGAACTTGTTCTATTTTTAAAGGGTAGCGATTCATGTTGAGTTACGAGTGTCAAAGAATCCATTGATGTCTCCTTGCATGGAGCTAATTTGTTGTATCATAGGGTTAGTTGATCGAGCAATGGATTCAAACCACAATGTAAACCAAACTTATTTTTTAGTAGAGTATGAGTTTCTCGAGCCATGCTTCTTAGGATACCTTACAACAAGATTTTACTCTCTACTTTGTTGTTTCTTTTATTGGTTTTGGGTACCTTGCGGTGATTTTTTCATCCATGGTAACTCTTTTTTCCTAGTTATTGTAAATGGGTACCTTATTAGGCCTTGTTGTCGAGACTCATATTTGGATTTGTCTCCTAGCTTTTCTCATTTTTCACTCCCAATTTTATGCTTATGGGAGGGTGGAGTTGACGTGTTCACATTGCTAAGTGGTTTAGGATATTTTCTAACCTACTTAGTTTTAGCCGTGTTCACACCACTCACTTGAGATAAGCTTATTTTGGGAGTATAGTTATTTTATTAAAAACTTGCTATTTTATTCTCACGTAGGTGGCTTGAGCATGATTTTAGGGATTTGTAGTGTTCCCTAATATTAGCTCTCAACCCTATTTTCTAGTTGAGGGTAACTTATTGTTAGCCTATAATATGGGCACTCCCTCCTTGTATGAATAATCTAGGAAATGCATAATCTCACTATTTGCATATTTTATTAGAGCCTTAATAATCATGGAGACATTCTTTGTTCCACTACTGGCTTAATATTTATGTACAATGAGTGATCTTGGTGAGAGTTTTCATCTTCCGATAAATTTATATGTAAACTATACTAATATGTATTAAAAATAGTGAAATGTATATAGAATAACATCTTACATATTTTATTAATAGTGTAAAAACATTATTTTATATTTTTGAAGAGTAATATTTCAAAATTTGTCACATAATAATTTTTGACATTATAGGTAAAATCAAATTTAACCCGTATGACTTCCTTAGGTTGTTTAATACCTCTACAAAATGGAGAGAGTATCCAATAACCCAATTCAATCAACACTAATCAAAGTAAACATACAAAACTTATTAGTAACTCTAGGTGTAGTTGTGTGTGGGAAGTCTTTATAACTTCATAACATAATTTGAATTTCTTGATTTCGAATAAGGATATTTATAGTAACATAAAACTGCAGTAAATATTAAGTACACATTTATTATTTTAGCACATGTTAAATATAAATTTATATATTTTTTGGAAAAACAACGCTCCACACAAAAAGTTAGCCTTCTCATTAGTTAATCTTGAAATATAAGAAACCTATCAACTAGCAATCGCATGTGTACAATGAAATGTGAACGCCGAATGGTATATGTTATTTGATTTAGAGGGATAGTTATTACTTTTGTAGTTGATGTTGATAAGGGGTACGATTGATTTTGTAAGTTTAGGAATATATATGACGCATTACATTTAAAGGTTTTATCTCTACATTTCAAATTTGTTACAAATTTGTACATATACATTTACAAATCTTGTATCATGACTGGTAGCGATTTGTGAACTATTTTATTTGAACTAAACATGAATACATGAAGACTTTCGTACATTTGCATATTTTATATCATGAGTGGTAGCCTTTTGTGGCCATTTTTTTTTGCACTAAACATGAATACATTTGATACCGCTTTGGATAGTTAATTACTTTTGTAGTTGATGTGGTTTGTAATTATTTGGGGAAATTGTGTTAGTGTTGCAACGTGTTTGATATGGTGGTTGCATCAGTTGTTTGGTTGGTTCTTTGTTGAAAAAACATTTTTGTGTTGTCGATAACATGTTGATAAGGGATGTGATAGATAGTGGAAGTGCACTAATATATATGAAACATTACATTGAAAGGTTTTATGTGTACATTTCAAATTTGTTACAAATTCATACATATACATTTTCAAATCTTATATCATAAGAGGTGAACTAAACATCAACACTCTAGAAAAAGGAGCATCAGTGTAGACCAAATTTTCTTTTATGCAAGCATTATAACCTGCTTGATCCATATGCTGAAAAGCCTCCTCCTTTACCTAAGATGAGAAGGAAGTGGATTTTCAAGAGAAGAGTGGTCAAGGTGCTAATGCAAACTTTGAATCAATTGATTGTTGGTGATTTTCTTGAGTCCCTTGGGAAAGAGCTTGGCCTAATAGTTCCATTGGAATTATATATGTCACAGAAAGCGTGATTCAAGGCACACGAGACAATTTTTACTGTAAGCCTTTTTGGTTTTGGTATTTTTGCACATTTTCAAGCTTCCAGCACATGATGTGTGGCTCATTCGATTCTAGATCAGAAGTCAAAGGTAGTATTGAAGTTATGTCTGGAGGTGAAGAGAATGAGTCAGAAAATGGGAACAAATGCCAACAAAATGTTGCTTGGAACGATCTTTGGATAAACAAAGAGGTTGCAACCACCTATCAGGGAACCTAGCTGTCAAAAAAATAATTCAAATTCCAAACAAAAAAAGAAGGAAGAGCTTATCTTTCAGCCTGAACGGGAGGAAAAAATGGATTGTGATAAGAGGAGAGCGACTTGGAAGGCTTGACTAAAAGAAAACCAACGAAGCTTGAGTCATAGTTCCGCTAAACCTACAACATGATTTTTAACCTATTTCATGTTTGAAGATGAATTTCATGCACAATAAGCTCTGCACGAACAACAAAATCAACATCTGAAGGGGAGATTTGACTTAGTGTTCTGCATGTTTAACAATAATCACATGGCCAATTGGAAGCTCATGAGGAGAATTACGGGGAAGGTCTCCTAATAATAGAAAAAAGGGAAAACAGACTCCAAACATTCTGCAAGCGCTGCAGTTTTCTTTTGGACACTTGTCCACATCAAAGGTGGGAGATGACATACTTTTCAAAACATATGTTTAACAAGAAAAAAATGGAGTCCACCTATCAAGCTGCCAATGATATCAGTTGAAAATTTCCTTAAACTTTGTAAAGAATTTCCTACGCAGGGGAGGAGGCTGGAGCTCTTTTCATATTTCCCTCTCCAAGTGGCAGTTAACTAAGGCTATCTCACTCTCTTTTTAGTCTCTTCTCCTCTATTTATACTTGTTTTTGGAGCTGTAGGAGATATACCTCTTGTTGGTTATGGCTATGCCCAGCCAATTTTGAAACTGTAATACTTCTAATCAATAAAAGACTGTTTTTTCCCTCCCACATGTTTTATTTTGTGTGAACTTTATGAATTGTGGATAAATCTCATGATAAGCATTTCTTTGTTCTTGATATTTGTCCTTTTAAATCACTTTTATGCAGGGAATGTCATCTTTTACGGGGTGTAGTCTATGTTTTCAACCAAATTTATGAATTCCAAAGTTGTGGATCATTCATCCCTCTAGGTCTGATTACAAATTTCACCCTCTCTACAAAAAACCTATGCAAAAGTTTGATGAATCGTGAGTAGTGCATGTTTTCATCATCTTTTTGAGTATCTTGGTATCTCAGTGGAGGTATTAAATTTTTGGTGTATCACCTTCATGCTTTCAGTATTTTCTTTCATAATAGTAGCTTTCTATCTATTTTCTCAAGAAGCTTTTGGTTTAACATTAGTATATGTGATTCATTAGGGGAACCATCCCCCATCTGGAGATTCATCACAATTTCAAGTTGCCTGTAACCTTGGGATGCTCCCATTGTGTCAGCTGATTTGAACAAATTGATTATTTCTTTTAGAAGGGTGCAAATCAAATTGACAACAAGGCCCATTTATTTGTTTCAACTTTCAACTTACGAGTTACTACTTAATTATTTAAGGCCTTTACATTGTCATAAATCCAATCATGCCTTGATGAAACAATTTATCCATGTGCCCATATAAAGCTCATAATATGGAAATCAAGTAGCATGTGCGTAGATTTTAGTGCATCTATTACTTTTTTAAATAATTATTTCATTATAACCTATGGTATGCCTAGACACATTTTCCATTTCAAGAGGTTTTTAACATGCCTTTGATTCTAGCTTCTAGTCGGTAATTCTAGATGTAAAATAACTTCTATGAAATTTCTAATCATATATTCATCAAAGGAGCCACATAAGTTGTTACAGTGGCATTTTTAATGAGCACGACCAAGTTTTTTACATTGTAAGATGTCTGAGTAGCTCAGTTTACCTTTGCAACATATTCCCAACATGTGCCAAAATAACATATTTGTAACATGGTACACCCATCAATGCATAATGGAAAGGGGGTATTCATAAATGTAATAGTGATGATTAGGAAATGTATTAGGATATTTGTACCTGATTCTAGAAGTGTAAACTATTGGGATATTTGACACTGGTTCTCGGAAGCTTCATCTTTTCTACTTTCTACATGGTGGTGAAAAGTATACTTAGAAGATGGAAAGGAATGATAGAATGTGTGACGCCGCAAAAAGATGACGCCATGCTCACGATGACGATGCCGCGCCTCAAACATACAACCCGAAATGCGAATTAATTTTTTTTTTTGCAAGGATGTATTATAGGTATGAGTAAATAAAACTATACAAATTTAACACATTAACAAGTTGAGAGAAGAATGATTTTCGCAATACAAAATTCTTTTAAAGGAGGCTCTTCAAAAATAGTGGTCAATTACTAAAAGGATAATAGATGACTATTGGGTTGAAAAGTTATACTATATGTTTATATAAGGATGATTGATAGAAGTCAGTGAAATTCATGAGATTTAAACTAACTCTCCATTGAACCGCATTATACATTCTCAACCAAGCCACTATAATTGTGGCATTCCACATGGGCACCGAGCCAACTCGGCCGGCATCTTATATATGTATTATCAAAATTTACACTTAAATGACTCTTCAAGCTTAACATAAATTTGAAATTTTGATATAAAGGAGCAAGAGTCAAATCGGGGAAAAAAAAGCTTTTCAAACTTTGTTTAAAGGTTATGGTTGGGCGGTGGGTGGTTCCAGACCACTGCCGAATTTACTACACTTCCCTTGCGTGCCGAACTCCTTCTGCTGCGCCGCTCACCTCTAATCATTCCACTAGATTTGCAAATCTAGCATTCAACATATTCGGCTATCTGTTGGGTGCTGACCTGACCGCGCCCACAAAAAGAACGAGTTTCAGAGGAGTTACAGGAGGTGAGTGGGAGGCAAGCGACCTCAACTGTCACCGTATGCAGCGAGGAATGGTCGAGGCAGGGTCCATTAGCCGCGGCAAGGAGACGTCTCCTTTCTTCTTCTTTTTGTTTTTTTTTTGTTTTTCTTTATTTAATAATTTCTCAAGCAAGACAGGGCACAGGAAGCCCGGATTATAATGCCACGAGTATTTCTTTTGTTTTTGTATGCTTTGACAGAGGATACAGGATCTCTGCCCTGGCACGCACCGCTGACGATGTTGAGCAAAGCAGCAGCATGAAGGCCCCTTGGGTGATTCCAACAAGCAGGTTGTCCAACTATGTTGTTATCATACTGATATCGAAAGTAGCTACAAATTTAGACAGGTCGGGGGGGGTGTCTAAGGTCATGGGTCATGACGGGAAGATGATTAGGCAATGAGCCGATGTGGGTAAGAGGAATCCGATGGCGCCTCCAACAGACAGGCTGCCCGACCATGCTATAAGTAGTTTGGTATTGAATACATCACCAAATTTAGACTTCTCCTTCACTGCATAAAATTATTTATATCAAAATCGATTAGGGAAGCGTGTGAGAGAATGTCCGGTGGGGACCGATGAAATCTATAACATTGAATATCATGCGACCCTGGAGTTTTGATACACGGCCCGTGGAAAAAAAGATCTCCTAGAGGTGGAGTGCATGGCAAAATATTCATGATCGTAACGTTCAAGGACAAGAAGAAACAATTGGCTTTGCCTCTTGAATGGACATGCGAATACCGTGAGAGGTGCAGATATTAACTCGTACATTAGTATGTTTAATTTTATATTTCGTTAATATTATTTCTCCTAAGTGGTAGTTTACAATAACATACCTTATAATTACTAAGGGGATATTAATAGTATGTTGTGATTAATAAAATCTAATAATAGTAAAACCATTAGTCTAAATAATACTTGCATATGGAAAATATTTACAATATTTGTTTCCTCTTTAAATGTTGAGGACATGTGTGAATGGTCTTGATAAGTTTTTAAGAATTTGTATCAACATTTGTTTCTATCCATCTTTAATAGACATTGCATGGGGTTTTTAGTAAGTTGATTTCATTTCCTTCTATACTTGCCAATAATTTTACAATGGATCCATAAATAAAGAAAGACATAAGAGAGCTAGAGCTTAAAATGTTTCATTGTCATACTAAAAGCCATTTGAAAACTTAAGTCTTTCCATCAAGTATAAAAGAAGGGATAATGCACTATTTTTCCAACCTTTCCAACACATCACTTTCAAGTACTCAAACAAAATTTTAATATATTTTCTTTTGTAATTTCTTTCCAACATTCCACAAAAGAATTCAACAACATTTCCAATAAATTTTAGAGTAAGAAATACTATCATTTCAATGCAATTTTCCTTCAAAATCTTGTTACAACATATCCTACTTCATGTGGAAACACATTTACAATAATGGAAGCTAAAGAAAACAAAGCAATATTACATTTTTCCTCCACTCAAGGTGGGTAATTACATGGTGGTTTTTACATTGTCAACAACAAGGTTCTTGTGCTCCAAATATCAACAAGGTGGCTCCTCCATAGTGCTTGATTCACAACAAAATAAGGGGAGAGGCAACACTCTCCTCCCAACCAAAACTCAATGGAGAAGAGAAGCAATCTCCTCCATTGACCCCCGAGCCCCAAACACAACACAATGAAAGGGTGGTCTCCAACTCAAGGCAACAACACTTGCTTCCACAATACAAATTTCTTCACAACATTCAAAGCTAAAATAAAAGAAACAAAAGGAAACACAAATAACACAAAACATTTCATAACAAGGCTTTCATCCAAGCCAACAAGAGAAGGAACTATGGGAAAGTTTTCCTTATGCCTCCCCATTGAAATGAGATGCCCATCCAAACCCTCCACAATAAAACTCAAGCCCCTAAGACTCTTATGCCTCCCTCAAGTACCCCTTTTTCCTCCCAAACTCTTATACCTCCCTCCTCTTATGGCTCCCTCAAGGACAAGGTAAGAATGTAGACATTCTTACCCAAGATGGGCATCCCTCTCAAACTCCCTCCACAATTTCCTATTCTACTCTTATGCCTCCCTCATGAGTTTTTCCCATAGACCTCTCCTACACTACACCTTAAGCATTCTATCCATTTTTCCACAACACACAAAGGTAAACATACATTTTCTACAATTTTAAGCATAGAAGCAACAACAATAAGAAAGCAAAAGGGAGAAGGTTTCCTACCTCTCCATTGGAGAAGCCTAAACCAAGAAGCTTTGTCCAAGCTCCCTCCAAAACAATCCAAGCATGCAAGTCCAAGCTCCTTTTTTTTTTTCCCCAATTCTTTTCTCTCCCAAAAAAAAAAAAGAACTCCTCAACAAAAACCTCCAACCCCCTCAACAAGAGAGGAAGTTCCCATAAATAGACAAAAGGGGAGGGTGAGGATGATGTGGCTCCATGTAGGATGCCACATCTCACATCCTCAAGACCACCTCCCTTAGTCAACTCAATTCCCAAAAACATAATAAATGGGTGGTTGGGTTGAATGACATCTCTTTCCACATCTATCCCTTCCCATGTGCCTTAAGGCACAATTAAATGTAAATGGAAGAAAAGTGCACTCCAAAGTCACATTTCCCTTCCCAAAACAATAAATAATCCCCTTTTTGGCTTCCCAACCCATAGATATGGTTGGTAAGGGGTTTTGGGAAGTGTGGGACAAGTTTAACTTGTCCCACAAGTCCCCCAAAATTGCCCTCAAATTCAAATTCGAGATTCAAAGAACTTGGAGTGGTCAACACTCAAAACAAGCATTCAAAACAAGAGGAAAACACAAGGCTCAAGGAGCCAACCATCAAAATTAATTACACCCACTAGACTTCCCTCCAAAACTTAAAAATTAAAACAAGGTGTTAAATTAATCTAAACATACTTAGAAAAAGTAAAATTTAAAAAAACATCACAAATGAAATCACCTACTAAAGCAAGTTAAAACAAGTAATTAAAATTCTTAACCCCTTGGTCACATTAGAAAATTTCCCCCTCATGAAAATTTTTCTTAACAACATAAAAAAAAGAAAACTAAAGTAAAACAATACAATTCACTAGTTGCCTTGATGACAAAAGTTGTAACCACCCGACATCCTGTTGTGTTTGGTTCCCAATCCCCCTTTAGGTTGTGATCATGTGGTGTTTCTTGTAAAATACAAAATACCTCCCTTTGGCCTTGCGGCCATGTCAAAATGTCCAAAATAACCATATGCATGAAATTTATTAACATCTATACGTAATTCAATTATCCATTATTTCAAGGTTTAAATCACAACTTAATCATGCATTCCATCATTATCCAAAGTTATAGTAATGTAAATTCAACAACTACATTCTACTTATCATGGCGAAGAAATCCAATGTTAGAACACATGCAATATATCCATATAAAAATAATATCGATATCAATAATCTCGTCCATGAGTCAGTCGGTGTAGATCATACCGAAAACAAAATCCAATCATAACCCAAATGCATCTATTCACAAAACATCATGTTAATCAACGTAAGTATAAGTCATGTCCATATCCAAAAGTCTGCATAGCTCAAAATGATAATCCACTAAGTGTCAGGGAAGTGGGCATTACATCCCCCTCCCCTTAGACTAGACTTCCTCCTGGAAGTCACTGAAATAAGTGTGGAAACTGAGCTCGCAATGGTGTAGCATCCTCCCAAGTAGTTGCAGTCTCATTGTACCTATCCCACTGAACACGTACCTGATCAATCTCTCTGCCTCGAAGGCTCAGGGTCCTGCGCTCTAGAATACGTATGGGCTCCACCATTACACGCCCGATCCGACACTGCAATGCGGTCCAATCTAGCACATGAGAAGGATCAGAAATATATCTCCTAAGCACAGAAATGTGAAACACATCATGGACGCGAGATAAGCTAGGTGGCAATGCTAGACGATAGGCCAAGGGACCGAGGCGCTCCAAGATCTCAAAGGGACCCACAAACCTAGGAGCAAGCTTAGAACCTTTTCCATAACGGATAGGGCTCTTATGCGGTCTGACATGAAGAAACACCTTCGTGCCTACCTCAAAGCTGCGATCTGTCCTATGCTGGTCTGCATACTTCTTCTGTCTATCCTGCGCCTCCTGCAATCTCTGTCTGATCAAGGCAACCTACTGCTCCATGTCCTGTAATAATGCTGGCCCAAGAGAAACCCTGTCCTCAATCTTGTCCCAACTAAGAGGTGTCCTACACTCTCTACCATATAAAGCCTGAAAAGGAGCCATGCCTATAGAACTCTGGAAACTATTATTGTAGGCAAACTCCACCAAATACAGATACTCCTCCCATCTCGACTGATGATCCATCACGTACATCCTGAGCATATCCTCCAAAATCTGATTCACCCTCTCTGTCTGTCCATCTGTCTCAGGGTGATAAGCTATGCTGAAATTAATCCTCGTCCCGAGGGCATACTGCATGGTGGTCCAGAAATGGGAGGTGTACAAAGGGTCGCGGTCGCAAATGATCTTCCGCGGAATCCCATGTAATCTGACAATCTCATCAAGGTATACTCGTGCCACAACACTTGCTGTATAGGTGGTCTTCACTGGAGAGAAATGAGCTACCTTCGTCAATTTATCCACCGTGACCATGATGGCGTCATGATGGTATCTCGACGTAGGTAATCCAACGATGAAATCCATGGAAATGGTGTCCCACTTCCACTCCGGTATGGCGTGAGGATAGAGAAGGCCAGCTGGATGCTGATGCTCGGCCTTCACCCTCTGGCACTCTAAACAGTGGGATACAAATGAAGCTATGTCTCTCCGAAGTCCTCTCCAAAAGTACAACTGTCTCAGGGTGGCGTGCATCTTCTTCACCCCGGGATGGGCTGAATAAGGTGCACGATGAGCCTCTGTCAAAATGTCATGTCTCAAGCCTCCATCTCTAGGAACATAGGTACATATATCCGACCTCTATGTCTGAGAAGGCCATCTGCCTCTAATGAAAATCCATCAAATCTCCCCTCAAGGGGTCTCTGAGACTCAATCTCTGCTCTGGCTACAAGGTAGAAACTATCATGAGGAAGCTGCTGCAAGATCCTACTCCGCAAATTTGTGCCCACTGAGGTGGCCATAGCCACATGTCTCCGCCTACTCAAGGCATCTACAACCACATTCTCCTTCCCTTTCACATGCTCTATCTCCATGTCATACTCACAGAGTAACTCCATCCAACACCGCTGACGAGCGTTGAGATTGGGCTGCGTGAAGAGGTGGCGAAGACTCAAGTGATCGGTCCTGAGTGTAAATCTCCGGCCAAGAAGAAAATGTCTCCACTTTACTAAGGCATGTACCACTGCTGCAAGCTCAAGGTCATGGGTCGAATAATTGAGATCATAATCTTTGAGTTTGCGAGACCCAAAGGAAACTACTCTACCCTCCTGCATTAACACACCTCCAAGTCCTGCCAAGGAAGCATCAGTGCAAACGTAGAACTCTCTCTGAGGATCCGCACTGCAAGGATAGGTGCTCTCATGAGGCATTCCTTCAGTGTACTGAAATCCTGCTCACATCTATCTAACCATAAAAACTTATTCCCTTTCCGTTGAAGAGAAGTGATAGGGTGCGCAATCCGAGAAAAGTCTTGAACAAACCTCCTGTAGTACCTTGCTAGGCCCATGAAACTACGCACCTCGGTCACACTAGTGGGTGCTTGGCCAATCCATGATGGCTCGAATCTTGGAAGGATCGATGCGATGCCTTCCCCGAAATGATGTGGCCCAAATATCGCACCTCAGGTGAAAGAACGCACACTTCCAAGTTCCCGTAAAGGCACATTCGTCGAAGACACCTTGAAGAAGAACCCTGGCGAAGGTGATCCTCGTGCTCCTCACGTGTGCGTGAATAAATCAGAATGTCATCAAGGAAGATGAGCACGAAGCGATCAAGGAAGGTCCTGAATACCCCATTCATCAAACTCATAAACACTGCGGGGGCATTCGTCAAACCGAAAGGTACCACTGTGAACTCGTAGTGGCCATATCTCTTGTACGGAAAGTTGTCTTGTGAATATTTACCTCCGCAATCTCGAGTGATGGTATCCTGACTTAAGATCTATCTTAGAGAAAACTGTAGCCCCCTTCATTTGATCAAATAAATCATCAATGCATGGAAGGGGGTAACGATTCTTGATCGTTACTTTATTCAGCTGACGGTAGTCAATACACAACCGAAGAGATCCATCCTTCTTCAAGAAGATGATGGTGCACCCCAAGGGGATACACTAGGATGGATTAGACCTTTCTCCGTAAGGCCCTCAAGCTGCAACTTGAGCTCACATAACTCGGTGTAGTCATCCGATAGGGTGCTCGTGAGATAGGCTCGCGCCGGAACAGATCTATATGGAAGTCGATCTCACGTGGGGGAGGTAATCCCGGTAGCTCTCCACGGGAACACATCGACAAACTTGACAAGATGGAATGATCATCGAGGGAAGGTCCTCTCGACTCATCCTCTGATCTCATCACCGACCGTAATAGCAAACATCTGACAACCCTTTCGTGCACACCGCTTAAGCTCCATAGTGGAGATAGTGCGAATGGATACGGCCCTCCTAACTCCTGATATCACTGACTCTACTCCAAGATCATCTATGCAAGTAATAGTCTTGTGGTAACAATCCACTCTAGCTCTGTGAGCGGACAACCAATCCATGCCTAAAATGATGCCATAAGATCCTAATGGAAGGATCCGAAGATCAGAAGTAGTGGTGAAGGGTCCCAAATCCACTACACACTCCTTGACTAAGGAGTCTACGAAATTTTGGCTCGAGAAGCCATCTCAACGTCCCAATTACGGTGCGCTAAGCGCCACCAGCCTCTACAACGCTCTACTAAGGATGGTGCAATAAAAGAATCAGAAGAACCAGAATCAAATAATATAGAGGTGGAAATACCACCAATACTACCTGCCGTCTCAATCACAGTACTCTGGTGCTCAGCCTGGTGGTTCTTGACCGCTGCGTAGATCCGATGACTCCGTGCCATATCTCCAACAGTAGGCTCTGAGCTCTGCGTCTTACCCTTGTTAGGGTTATGTGGGCAATCTCTCCAATGATGTCCAACAACACCACAACCATAATACAGCTACCTGGTCCTCTCCAGTGGGAAGCAGCTCCAACTAGTACTCTAGATGATCGAGATACGAGATCCCGACGATCCGGCTATGGATCTGCTTGAGGTCTCTCTTGTGAGCTCCTGTGACCGAGCTCTCGGTGCACCCCGTGTGTCTGATGGGACCCCTAGGAGGAATCCCCATACTACGTCCTCTCTCTGTGCATCAAATCTCTACGAAGAGGTCGGTAAGGTGGGCGGGTGCTGCTGTTGCTTAGCCGCGCCGTGGTGGCCTCGAATGAAGCTTGCCATGAACTCTGTCCACCTCGTGGAGGAGGAACCGCCCCCTCGACCTACTATCCCTGCATCTGCTGGATACGGCTCGAACTCTATCTCTAGCCTGTTGTGTCTTTCCCCGTGTCTCCTCTCTCGCAATATAGGCCTTCTCCACGGCCTTGCTAATGTCTCGTGGGGAGTGTATGCGCACCTTTGCGCCACCTAAATCCAAGTTCAAGCCCGGATGAACCCGTGAATCTGCACTGCTCATCCTGCATATAGTCACATCTTGGAGTAGGTCCGAAATCGACTCTCATACTCGGCTATTTTTATCATCGATGCCACGGAGGTCATGAAACTCGTCTATCCGTTGAATAAATAACACTGGGTAAATACTGCTCAAACGCTCCTCAAACAGCTCCCAGTGTAATCATCTCCGAGTCAACATGGAGCTTCGCTCCTGGTCCTCCACTGAGACTCTGCTCCATCCTTCGAGAAGATGGATTGCAACATGAGCTTTCGTGTTGCTAGTAAGGCGCAGAGCTTGAAGCATCCGCTCAAGCTCACCAACCAGGCCTCTGCCTGAAAACCACCTGTATCACCCGAATAGTGAGATGGACGTAGCTTCAGGATCTCCCTGATATGGTCTGCAGCTGACGTCGATGAATCCTAGATCTCTCTGTATGCTCCTCCCTTTGTCTAGGGCTCCGAGACTTGTCCCTATGTCCTGAGATCCTGTCCCCATGTCCTCTCTGTGATGACTCTGCCATAGCCAACTCCGCACGGAAGTTCTCTGCTCTGTGCTCCTCGCTGTGTCGAGGGGATGCCTGGGCATCTACTGATGGCTCCAAACTATGTCTAGCAAGTCGTCCTCCCAAGGGTTCTCCATGTATAGCGGCATTGACATCCTGGAGTGTCTGCAAGATCTGAGGTAGAAGGGCTGCTACGGCCTGCTCTGGCGGTGGTATGTCTAGGTCTATATGAAGAGACCCCTCACCCAATCCGCGCCTCCTGCACAGATCAAGGTGAGAGTTAGTTCATCGTTCTAGGTCTTGTGCTAGTTTTTAAAATTTGTTGTTTACTATAATTATCAACATTATGGTTTTATATTTTAAAAGAATCAGCTCTGTACTAAGTTGAATGTTCCTGTTTTGCGTTTTCCTGCGTGTGCCCAAGGGTCCCAGCTTCGAACCCCTGGCTCTGATACCAAAATGTGACGCAAAAAGAACGCCACGCACGACGCCGTGCCTCAAACATACAACCCGAAATGCGACTAATTTTTTTTTTTTTTTTTTTTGTCAAGGATGTATTATAGGTATGAGTAAATAAAACTATACAAATTTAACACATTAACAAGTTGAGAGAAGAATGATTTTTTGCAATACAAAATTCTTTTAAAGGAGGCTCTTCAAAAATAGTGGTCAATTACTAAAAGGATAATAGATGACTATTGGGTTGAAAAGTTATACTATATGTTTATATAAGGATGATTGATAGAAGTCAGCAAAATTCATGAGATTTCAACTAACTCTCCATTGAACCGCATTATGCATTCTCAACCAAGCCACTATAATTGTGGCATTCCACATGGGCACCGAGCCAACTCTTTTGGCCGACATCTTATATATGTATTATCAAAATTTACACTTAAATGACTCTTCAATCTTAACATAAATTTGAAATTTTGATATAAAGGAGCAAGAGTCAAATCGGGGAAAAAAAAGCTTTTCAAACTTTTCTTAAAGGCTATGGTTGGGCGGTGGGTGGTTCAAGCCACCTGCCGAATTTACTACACTTCCCTTGCATGCCGAACTCCTTCTGCTGCTCCGCTCACCTCTAATCATTCCACTAGATTTGTAAATCTAGCATTCAACATAGTCGGTATATCTGTCATTTGGGTGCTGTCCTAGCCGCACCCACAAAAAGAACGAGTTTTAGAGGAGTTACAAGAGGTGAGTGGGGGAGGCAAACGACCTCAATTGTCACACCGTATGTAGCGAGGAATGGTCGAGAGCATTGGGTGGTCCATTAGCTTGTGCGAGGAGATGTCTCCTTTCTTCTTTTTTTTGTTTCTTTCTGTTTTTCTTTATTTAATAATTTCTCAAGCAAGACAGGCACAGGAAGCCCGGATTATAACGCCACGAGTCTTTCTTTTGTTTTTGAATGCTTTTGGAGAGAGGATACGAGGATCTACGGCCGGCCTGCACGCAAATAAATGACTGTGCAGCAACATGAAGCCCCTGGGCGATTCCAACAAAAAGGTTGTCCAACTATGTTGTTATCATTGATGATCGAAAGCAACTACAAATTCAGACGGTTACCTCGTGGGGGTGTCTAAGGTCATGGTCACAGAAGATGATTAGATTAGAGCAAAGCCGACACGGGTAAGAGGAATCCGATGGCGCCTCAGCAGATGAAGTGCCCGACCATGCTATAAGTGGTTCGGTTTGAATACATCACCAAATTCGGAATTCTCCTTCACTGCATAAAATTATTTATATCAAAATCGATTAGGGAACTGTGTGAGAATGTAACGGGGACCGATGAAATCTATAACATTGAATCTCTATGCGACCCTACCAGTTTTGATACACGGCCCGTGGAAAAAAAGATCTCCTAGAGGTGGGTCTGTCACAGATCAGAATGTTCAAGGACAAGAAGAAACAGTTGGCTTTGCCTCTTGAATGGACACGCGAATACCGTGAGAGGCGCAGAGATGAACTGTACATTAGTATGTTTAATTTCATATTTCGTTAATATTATTTATGCCGTGGTTTACAATAATATACCTTATAATTACTAAGGGGATATTAATAGTATGTTGTGATTAATAAAATCTAATAATAGTAAAACCATTAGTCTAAATAATACTTGCATATGGAAAATATTTACAATATTGGTTTCCTCTTTAAACGTTGAGGACATGTGTGAATGGTCTTGATAAGTTTTTAAGAATTTGTATCAACATTTGTTTCTATCCATCTTTAATAGACATTGCATGGGGTTTTTAGTAAGTTGATTTCATTTCCTTCTATACCTACCAATAATTTTACAATGGATCCATAAATAAAGAAAGACATAAGAGAGCTAGAGCTTAAAATGTTTCATTGTCACACTAAAAACCATTTGAAAACTTAAGTCTTTCCATCAAGTATAAAAGAAGGGATAATGCATTATTTTTCCAACCTTTTCAACACATTACTTTCAAGTACTCAAACAAAATTTTAATATATTTTCTTTTGTAATTTCTTTCCAACATTCCACAAAAGAATTCAACAACATTTCCAATAAATTTTAGAGTAAGAAATACTATCATTTCAATGCAACTTTCCTTCAAAATCTTGTTACAACATATCCTACTTCATGTGGAAACACATTTACAATAATGGAAGCTAAAGAAAACAAAGCAATATTACATTTTTCCTCCACTCAAGGTGGGTAATTACATGGTGGTTTTTACATTGTCAACAACAAGGTTCTTGTGCTCCAAATATCAACAAAGTGGCTCCTCCATAGTGCTTGATTCACAACAAAATAAGGGGAGAGGCAACACTCTCCTCCCAACCAAAACTCAATGGAGAAGAGAAGCAATCTCCTCCATTGACCCCCAAGCCCCAAACACAACACAATGAAAGGGTGGTCTCCAACTCAAGGTAACAACACTTGCTTCCACAATACAAATTTCTTCACAACATTCAAAGCTAAAATAAAAGAAACAAAAGGAAACACAAATAACACAAAACATTTCATAACAAGGCTTTCATCCAAGCCAACAAGAGAAGGAACGATGGGAAAGTTTTCCTTATGCCTCCCCATTGAAATGAGATGCCCATCCAAACCCTCCACAATAAAACTCAAGCCCCTAAGACTCTTATGCCTTCCTCAAGTACCCTTTTTCCTCCCAAACTCTTATACCTCCCTCCTCTTATGGCTCCTCAAGGACAAGGTAAGAATGTAGACATTCTTACCCAAGATGGGCATCCCTCTCAAACTCCCTCCACAATTTCCTATTCTACTCATATGCCTCCCTCATGAGTTTTTCCCATAGACCTCTCCTACACTACACCTTAAGCATTCTATCGATTTTTCCACAACACACAAAGGTAAACATACATTTTCTACAATTTTAAGCATAAAAGCAACAACAATAAGAAAGCAAAAGGGAGAAGGTTTCCTACCTCTCCATTGGAGAAACCTAAACCAAGAAGCTTTGTCCAAGCTCCCTCCAAAACAATCCAAGCATGCAAGTCCAAGCTCCTTTTTTAATTTTCCCCAATTCTTTTCTCTTCCAAGGAAAATAAAAAAAGAACTCCTCAACAAAACCTCCAACCCCTCAACAAGAGAGGAAGTTCCCATAAATAGACAAAAGGGGAGGGTGAGGATGATGTGGCTCCATGTAGGATGTCACATCTCACATCCTCAAGATCACCTCCTTAGTCAACTCAATTCCCAAAACACAATAAATGGGTGGTTGGGTTGAATGACATCTCTTTCCACATCTATCCTTCCCATGTGCCTTAAGGCACAATTAAATGCAAATGGAAGAAAAATGCACTCCAAAGTCACATTTCCCTTCCCAAAACAATAAATAATCCCCTTTTTGGCTTCCCAACCCATAGATATGGTTGGTAAGGGGTTTTGGGAAGTGTGGGACAAGTCTAACTTGTCCCACAAGTCCCCCAAAATTGCCCTCAAATTCAAATTCGAGATTCAAAGAACTTGGAGTGGTCAACACTCAAAACAAGCATTCAAAACAAGAGGAAAACACAAGGCTCAAGGAGCCAACCATCAAAATTAATTACACCCACAAGACTTCCCTCCAAAACTTAAAAATTAAAACAAGGTGTTAAATTAATCTAAACATACTTAGCAAAAGTAATTTAAAAAAAAACATCACAAATGAAATCACCTACTAAAGCAAGTTAAAACAAGAATTAAAATTTTTAACCCCTTGGTCACATTAGAAAATTTCCCCCTCATGGAAATTTTTCTTAACAACATAAAAAAAAGAAAACTAAAGTAACACAATACAATTCACTAGTTGCCTTGACGACCAAAAAGTCAGTAACCACCCGACATCCTATTGTGATTGGTTCCCAATCCCCTTTAGGTTGTGATCATGTGGTGTTTCCTCGCAAAATACAAAATACCTCTTTTCGGCCTTGCGGCCATGTCAAAATGTCTAAAATAACCATATGCATGAAATTTATTAACATCTATACATAATTCAATTATCAATTATTTCACGGTTTAAATCACAACTTAATCATGCATTCCATCATTATCCAAAGTTATAGTAATGTAAATTCAACAACTACATTCTACTTATCATGGCGAAGAAATCCAATGTTAGAACACATGCAATATATCCATATAAAAATAATATCGTATCCATAGTCTCGTCCATGAGTCAGTGTAGATCATACTGAAAACAAAATCCAATCATAACCCAAATGCATCTATTCACAAAACATCATGCTAATCAACGTAAGTATAAGTCATGTCCATATCCAAAAGTCTGCATAACTCAAAATGATAATCCACTAAGTGTCATAGGGAAGTGGGCATTACTGAGAATGTAAAAATGATACAACATAATAAAGACACTTAAAAGTTCCTTCCTAACTACAGTAATATATCACTGGTCATTTGTATCAAAACTGACCATAGTTTATGGAAAATTTCTTAAACCCTTCCTATGAATTATTTCACCCATCTTAAATCACTAAAATTTTCATTTGATATTGACAAAGACAGTCCGTGTTTCACATAACACTAACCCATATATTTCTTTTCTTCATCCTCTTTTACTTTTTATTTCGTGGAAATGAATAAATGTTACAACTATTATTAGATATTACCATTTAACCCAATGTCTTCCTATCTTGTAAGAAGGAATGAATAAGATTTTTTTATCTTGGTCTCCACTCAATGCTTCTAAATATTGTTTCTAGCAAATATGATTAGTATTCGTAAATATCAATGTATTAAACAAAGGGTTCATAAACAAATCATTCCAATTTTGTCTAATTTTGTAGAAAATGCTTTTTCATACGGATTTTACTAAAGAATTAAACATAATTAATTTCCTTAACATCATACAAAAATGGATAACTTTCCAAACAAACTACATTAAAAGAGTTTTACCTTTTTAAATAACAAAATCTAGGAACAATACATATGAGTGCATATAAATCAAGGAGAATACATTGGTGGACAAAAGATCATACCGACAACAATCACACAATACATGGCCCTTTTGTCTAAATATGTAGATTAGTTCTTATTTTGGTGAATTTACTATATTTTCAGTATTTTCAATCCACCTTTTTCCCCATATTTAGGGTCCACAATAAAACACCCTGTAATAATATTGTTACCTTCTAGCTGGACAATACTTCAACCCCTTTATTTGTGACAGATACACCCATCTGGTTTCATGATTGGTTACTAAACACTGCAGTTTCGTAGAAATTTACTATCATTTTTCCCAATTTTTCAATGTCTGTGCATGATTCCATAGTTACCTATTAGTGGGTTTCAAAACAATTATTTCTAAATATGCAAATTAGTTCTTGTTTTGGGGATCGGGGGATCAAGACCGAAGGGCATTGAGGTTGTTTTCAATTTAATGGTTGAAAGGGAAACAAATTCGCTTACCTCGGATGTGAACCCCTATCAATTTATGATGGCTAGAAAATAAAAATGTCATATTTGTATAAAAATCATGGCAAATAGACAGACCACACTTTGTTTTATCAAACACTCAGAAATAGATTATATGCGTTAAAAACCCCTATTTTGGGATAAATGACTTTGAAACGGTGAGTACTATGCTAAAAATGGCACGAACACGGGTAAACAAAGATAGTAGCAACAATCCCTACATGCAACCCCCGCAATTAGGGTTGAAATCTACAAAGGAAAGAGTGGAAGAAAGCCGAGAAAAATAGGAAAACGATAAAATGGTTCCTTCACACAAACCACTTACTCTTTCCGTGCGAGGAAGAATCTCCCACTCGTTTTCCACAACCATGTAAACCGCTGCGTCAAAAACAACTCCATAGCGAACGGCATAACAATCCAGATCCCTATATTCTCCCGCGATATAATGGATGTTGGCGCCGCACCGCTACTCAAGAAGAAAAATCGTACAACAAAACCTCGCAAATCTAAACAGAACAAAAACGAAAGCAATTGGACAAAGTACAAACGCTCAAATGACCATCAAACCGTCAAATTTAATACAATCGCAAAAACATCCGCAAGGACCTTTCCAATAGGGGGACGCTATCGGCGCAATATCATTGAAATACTTTCAAAAAATTAAAAATTAAAACAAAAGATCAATAGCCAAAAACAGCGGCTGCCACATCACAAATTATAACTAACTACCTAGGAAAAGTTTTTCCTGCGTTATGGGAATACATATAATAAATGCTCAAAACTGTATTACACTTTACAGCCATGGATGGAAAAGACAAGGCATTAAGTACATACGGGTACAAATGGCACTGAACAGATACCGTGTGTCACCTATAACTTTTTGTACTCTGATTCTTCAAAGCTCACCTAGCCTCCACTTGAGCAAAGGAGGAGGTTTCATTTAGGGATGGAACACCAGATGTTGATGTCTGCGATGATGAGCCCTTGTCATGTTCCGACCTTGATTTTGATTTTGATTTTCGACCGTGCCTCTTATTCATTATTGCAGGCTTTGTTGGATTTGGCAATGTCACTGAACTGTTTGAGATCATCATAATAACATTCGACATAGTTGGACGAACAATTGCATCAACTTGCACACAGAGAAGCCCAATATGAATAAATCTTAGGGCCTGCTCTCGTACACACGTTGCTCTAATTGATGAATCCACCATACTCAAAACATCATCTCCTTTGTATAGTCTCCATGCCTGCAGCACACATCCTCAATTCACTTATCTTGGAGTAAAATTTCTCTTAAGCTAAAATGGATAAAGGAGAATTCTGTTAGTTACCCATTCTAATAAGTTTTGCATTTCTTGGGGAAAATTGTAATCTGTATTTTTCCTTCCAGCGACAATCTCAAGCAGCAGCACTCCAAAACTATAAACATCGGCTTTAACTGATAGCTGCCCTCGCATTGCATACTCTGGAGCCATGTAACCGCTGCTCCACATCAACACTCGCTCATTTAGAAAAAGAATCGCCTACATCTACAAATCATTGACAATACTCAAAATCAATGCAAATCTGAAATAATACGCACTGCATGAAGATCCTTACTATGTGCCCGCAACTCTTGTTTGGATATGCGTCTCGTCATCAAGAAAAAGTCTGGCTAGCCCAAAGTCAGCTATCTTTGCATTGAGTTTGTCATCAAGCAAAATGTTATTTGCTTTGATATCTCTGTGAATAATTCTCATGTGTGAGTCCTGATGCAGATACAGAAGGCCACGGGCAATTCCAATGATGATGTTATAACGCGTTTGCCAATCTAGCTCTCTGCGCTTTTCTGGATCTGTATAAACCCCAATTCTATTACTCTTTTCAACCCTTTCAAAGAAATCTGCAATACTAAGTGTAAATAAAGGTTGAAATGTAACTTACCAAAGAGAAAGGTATCAAGGCTCCTGTTGGGCAAATACTCGTAAACAAGCAGCCTTTCATCTCCCTCAGCGCAACATCCCAACAGCTTCACAAGGTTTCGATGCTGAACACCGGCCACCAGCTGTACTTCATTCATAAATTCTTTCTTACCTTGCGTAGACCTTGCAGACAATTTTTTCACTGCTATTTCCTTTCTGTCTCTAGTTGTTCCCTGTAAGATCAAAACAGAATTAGAGCTTTCTGGGTATCTTTAAACATATTTGCTGGTCAGGATACAGTATAGCCCCACCTTGTATACGGCACCGAAACCTCCCTCTCCAAGCTTCTTTTTGTCATGGAAATATTCGGTGGCTTCTGCCAGTTCTTCTAAGCTGAAGATAAAATGTTGCTCCTGCATAAGTAACCCGGATTCAGGGAAATTCCACGCCTCTCTGTATAATTAGAGAAATGAATAAGGTTAGAGAATTAAATGTTAATCTAAAACCGAATTTAAAGAGAAAACTGAAAAACAAGCAAAAATCGGAAGTAGCACCTTCGTGGTGGGTAACTACAGTTACGGGCATCCCAAAAATGGCGGCTTTTACTCTTTTCCTCAATCCAACCAGACAAATAACTAATGTGATGATGATACCTCCCACAAGCCCTAATATTATGGGTAATGTTTTTGAGGACTTCTCTGTAAAACAAATCTTTACGGTTATTTAATGAGATTGAAGGGATAGATCCTTTACAACATCTACACAAGCTAAATCCATCCAAATTTAACAAAAATAATAAAAAATTCAAGAGAATAATTGAAGAAAGCTGTAGGTAGTAAAATAAAATAATTGAAGACATACTCTCTGATTTCGTCGGGGAAGTAGTCGTAGCAGGACTGGGGGCTTCTGGGGAAGCAGGGGTGGAGGTTGTTGGAGGTGGTGGTGAAGGATCGGCGGGGTCATAAAATGGGTCGATCGCATATCTCGCTGTGCAGCTTCCCAACATAGCCTGAGCTCCTTTTTTTGTAGAGCAACAATTCTTCAGAGCTTCCATTGCTGTAGACAAGCATGTTCTGCAATCCTCAATGGATAAATCTCTCAAACACTGAACTAAACCGTATACCTGTTTCGAAGTAGAGTAGTAGGCCGTTCCCGCAGCGAATAGCCTATTTGCAGGGTTGTAAGCTTTATCAGACAAATCGGACAGGAGACTAGAGGTCGTCAAACTGTAGCTCTTTACATTGTCTGTAACTTCCTGTTCAATGTTGCGGAGAAGCGTGTTGGTATCTAGCGTTGAAATAAAATTAGAGTTGTCATACCGCAAGAAGCAGTAATCCATCCATACGCGCCCGCCCATGTCAAATTCGCACAATTGATGAATAGAATTATTTGCTTCTCGAGAACAGGTTGAGCACTTTTCTGCTGATATATTTCCAATACATTGGAGGAGGCCATAGACCTGGTTGGGAGATTGGCCACGGGTAGAAGTGTTAAACCCAGAGCTTTGAGGTGTATTGAGAACCAAATCGGTGATAACCTGTTCCAGATTAGAAGAATATGTACTGCCCTCTGTAAAAGGTGAGCCGTCGGTACAGGTACCGTTTCTATACTCGAAGTCGGATATGACTGGAGGAAAACTCATAAGAATGAGCGAAAGAAGGAAAGACGAGAAAAATTGCACTTCATCTTGGGCTGCAATAATCAACCAGTAAGTAAGTGCTCTTCCAAGTCTGAAACGGAAGATAACTAGAATTAGATTGGGCGCCGAGACTCGCATTGGTTCACACCTCGAATAAAAGTCCGCCCAGGTACAGGTAGGTTCTCTGCTTTTAAGGCGGCGAAAACGGGCAGGTGTAGGTGTAAATATCGTGTGGACAGGAAAATGTAAAACGACACAACATTAAATTTGAGATTTTTATTTTTCATGAATGTTGGAATGACGTATATATCACTCCTCAAAGTTTGACGGCCGTATACACCAACTGTTATCCATTTATTTAATTTAATTTGTTTTTTTATTGTTGTTAGGTGTTTTTATTAGTAGTAAATTACCATTGCGAGATTTTAATACTTCTATGTTTGGGTATTCACACTCTCCCGTAAATGTCATTCAGGAACAAAATAAAAAATCTCAATTAAGCAACATGGAGTTCACAATCTTGTCATTTTATATTTATCATTTTGGAGGTTTATGGAAAAGTACTATGTTTAATTTGTGGGTTCATATAGTTATATGTGAGATTGTAAAAATTTATTCATTTCAAAGTTTAATAATTTTTAATTTATATTTTTATTTGGGATGTTGGATTGAAGGGAAAGTCACAATTTGAATTATTTAAAATATAAAAAATTTAAATGTATGTAAATTATTTGTTGTTCAATTGTGGAATGTTGTACATTAGTGTACTACTTGTTAAATTGATGACATTTTATGATGTGGTTGGTAATTGTGAGGTAAAAGTTAGATAATAGTGCATAGCATCATGGTAAGTATTGTAGAATACAAAACCATATGCTTGACATTTGTTTGACAAGATGCATGATAATTATTGGTCTTCATTCAACCATGTGGAGGGAAATATATCTATGTTGAATTGGTACAGGGGTAAGACATCTATGTTGAATTGATGTTCTTGTAAATAAGTTATTCTAATTAAGAGTCTCACATAATTTATGTGACTCCCTACTTTAAAACATTATTTAATAAACTTTAAACAACTATTTAATATTTATGCCGAGAGGCATCTTCATTTACATATATATTGATTATGCCGAGAGGCATCTTCATTTACATATATATTGAGTTGAGGAGTCTGATGTCGTGCCCGTGAAAATTTATTTGTGTAAATAAAAAAATGTGTAAATAAAAACCTTTCTTTTATTGATAATAATACATGGTAATAAAAAAATCCTTTATTAAATGATCTCTTTGGTTAGTAAAGGGTATGGTATTTAATTAATTAATAAAATGGTGAAATGAGATTTCAAAGTAAAGGGTATTACACAGTAAATTTAATTGTATTTTATTAATTAATGATAAGGTGAAATGGGTATTACATGGTAATAAAAAAATCTTTTATTGATTGCTTCCCTAAATTTAATTTCTTTTATTAATTGATCTCTTTGGTTAGTAAAGGGTATGGTATTTAATTAATTAATAAAATGGTGAAATGAGATTTCAATTTAATTTCTTTTATTAATTGATCTCTTTGGTTAGTAAAGGGTATGGTATTTAATTAATTAATAAAATGGTGAAATGAGATTTCAAAGTAAAGGGTATTACACAGTAAATTCAATTGTATTTTATTAATTAATGATAAGGTGAAATTAATGGGTATTACATGGTAAATTTAATTTCACCTATTAATTCATTGTTTTGGTAAATTTAATTTCTTTTATTAATTAATGATAGGGTGAAATAGGTATTAAAGGTATTACACAATAAATTCAATTGTAGATAAGGGTATTACACCATATTTTATTAATTAATGATAAGGGTATTACACCGTAAATTTGATTTCTTTTATTAAAATACATATGAATAAAATTAATTGAATAAATTTATTATACATATAAGTTCACTTTTTAATTAAAAAAATATTATAAGAACAGTTACAAAACTGTTCCGCACCCAAACATTTTAGGCATGTGCTTCCCTTACTTTTCTTCTCTCTTTTGCAGAGACTCTGGTAAAGGTAAGTAACCCTATTTTCACCTTATTTAACAATATGCCTACATTTTCTTTAACTGGTATGTGCATTGGTTTGAATTTTCTTAATAAAAGGATGTTTTCACATTGATTATTTTAGTTTATATGGATTGTTCAGGGATAACATTGTGCACTTTTGAAACCATAAGGAATTGTTGGAACAGACTTATTTGCTTTCTATTCAAAAATTTTGAGGTATAAATTTTTGGACACAGTAAAGGGTTTATTGATTGCTTTGGTAAATTTAATTTATTTTATTTCCTTTATTAATTGATTTCTTAAAATGATGTTTCCACATTGATTATTTTATTCTTATATTTATATGGATTGTTCAGGGATAACATTGTGCATTTTTCAAATCACAAGGAATTGTGGAAAAGACTTATTTGGTTTCTATTCAAGAATTGTGAGGTATAAATTTTTGGACACAGTAAATGGTTTATTGATTTTTACTTCCATAAATTTAATTTCTTTTATTTCTTTTATTAATTGATCTCTTTTTACACAGTAAAGGGTATGGTATTTTATTAATTAATGATATGGTGAAATGAGTATTTCAAAGTAAAGGGTGTTACACAATAAAGGGTATTACACTATAAATTTGATCACTTTTATCCATACATATTACACAAAACATATTACACTACATTCACTTATACACATTAGACAACAATAAGAAAATAATATACATGTGCATAATATAGTACATTCAAAATAGAAATGTCAATTTATGTTAAAAAAATAAACATGAACATGCTCACAAATATTACAACAAACCATATCAATATTAATTAATATCTTTTACTTATTTTATTAATTGATCTCTTTTTACAAGTAAAGGGTATGGCATTTTATTAATTAATGATAGGGTATTTTATAATTAATGCCGGAAGAATTCAATTTTAGACTTTTGTGTGAATTTTACAAGTAATGTCTTTTTTAGTGTAATATGAAATTTTGAATGTCATTGTGCTTTTAAATATTAGATGAATCGAGAATATCATGGTGCCTTTGAATATTAGATAGATCTATATATAGTTCATTCATGATTTGTATTTACTACATTTTGGAAATAATTATCTAAAATTGGTATACCATTTACACAAGAAGCTACGGACATTTGTCCAACTCGGAATCTAGTGTTGCATGTGCCTTTTTCGATACCAGGAGCTAGGATTTTTGAATGGGATATTTCCCTTTGAAACTATCCTAGCACGTTCAAATTTGGACGTCAGCCTGTGTTTTTGAAAAGGATTTTAAAGCAACGTAACGAGGGTGCCCCTAATGTATGTTAAACTTGTCCATTTTGGGACGATGTATTTTTTTTAGAAGTCTCGAAATTAATTGTTTGATGTTTTTGTAGCAAAATCATGTCCAATTTGTGTAGAATTGTTTTGTATGTTGACTTCTAATATTTAAAAAATTGATATTATATGATTCTTGTCTATTACATGCACGTGAAATTTTTAGTTATATAAATAATTAAAAAAATTCTTGAAAATACATTATAGGTATGGCTCGACCAAGATTAAATTTTGAAAATGAAGAAGAAAGAAGATCTTATCAAAGAGAATATCAAAGACAATATCGCATAAGAAGACAACAAGAATTGACAGATGCACAACGAGAAGAACAAAGGAAACATCAAAATGATAATGATAGACAAAGACTTGTAACACAGAGAAATGAATTAATAAATGAAGAATTAGGAAGAGTAAATTTTGAAAATGAAGAAGAAAGAAGAGGATATCAAAGACAATATCACATAAGAAGACAACAAGAAATGACAGAGGTACAACGAGAGGAACAAAGAAAAAATCAAAATGATAATGATGGACAAACATTTGTAGAACAGAGGAATGAATTAACAAATGAAGAAGAGAGAAGAGAATATCGAAGAGAATATCAAAGACAATATCGTAGAAGAAGACAACAAGAAATGACAGATGCACAATGAGAGGAACAAAGGAAACATCGAAATGATGACGATAGACAAAGATTTGTAGAACAGAGGAATGAATTGACAAATGATGCATTAGATGTAGAAAGACAACAACATGCAGATAAGATGATAAAAATTCATGCGCGCTCATCTCAAGATGACTCACATCACTACTAGAAATGAGACCCTTTATCTACAATGGTATCCACAATAATAAGATATTGTGAAGTAATTGTGGATATTCCACATTTTTCTAATATTTTAAGAAAAAAATGTGGATTTTATACAACACCATTATAATCAAATATTAAATTGTGAATTATCCATAATACAAAATATTTATTGTAGAAAACTTATAAAAACACATTTTTTCCACATTCAATAGAGTTGAACTAATTTTGTAAATTATAGATGAAAGATTCATAAAAATTGTATATAAATATGCACCTAGCAATTAGTTGTATAAATTTTAAACTATCATTAATTTTTACCAAAAAATAATTAAATTTAAAGTATAATGCGAGCATTAAAGCTCTTATTATTTGAAACATATTGTAGGATTGTGGATGATTAAAATTAGATAAATATGTTTACTATGTAAATTAATTTAATATAGAGATATTGACTTTCTATTTCAAAAGTGATTATGAAAACTACATTATAAATAAAATTAAATATTGATACTTTATAAATATAAGTTTAATATTTTGTATTTCTTTAACTTGTTCAAGACTTTTAAGATTTTTTTAAAATTATTATAAGTTAATTAACATTAAGTTGAAGGTTTATTTATATTTTGTGAGAGTATATACATACTCATTTTAAAATTTAATTATAGAAAATTCACATAACTTGTATAAATTATTAAACTGTAAAATATAAATAAATCATACTTTAAAATATTGATTACTTTCAATATATTTCAAATATTTTAATTAATTATTATTAATATGATTCAAATATTTTATTTAATAATTTAACTCATCACAATATCAATTCAAATTCAATTCTAATTTCCCATCTAATAGAAAAAAATTAATAATCTGTATGCTATTTTAAATTCTAAAATATTCAAATCAAAATCTTAAATTAATATCTGTATCAAATCCTAAAATATCTAATAGAATCCGAAAACCCTTAATTATTCCTATAATTTGGTGGAAGTTATAGGAAACACTTGTCATTGAATGGAGTGATTTGAGCCCTAAATATAGCCAACTAATCCGATAATGGTGACGTAAGTGTAAGTTCTGTTTGTACTCTACAAATAAAAATAAAATCTATATACCTACAAAATGAAAACATGGTAGAAATGCGTCCATATGAAGGAATATCTTCATTTTGTCATGTTGCATTGTACAGGTTAAGGATTTGACATCAGTTTGCAAGGTATTTCTAATCATCATCGAGTGCATATGCAATTATTTTGATGTTTATTATATGTACAAAATTAAATTAAATTAAGCGATATGTTTCTGCAGCTTTTTGGGACTGTAGGGTATGAGAAATGAGCTTGAATAATGATCTTGTTGAATATAGAAATTTTTCATGGATCATAAAAGTAGATAAAAAATTATTATTTGGTCAATGGTTTCAAATCTCACTCAATTTTCTTGTATCTTGCAGTGTTATATCAGTGATTTAATGGAGGATCCATCACACCAAAAATCCGTCCCTTGGAAATAATTTTGCATGCGCATTCTAATATTACAAGTGTAGAATTAGATCTGTATTACGAATCGACAAATCAATTAAAATTCTCAAAATTTTAGAAACATGTCCTCATGATTATATTCAGATTCCTTTCCCTCTTGTTTTTTGATTAATGCATTTTTATTTTGCACTTTGTTTTTTATTAAAAAAATTTATTTTTATGTATTTTGTTTTGTAATTTTTTATATCAATTTTTTAAATTTATATTGTTAATTACATCTTTATATAACTGAACTTTGTTAATTGAGTATTGTAATTAGGTTCTATTTAATTATATTTAAAAGATACAACACATGCATATAATAGAAAAATCTATAACTAGAATAATACCACAATCTCTCCAAATTACAGGAAAAAATATACTACTCCACATAGTTTTTAATAGAAAAATCATTATTATTATTTTATAAAATAGATTGTATACATTATTTTATTAATTTAATAGTATAAAAGTTCTCTTACCTCTTCTCAAAGTGAATCACAATATAAATTTTAAATTATTATAGATATAACTAGTACTCTTCGTTTATATAAATTGTAATAATTTTTCAATTTAAGCAAAGAATATCAAATTCTATTATTATGGTAATGTGATAATTTTTAAATTGTGATATTATATAAAAAAAATAGGTGTATCATTGTCACAATTTATTAGTGTAGCATTGTCACAATTTATTATTGTACCATTGCTACAATTTTTATTGTAACATTGTGACAATTTATTAATGTTATATTTGTGGCAGTCACCACAATTTTTCTACAATATAATGCTTCCACAAAATATTTGTGGGTGGAGTCCACAAATTTGGATTCACAATTTTGATAAAAATATCCACATTAAAATTGTAAAAAAATTGTGGATACATCGCCTTTATCTTGTAGTGTGCATGTATCAAGAACAAATATACAAAGACATATTCATTCAGATCAGTTGCCAGAAGAAGAAAGAATTCAAAGACAAGAACTTCATCGCGAAGCATCTCAAAGGCACTATCATAGATTGGTTGGTAATGATGAATTCAATTTTGGGGGAGGAAATTCAACATCAGTGGATCGCGTGCTCCAAACACCTGAAAACTTGGGCCAAGATATAATGGATGTCGATGTTACAGATAATGTAGATAATAATGGTGTGCAGGAGGAGACAACATTACAACAAACACGAGAAACGAGAAGAAGAAGAATGCAGAATAATAATTTACAGGAAGCATCAACAAATGAACCTAGAAGAAGAAGAAGAATGCAAAACTCACATATTGAGATAGAACAAAATATATTTGATCCCAATGGAATGGTTGGGAGAGATTTGAATACCATCCAAATGATTTTTCGACGTGGTCTTGATAACCTTGCTTCACCGATCATGTGTTATATTTGTCAAGAATGCTACCTTGGAATAAAAGTTTCTCGAACACCTGAAGGACCCATGTGTACTAGATGCCAACAAGAGAAAGGTCATCATCGATTTTCAGCATCAAACAATATGGATCCCGGGCACAACCACCAGAACTTGCAAACTTAACTCAAGTTGAGGAAATGTTGATAGCCCGTGTCAACCCAATCTTGCAAGTGACACATGCGACAGGAGGTCAATATAAATATAAAGGTCACACGATAAGTTTTCCTCAAGAAGTAAAAGAAATTGCTAATCTTTTGCCGCATAGATTGAAATATTTTTCGATGATTATTGTTCGGAGGAGAGATCAACGTGGAACAAATTACAACTTTACAGTCAATAGAGAGCGAGTTTACAATGCGCTGAAATATAAAATAGAACATGATAAGTTCTATTCAGATGTTCAGATCGATGAAAATGCTTTGAATGAACTTCCACCTCATTCTGATGAAAATGTATTTGAGGAGTTGAACTCAGTGCATATGGAGTTTGATTCTGACGCAAATGAAGTTGTATTTGTAGGTCCGACCATAGAGACAGATGAAGGAAACATAATTACTCATACAACATCAATGGCGTCTAAACCACCTAATGCCCCAAGGGAGATGGAATTAATCCATGCATGGGTGAATAACCCTCACACATGCACTCGGAGCACTAATTGATTGGCCAGGGATAGGATCATCTCCTATCAATGAGTATGTGATAGTAGGATTACTTGATATGGCATTCCCTACTTTGTTTCCCGATGGAAAATGTGACTGGCTAGAACCACGGTTAAGACGAGTACGTCTCCATGAATTTGTAAAACATTTATTTCGATATAGGGATCACCAATTTGGCCGACATCCCCGATTTAGGTATTACATGATGAACATGATCATGAGACATCGTGCACAAAACTCGTCTGCAATGTTTGTTAAGAAAAGCCTCCAAGATATGCCAATCACCATTAATGAGTTACGTGAGCATATGTAAAATGTTCCCCATTCCAATCTGGCTGATCGTTTGATGCGGTTCGGAACATCTTTAAGGGGTACGAGGTCTTATTGGGAAAAATGTCGTGGTGAATTGACGGACATGTTGCATCAAATCGGATCACCTACCATTTTTTTCACATTAAGTGCAGCTGATATGTATTGGCCCGATCTACATGCATTAATGCCTGGAACGCCGCCGGATAATCCATGGGAAGCACAAAATTGGCGAAGGAAAAATGTCATTGAATATCCACATATAGTGGCACATTATATGCACCTGCGACATACACTTTTCCGAAAGGAGATATTACAAAAAGGAATGAAAGTTAAAGATTATTGGTCTAGATATGAATGGAAACATAGAGGTTCTCTCGCATGTGCATGGATTCATATGGTTAGAAGGTGCGCCAAATATGGACAACCTTGATTGGAATGATGATTTTCAACGTGGAAATGCTGAAAAATACTTCCATTCTATTGTCCATGCATGGAATCCTCGGGAGGACCCGCACCAATGAAACATACAGGTAATTTATCAATTCTCATCGAGTTTGTGATTTATATAGAATTTTTACGTTCTCAAAATATATTGCATATTCTTATGTTCTATGTTACAGGTCTACCAAAATTTTATGCAGCATCCATGTCTTCGAAATACAAGACAACTGACACAAGTCGATATGGGACGTGACTATGAAGAGATTCTCAACAGTGTAGAATGACATACAATGTGTAGAGAGGGTGCCTGCCTACGTAAGAAAAGGGGGAAAATGGTTTGTAGGTAATGTTCAAAATTTGGAATAATTAAATTGAAATAAAAACACATATGTGGAAGAACTAATAATTGATTATTACATTTTGTAGGTATAATGCACCATGGCCATTGAATCTCAACGGATCAAAGTTATATCAAGACTCAGAGATGGGAGATAAAAAGTTTGAACCTGCGAGAAATGATGATAGGGTAAATACACATAATCGCTACATATTACAATTGTGGAGAGCAAATGTAGATTGGCAACCTGTTCTTTCCAAGCATGCCGTAGTCAAGTACATTGCAAAGTATGTAGCGAAAGCAGAGAAAAGCTCTGAAACTTATCATCAAATGTTGATGCGGATTGCAAACATAGAAAACCCAGATGAAATGGTAGCGGCAACATACAGGAGACTTCTAACTGAAACAATTGTTGAAAGAGACATTGGTGCACAAGAAACATGTCACATGTTGTTGGAGCTCCCTTTGGTAGAGAGCAGTAGAGTATTTGTCAATTTGAATGTTGCCCGTGAGGTGTTCAAAAAAGTAACAACTGATGGAGATGATCATGAAGAACATGCAATAAGTTTCATTGACGGGTACAAGAATAGGCCTTTTTCCATGGAAAGTGTGTCTCTTATTAATGCCGCTAGATCTTGGACATATAATCCAAGGAGAAAACGAGATAACAAGTGGGAGGTCAGGAGTTTGGTAGCTATTGTGAGAGTGTTCCCAAGGTTTTCCTGTGTCCCTTCACGGGAATCTCATAAATGGGTTGATTTTTTTTGGTCAGAGTTATTGCTTTACAAGTTGTTTCGGGATATAGAGAGAGATATCGGACTTGATTTTGATTCAATAAGTTCAAACTGGGAATCATTCTGTTATAATCCATGGCATGTGGAAAGGAGGATTACAGTAGAAGACGTTGAAAATAACAATGATTCTGAAGAGGAAATTAATCAACATGTTCAACAGAATACAATAGAACATGATGGGAAATCATGTGTAGGCTTCATCGTGGTCAAATTTTGCAAGTGACAGAAATAAATATGTTGGGAAGGAGAGATATTGATAGACAAGTACCATGGAATGATGAATATCGAGGTGAATAATACACAAGTAAAGCAATAAAATTCATAAGCAACATGAAAGAAAATGGGTTGGTTATAGACGATGAATTAGCCCCAAATTTCAATTATGACACCTTGGGTGCTAAACAAAAACAAGCACTTGATATAATAATGACACATTATAATCAACGTCGAAATAACATTCCATTGCTCATGATAGTTCAAGGAATAAGCAGAACAGGAAAATCCTATTTGATTGGTGCAATTCGTCAGGCACTTTTTGATGCATCATTCCCAGAATATTCTCCTCTTCTATTG
Organism: Taxus wallichiana var. yunnanensis; assembly: GCA_018340775.1. Taxonomy (NCBI): domain Eukaryota; kingdom Viridiplantae; phylum Streptophyta; class Pinopsida; order Cupressales; family Taxaceae; genus Taxus; species Taxus wallichiana. Next base: position 778,418,058 of record CM031234.1, on the reverse strand, counting down.
CTTGCACCAACAGGAGTTGCAACTTTTAATATTGGTGCCTCGACGATCCATTCACAACTTCAAATCCCTATTACAGATTTTATAGAATTGGAAGGATCGAGACTTAAACATTCCAACAAGAGATCTGCCACATAAAATATGTATTGATTGATGAAATGAGCTTCATTGGACAAAGTTTTCTAGAAAACGTGGACTCCCGACTTTGTCAAGCATTCCCTAAAAGAGCAGACATGAGTTTTGGTGGTGTTTCTATGGTTCTCGTAGGAGATTTGGGGCAACTTCCTCCTGTTACCGATAAACCTCCATATGATAGTAATAGACGTGCAAAGCTGTTATGGGAAGCATTCAGAATAGTTGTTACATTGGATAAGGTATTTAGGCAAGGAGGAGAAGATGAAGACCAAAAATGTTTTCGACAACTTCTGGAAAATCTCAGAGATGCGAATCCAACACTGGATGATTGGATGTTGTTAATGAGTAGAACAAGTCCTGCATTAGACAAAAATAGCAATGAAGAATTCTATAATAATATTCACTTGATGGTGACAAAGATTAACGTGAATAACCACAAAAAAAAAAAATTGCATTCATTGAAAAGACCTGTCGCACGTAGCATTGCAACTAGAACATGTACCGCCAACACACTGGCAGGAGGTCTGAATGACGAACTTGATTTAGAATTATTAATTTCTAATGATGCAAGGGTTATGCTAACATCCAATCTTTGGATAGAAGCAGGTCTTGTAAATGGAGCTTTGGGATATATTCGAAGCATAGTATATGCACCTGGTAGTGGTCCACCGAACCCACCAACATATGTAATGGTTGAATTTGATAGTTACTTCAGAATATCATTTGAAGATAGAACTCCACGTACCATCCCAATTACACCAATACAGAGGGGACGCACACACCAATTACCCTTACGGTTGGCATGGGCATTGACGATACATAAATCACAAGGTTTGACTCTTTCCAAGGCTACAGTTGATATTGAAGAAAGAGAAACAATGGGGTTAACATTTGTGGCTATATCTCGAGTGAAGTCATTACAGAGTCTAAAAATATCTCCGCCATTTTCATATGAGCGTTATGCAAAGATGAAGAACGGAAAACTACTTTCGAAATGGAAGGTTGAGGAAAAAAGACTTATGTCCTTGGAATGTAAATAATGTACCATGTGTAACACACATTGCATTCTATGAATTTGTCATTACATGTGACGTACATTACACATTTCAATTCATATGAAAAAGATTGTATTTTTTTAACTTGATAATACGGTTACTAATAAAATCCATAAGAACTTTGTGTATTATAGACCTTCCTTTTTTTGCTCATACTCATTCTCTTAAGAGATATGGTTCCTCCTTTAAATGCATTTATGATGTTCCTTGTAAGATATTTGATTTTATTCATGCACGAACAAAATTCCCCCTTATTTTCCGTACTTTATTTTAGGTATTATTTTTCGCAATTTCGCGGTTATTTCTTAAAGATACCTATATTTATATAAATATATGTAATATATGCCGAGAGGTATATATTAAATATATTTATATATTATATAAATATATGTAATATATGCCGAGAGGTATATATTACATATATTTATATATTATATAAATATATAGGTGCCTTGTGAACTTCACCTCTCGGCATATTTTACATACATACAAAACATAAATCAAAACATGACATGTAAAATATGCCGAGAGGTGAAGTTCACAAGGCACCTATATATTTATATAATATATAAATATATGTAATATATACCTCTCGGCATATATTACATATATTTATATAAATATAGGTATGCTAGTTTATAAACATACATACTACTTATAACCTTTACCAATATGAAGTGTTGTGTTATCATGTACTATATGTACTATGAACACGATCATTTATTGAAATATTGTGTAAAATATTATTGTAAAATTTTAATCACTTTTTTCTTACATTTATTTTATTGTTGTTTTAATATTTATTGTAATATCTATATATGAAATATATTTAAATAATTAATTTTTTTCACTGTTAAAATGTAAAGTGGATAATTTGAAAAGCACTAATAAAAATTGCTATCATTAAAAGTTCAATATAAAAGAAATAGACAATAACTAAACATCAAGCATAAATAAACATTTATTCTAATTTAAGTTTTCTTTTAATAAAATAAAATAATAGTATTTTAAATGTAAATGTTGGCCTTCTAACCAAAAATATGACCACACATAATCACATTTCAAAGTTGAACACACTAATTGGGGTTAAGAAAATTAAATACTAGAAACAAGTTATCCACAATCTTTTTCAATTTTAGATGGTTTGTCCAAACTTTTCATCGTATTTTATACGACTTTTTAAAAATAGACAATATTTTAACTAGAATCATAGGAGTATGGTTTTGGTTAATCAAACTTATACCACTATAATTTTGGGTGTTTTTTTCCTTTTTAATCCATATTTTAGGTACCTTAAGGTTTGTAGTTTTTCGCATTTTATGCTCCTTTGTGTATCGATATAAACATCCTTATGATCCTAATTTGGATTCAAGAAATTTATAAATACACGTAAATGCATTAATACATTTAAGATAAATGTAAAAAAAAGAATCAATTTATTAGACAAGAATCCTAATCAATTAGTATTGCACTTGTTGCATTCATTCAAAGAATAACATTTGGGGCAATTACAATATAATAAATACATGATGAGTGTCATCATACTTAGTGTGTTGATTACCAAATTGTTCAAAAATTGAGGAGCTTGATAATAATAGAAGCATAACATGTCCTCATTAACACCATTCCTTTTTATAACATTTTAAAGTCTTGTTATTAAATAGGGTTGAAAAAGGAGAATATTTTCACAATGAATCACCTTGTATCTTAGAAAAATAAACAAGATTTTGGTGAAGTAGACAAACAAGATCGTCAAATCAGTTTCACATTTTTTTGATAGTTTTTGATATTGTAATGTTATAGTTCTTTTCATGCTTATAAATTATAATGTTGGTGAATGTTTTATGTGTTTCTTGATTTTTCCGGGTTTATATAGGCTTGATGCATGGATCTATTTTATACTATTATCTTTTGACAAGTGGATCCTAATTGTGAATAACGTGTATCATTATAAAACCCTAATTATTTCTAACATTTCAATTATTTCAATTATCATATGCTTCTAGATATTCAATTTATATAATCCAAATCCATTTACTTATTCATATCTATATTAACCTAATTACTAATAGAATATGTGATTTATATCTAAATTACCCCGCTTACTAATAGATTTGGTTAGTTTAATGCATTTCTTCATGCAATCTTACATTAGATATGTCTAAATTTTTGTGAACCTAGATTGTTGTGTGTGTTTTAATGTTATCTATGGTTATATTGGATTTTTATAAATTTTGATAGAGTTGGTTCTATTTTATTTATTATCTATTATCACTATCTTGTTTATTATATTCTAAACCCTAGCGTGTTTATATATACTTACACCTCATATGTGATTTTTGTACCGAGCCTTCATAATTTTATGGAAGACAATGTTTTGATACAAGAGAACTAATTCATAGGAGAAATGTGTTAAGACATCTATATTAATCTAGTGTAATATCAAAATTAGGTGTTAACCCTGATCATATATAATTAAAATGTGTGGATGATGATTTAGAAATTTAGAAATATAGTAAATACATAAATACTCATTTATATGGCTTGACAAGATAGAAATAAACACATCTTTTGAAAACTAATTAAATAAAATTAGGGTTATGGTGAGAGAGGTAACAATAATTTGTGAAGTTTGGAAGTGTGAAAAACACTAGAAACTACCTGAAATCGGTGTGTAGAGTGTTTTTAAAGTTCTTGTTGTTAGGAATTAGTATTCACATGGTTTATTATATGGTTAGTTTTATATATATTGTTATAACAAATGTGTATCGATATTACCACGAAATAGACAATGTGCTACGCATCAGTCTACAACATTGGCATATTTTCTCAGAGTTCGTACTCAGTCTCCATCACTGTGCTACGCATCAGTCTCCATCACCCATCGTTTCTTGATCTGAAACTTGAGGTAAATCGATTTGTTTTCCATCGGCTTGGAAAAGAGACGTGAGCAATATAATTTGTGTTACCACAGTTTTGCATCTACAGCTGAGCTTCGAAGGTAATGAAACAACTTTCGAGGTGTATGAGATCGACGCACTTGACGGATTACACATGTAATACATGCAGTTCAACATGAAAATTCTGTATATGCATGTCAATTAGGCTATTTTGTCATAGTGAATCTAATAATAGCCTCCAGCTATATTAGAAAATTGAGTCGTTATAGTTTAGTTTTTAGATTTTAATTGGTCATTGAGTCTTTTGTTTTTTGTTTTTAATAGTTATTTGAGTCAAATAAAAGTATTTTTAGTAGTTATTGTTTCATCATGTAATTAGTATCTTGTATTAGAGTCTTAAATCGTATAAGTTTTTATTCAATATATTTGGCCATGTTTTAATGTAGTTTTTTTTAGGGTCTTTTTGTCATTTTGTATCAGTGTCAAAATCAAAACCGAGTCAAGAGTTATTTTGTATGTCTTATGTCATATAAAAGTCCGTAAAATAAATAGGTGATTTTAGGATATTTATTTTTTGACATTTTTTATTTTAGTCAAAAGTCGTGTCATTGTAAAAGTCCAAAAATAAAAAAATTGCCTCACGGACGCATTTTCGGTGGAATCCGACGTCTGATTGTAGTATATAAATTTGAGCTTCATGTTCACATTTCACTGAGCTAGCAGTGTCATAATGGAGGAAGGAGGCATCGGAGGAAGGAGGTCGAACAATGACCTCTCGTCAGTCACCAACGACGGGGCCGCACAGAATGATTTGGTGGCACAGGTGTGCAGTGTGAGTATATGATTTTCAGTGTGGTTTCCATTTTCTCAGTGTGCTTCTGTTTGCAGTGTTCCTGTTTTGTGTGGTATTTGATGGATGTTGGAAAGAAAGTTGTGTTGGAGCACAGATGACTGTCAGTGATCCTCTGACTGACTTGGTCCTCTGACTGCCGTACTTCATTGGAAGATGGTCAGCTAGAAGAATACGTTCACTAGCATTAGTGACCATGTGCAGCAAGACCTAACTAGCAAGATCCATTCAGGAGTATGTTCTTCGATGCATTTTGCTTCTCAGTATCTATTTGAGTGGAATTTCACATTGTGGGGGAATACATACCAATGTTTCATTCCCATTCTCGCACCCAAACGACTTAGTCAAGGAAAGCTTAAAGTGGCGTGGCGAGTTTTCTATGTTTGTTCGAGATCGAGTGGCGTGATCAATGACGAGAGACTACAATTAAGAAAATTACGATTCTTATAGGAAGTAATGTGAAATTTTTCAAGATATCTTCTATTGTGTAGTTTTGTGATATGCAAGTTGTGTTTCCTACATAATTCCCCGATGTTTAAGCATAGTGGTGAACAATAGCACGAGAGTAAGTCGGTTCATGGATCTTGAAAGGGTTTGTGGAAGGATCCGAGAAAACCACATGAGGTCGACAGGTTGATGAAGTTCTGTCACGTCAAGGTTTGTGGTAAGCCTGTTTAAAACCATGGAAGGAGCAAGCCTTTCTTTTGGATCAAGGTCACGAGTCACAGAGTTGGACATGCCACAGGGGTGAGCATACTGCAGTTGTGTGTGTGGATGTTTTTCTACCATGTAAACACTAAGGGGGGGAATGTTAGGAATTAGTATTCACATGGTTTATTATATGGTTAGTTTTATATATATTGTTATAACAAATGTGTAACAATATATTAATACGGGTTGTATATTGTTTATACTTCCTACTTTATAGGAAGTTGGTTTTCCTATTTGGATGGCTATTTAATAGCACTCCATACTTTGTAATTGATATAGAAAATTAATAATATATTCTGTGTTCGTGTTTTCCTTGTGTAAATCATCTAACTTTGCTATACCAATACTTGTAAATATATGGAATGTTGAAATTGAGTATAGCGAAGGATATTCTTAAAAAAACATAAACGAGTTGAACATTTTTTACCTCATGTGGCTGATTTTTCTATCTAATGCTTTGACATGAAATTGGGTTTTTGTCTCCTAGTGTGTCTATGTCCCCAGATCTAGAATATGTGATCAAAATCCTATAAATGTACTTTCGTGATTCTACATGGCTTATCCTTTATGGAAACCTTGACTCCTTAGTCGATTTAGTTGAGATTCCTCAAACCCTAATGAGACGAGATTTTCCTAAATAGAAATAATATAAGGAGGCCTTAGACACATGTATTTATCCCTCTTTATAAAGGTGTGTAAATGTGAATAAAAATTGGTCTTTCCAAGACACTAATAAGGCCTATAACAGTTTGTCATGATCCTTGAATTTAGTTCGAGAGGCATATGAGATTGTTTTAGGGAAACAACATAGGATATATCAAGATTTATAGCTTGTTGGTGTGCTCTAAGGATTATATACTTCAATGATAAGGATTTTATATCTTATTCTTAGAGTAATTAACAATGATATATCCTATATGCCAATAGATCTGTCCCTAATAAGCAAGATGTTTGTGTTTATAAACATGACTTGTAAAAATGATTTCCCGCTCAATTGCCCCTAAGTTAACTACAAGTACATCTACTTTTGAGAATTTTATCATTTGAAGTCCTTAGTAAAAAAACCTTGTCCTTAGTTAGAAACATCATCCATTTTCCCCCTTCCCTAGGTTTCTTCCTAATTTTAGCTTGTGACCTTATTAAATATACTAGACAACTAGATAGGATTCCATATATGTGTTTAATATAGGGTGCATTAGTTCTTGAAGTTCTAAAGTAAGTGACTAGTGTTGACCTAGTACACTTGGAGTGTAAGAATTGAGTGGGGTGCCGCTAGGATTATGTCAATTTATGTGTAAATGGGAATATGCTAGAAAAAATGCCAAATAGATAATTACAAATTTATTTTGGTCTCGATTTTTGATACTATGATTAACCTTGTTTTAATATAGTAATTGATAATTATTAGATTAAAATAAATGAAATGGAAATAAACCTCCTATAGTGGGTATGCCATACATAAGAATGGGGGTGTGATTCGTATCTCTCTTCATGTCATACATGTGAAATTACAAAGTACGTCAAAACATGTATTAATAATCAATAATGATGATTATTAAATAAGTAAATAATAAATAATTATAATAAAAACATGACATGGATATGTATGATTTCCCACCATTGCCATCATAAGGGGTGTGATTATTATATGTAAGATCATTGAAATGTGAGCCTACCACGATCCATTAAATAACTTGAGCTTGTTATGGATCTAATACACTACTTGAAGTCTTTATGGGGCTATTGTAACACTTGAACTTTTTATGGAGACAAAAATGTAGCACTATATATTTCTATGGAGCTAATTTGTTTGTAATCTTATATTATTTGTCATAATATTGTAGGGTATGTGCATGGAAATGGGGGACCAAAAAGGGGTCAAAAGTTGCCACTTATTTCCTGAAATTAAAAAAATTTGACTTCAACTAGTAATATGATATGCTTATCCTCAAAATTTGACAATTTGACAAGAATACAAATCGTAGTTCTTAAAATATAGTTTCTAAGATACTAAGTTATTTTGAAAATGGTGGAAATTATGAGGGTCAAATGTGGTGTGCACACAAGGTGTATCTATTTTTTGTAAAAAATATAACATAGTGTTGTGTGTGCGCCCCCCATATTTTTTTTAGTTCTAAAGTTATTTTACAAATCTCTTCAGTAGAAAGTTAGCTTAGATGATGTATTAGGTCTTGCTTATTTTTCTTATTTTCTGATGATTAGATTAGTTTTTACTAATTTTTAAAGTGAACACATCTCGAAAATTAAATATCCGTGTATGCCCCTGTAATTTTGAGAAAAATAAATGATTTTTTTGAATGTTTGTAGAATGGAGCATAGGTCATGTCAATTTAACTTTTTCAAAATTTGGATGAGGGGATCATAAATTATGTAGAAAAAATAATACATGCGTTTTGGTGAAAAATGAAGACTCTATTGACATAAATTAAGGATAAAGCCTTAAATTATTAGAATTTTAGAAAGAAATACATCGACACAAACCTTAGATAGATCTTGACATCGTAGTCATGTTTTATTTCGAGTATTGTATTATAACACATGAGAGATCGGGGTGTACTCTTGATATTGTTATGTGCTTTGACAAACACATGGATTCAATCATGGAATAGTCAATCTAACCCTTAGGCTTAGATATCACTAGTCAAATTTAAGCCTAAGAATTGATAATATACAACCCAAAGTATAGTAGAACGCAAGCGCATTATCAACTCTTTAAAAATGAGATAAACACATAAAAAATAATATCACTCGTGATTTTGGTCCCACAATTACAATGTGTCTTGCACATTCTTCGCGCAACAATTTATTCTTTTGAGTCATTTTATTTATGATTTATTACATTTTATGTTTGTTACATTGATATAAAATTCATATTGTATCTTTTTTCTTATATAGAATCTTTTTTGTGAATTTTTTTATCATTGTATAAAATTTGAGTGTTTTTTCATTGTTTCTTATATTCCTAAAATTCATAAAACAATTTTTTGTCAATTGATATTGAGAATTATATGGAGGAGACCACAGAGGAAAACACTTGAGGAGCTGGAAAAACAAAGGGAACAAATCCAAAAAAGGCATGAAAAAAATAAATTTAACTTTCCTTTGATAAATAAATTAGATGTTGACAAAGATTGCCTATCATCCACTAAAACAAGAAAGAAGAGGAAAAATATAACAAGGGAACAAGTTAAAAAAATCCATGAAAGAAAGGAATCAATATATGGAGTTGAATGTATGTCATCTCTTTTAAATGAATTTTATAGTTAAACATACCCTTAAACACCAATTTAATCAATAAATAAAAATGTTCAATGAATGATGATGCAATGTCAAATTTAGAATTAAATGTTAGACCAAATGACCAACCTATCGAAAACACAAATTTTACTAAATTATGAAGATGGATGAAATATAGGAAATGAACAATGTTTACTTGATGCTCAACCAACTTTACGATTGCGATCACTGATTAAATTTTTACGTAAAACACCTAGGATTTTACTTGAAATTGATGAAATTATTTTAAACCCAATGAATGATAATATTAGTGAATGCACTTGTAGAATAAAATATAATAAGATATGGAAAAAAATTAACAACTTAAATGAAACATGAAGATGTTAATTGCTTGTTGAAATAATGAAAATATTCATTTTAGTTATACTATGAATACCCTTGGTCTAAGAACATCTAAGACCAATAGTGAAAAATCAATTGTAAAAATTTAATGAATGCATACTAATAAATAGGTCCAACCTCACGTACCATGGATAATAACACTACATGACGTGTTATTACATCAACTATATGAAGTAAAGCAACAAAGATATGTTGTTTAATTACGAAAAAAAATATTGCACTAAAAATAAATAGAAAAACACTATTCAAAGTTGTTGGAATATGTGAAAGAGTTTAAGATACCAATAACAATTAATTATGGGTATTCTCTAGTAGACTCCCATGGAAAGACAAAGACATAGTTGAAGATTTAAAATCTAAAAATGAAGAATTTTAGAAAATTAATATAAGGGATTCACCTAATGAAAAAAGACATTTTAAAAAGAAGAATTGGTTGTTGAAACCGTGAATCACATCCTAATTTTTTTTGGGTATGACACAAACACGATAATATAATAAGTTTAAAGATACCTATCTCTAAATAGAAATTACTCAAAGGTATTTTGAAATGTCAATTTTTTTATTTTAAAATAAATATCTCATGGACTACTTGTTGTTGTAGGATCCATATTGAATTTTCTATGCATTATGATTTTTTAGAATATATGTGTTACTTTGCATACTGAGAATATTTTCCAAGAGTGTATGATAAACATTCCACCTAAATCAACCAGAAATTTCATCTTAAGTTTATTTTGTACAAGAGAAGAAGGGTAATTTTTTTGTAAGAAATCATGTTTGGAAGGAACTGTGATAGTTGTGGTGGTTTGAAATTGTATACACACAAAGAATATACATGCAAATCGAAATGAAATTGTTATTTTTGGGAAATACAAGTAAGTTGTATACACTTAAAAAAATGGTAAAGACAAAAATATGTGTTGGTTTAGTGAGTAAATAAATAAGTGTATAAGATTTTATGGCTATATTTCAAGAGAAGATAATGTATGAGTATGCAAGGCAAACACACAAAGCTGAATGGTTAGACAAACATTTCAAGTTATACAAGGACACAATTACTCTTAGTACCATTGTGTCATTTGTTGATTCGTTAGAGAACTATACGCTAAACCAAATAATGAAGTCCAATCACAATGCTACAACTCTATTTAGGTTCCCATATTTGTGTATATAACATTCACTCATGATCCTGACAACACATAGGAAGATAAAGTATCATTTCTATATTAATTATGATTGTACACATTCTACGGGGTTCATGTAAGGTTTCTTTGAGATTTTCTATGGCAATTTGAATATCATAAATATCATATTTTTCAAAAAATCATATGGTAAGATAACTGTACATCATAATTCAATAATTTATGAATGTTCTATTGGTTGAGTAGGATACATGAGATGAGTGGTGTTCATTTTTTTTTGAATTTCACTGAGGTTGGGCATGGAAAAGGAGAACATGATGGTGTAGGAGCATGTGTTAGAAAATACCTTGCAAGATAAGAGTCTAAGTATAAAGATGGTGCAAAGTTGGATTATGCAACATCCATTGTGGAATGATGTAACTCAACAATGGCTCCAGTAATAAGGGCAAGTCTATAATTCTTAGATTTTTTAGTTAGTAGAAGAAGGGGTAAGTGCATGGAAATGGGGGGCCAAAAGGGGGTCTTAAGTGGACATTTTTTTCTGAAAAATAAAAAAATTCAACTTGTACGAGTTATTTGAGATAGTTACACTCAAAATTTGAAGATGTTATAAGAACATGAATTATAGCATTTCGAGTCTAGTTTCTAAACTATTATAATTTTTTTAAATGGTTAAGTGTAAGTGGGTTAAAAATATAAAATGTCAATAGGTTCTCTTTTTTTTGAAAAAAACATAGTATACAGTCGGTCGTGCCCCCCTTCCCCACTATTTATGAGCACTATTTAGTATTTTTGAAAACCCTTTGGTAGAAAGATAGATAAGAGCATCTAGTTTGTTTTAGAATTTTTTAAATATTTTTGTGAGTATTTATTTTTATAAATTTTCAAGTTCAAATATATTGAAAATAAAAAAATAACGTATAACCAACCGTGCCCCTAACTACCTCAAAAAATATCAAAAATTAGATTTTTAATAATATGTATAGAATTAGTCCTAGTTTGTGATTGTATATTTTTTTCAATTTGGAGAAGTGAAACAAAAGATACATGAAAAAGATAAGTGCTTAGAATCACTAAAGACATGGGTATAAAATACATAGTTTGAAATAAATATAAATGGAAACCTTAGAATAGTCAGAAAAATATAAAAGTATATATTTAGAAAGAGGATAGTTTTCTTGACATTGTAGGATTTATCATGGTGAAAGGTGATTTTTTTGCTTATTTTGTCAAAAACACATAGGGTGTTGTGTTGTTACAGGTCCAAGGCATATGTTTGGGAAACCAAAACAAATCCAATCCTGTAAAAACTTCATTTGGGTATATAATAAAGGGAACACATACGCATTCCTTAGAGTATATGCATTATATGTGTTTGTGGTAGGCTTATATCTACAAAAAATGCTTACGTAAATTTTTTCATTTATTATTATTTATGCTTAAGTATAAGGAATGAAACTTCTCAATGTCATGTCCTTAGACTTGATGATATTTACAATAATGCCCCTTGCGATACCATACAAGTTTGGGTCATGAGTTGTCAATGGGTCGGATGGGGGCAAGTTGAATGAGGTGAACTGCCATCAACTTATCAAATACATAACTATATGATTCCCAAGATGGGTATAGTTCGGAGACGGTCTAGGAGCTGTTTGTGGAGGCTCCATGTAAGAAGTGGATGCAAATGAAGATTGAATTATGATGGTATGAGCGACTGTTTTAGAATTGTCACCATGCGTGGAGGGTTCTATGAGCTCAGTTTTACACTTGTTTGATCGAAGCTTAAGATGCCCTTGCTCAAAGGAACGTAGTTCAATTTTGTAATCCATAGTGAATGCCTCTTCAAAGGTTTGAAAAGATTGAATTTGAAAACTGAAAGAGATGTGCTTTGCACAAGACTGAGAAAATCTCAATCAGTTCAGCCTGTCGAAGGGGAAATGATATTTTGTTAATAATGCTATACCATCATGTTACAAAATTATCAATGGATTAGTCATCATATTGTCGAATGGTATAAAGGTCAGTGATGGTAATCTCATGCATAATGTTATTCGAGAAATGTTCAAGGAATAATTACGAAAGTTGAGTGAATGAGAATAGTGAATATTCAGGATATTGTTTTACCGTTTAATGCGGGGCCGACTAATTACATTGGAAATGTGAGAAGCATGAGGTATTTATTATGAGAAATGAGATAACACACATGTCTAAACACACATAGATGTTGAGGATCCTCCTTCTTGTTAAATTTAGAAAGTTTAGGCATTTCCTAATGAGGAGGATAAGGTTTAAGGGGAATAGATGGGTTGATGGGTTCATTGAGAATTGTTTTGTATGAAAATGTGGTCTTGGATGCCAAAGTTATGGATTCAAGGTTAGCCATCCTACTTAACAGTGCTTGTAAGGGATCATTAGATGGTTGAGATGTTGAAGGATGAACTTGGGATGTACATGATGTTGGCATGAGGTGCTAATAGGTGTTTTCATTGATGAAAAACCAAATTAATGAAAAAATTAATGTTTTATTAGGGTCTCATAATGATGCATATGATGCTAACATGGTGTTTCAGATGTATACTTACTGGTACAATGAGATTCAATGAGATGTGCTTGTTCTTGCAAGCCTATACAAGTGCTTAGGTGATGTAGCTTGATAGTATGAGATTCTTGGATTCTTGAGAATAATGTTGACATGATTGATAACAGGTTTTTATAGTGTTTATGCACTTAGAATAGTGGAAAGATACAAATTTAGCTGGTTCACTATGTTACAGGTTCTCATTGGGAGCAACCATGGTTCTTGCCAAGGTGTTCTCGTGTGTTTTGGTGCTATATGAGCTCATAAAAGCATGAATTAAATTAATTCATAGTATATCAGGTATGTTAGGGTCACTTCCGGTGGTTTTATGATGAGTTATTACATTCTTTAGGTTGACCCTAGCTTCTACAGTGAGAAACAAACATGCAAACATAGGTAAGTCTTAATGAATGGAGAGATTGATGTATGGATTTGAAATTATGATGATTTAAGATGTTATATGGATTTATCATAGTTCTTTGAGAAAAAATCCAGGTTTCCATGGAGTGAATTTCGCAAGATATGAGAGACAAGGTCAAAATCAAGTGAAATTCCAACTCGAAGTTGAACTTCTGATGCTCGTTGTGAATTGTGTGATTTGCATGGGAACTTGTAGATTTTAGGGATCCTTATATGGTGATTTTATAAGGTTTCAAAAAAATAATCAGGTAATTTCATCATCAAGTTTTTATCAATGAATGTTAATAAGATAAAGTGGTCTATAACACTAGTTAAACCTTGGATAGGAGCAATTTACAAAAAGAGAGGTATAGTGACCTTATTTTGATTATTTCATCAAAAATTATTATTTTATGTTGTAGAGGACTCTCTTGTATTTCCAAAATGTATGGTTGAAGTCATGGTGATGAGTGGGCCTACTCAAACATGCCAGTTTATGAAGAAGAAGGTTTTAGGAAAAGTTTGTTAAAGGAGTAGCATGAAAATTTGATGGTTCATAATGTATGGGAGATGATATTTATTTAAATTGAGGTTTTAGGACATGTTCATGCAATTATATGGTCATTTGAGGTCCATATGGTTAACTAGTCAAAGGGCAGTTTTGGGATCTCAAATAATAGGGTTCAGTGAAATGGGCATAACTTGAGCTAGAGGTGGAGTTTGAAGATGATTCAAGTTGTACATTAGAAATATTATATAGATATATTTATAGTGATATAAGTTTGTACTCATTATGAGGTCATTTTATATGGTTTCCATGTCATTCTTTAGACAAGAATATTTTTGGTAGTGGAGGAAAGGATGTGTTTTGGTGTAATTTTTGAGTTGTTTGAATATTGATATGGATTATATGATGTTTTATATCAACTTTAATGTGATTAGGGATGAATTTTGAATCCAATAAATCCATTTTGAGGTCTTTACGGTATGTACAAAAAAATTATGAGCTAACCTTTGGAAACAACTTGTTTGGTAAGTTGATCTCGGTGAAGATAAATGTATATGTGGTTTGTGAATGATGTTCATTAAAGTTTTATATATTGATTAGAAGTGTTATATATTCTCTTCCATTTACATAAATTTGTTACATGGCATGGTTTTATCATGTTTAAGTGTTTTTGGAGCCTTATGAAGTTTCCGGGGTGTTGAAGGGTGAAGGAAACAAGCTGTTTTGAGAATTACAAAGTGAAATGGGCCAGAAACGAAATAATTTGATTGTATAAGATAAATTGATAAAATTTATGATTTTTAAATGTTATTTTAAACATGTATGATTATTTTTAGAGCTTGAACAATTTTTTTGGGATTAGGAGATTTTTGTCATCCTAATGTAAGGGTTTTTGAGATTTTTAGTGCATGGATGAAGTCTTTTTGCTAGGAAGACCTATATGGGTCAATTATGAATATTAACTTTATTATTATGCTCTTTTTTGTTTCTGTTGGTGTGGTCATGTAAGTGGAGGGAAACTGACCTCATTTTAATTTGAATCAAGGAAAGGCTATAAAATGGAGTTTTTGGGTACAATGGTACTAATCTTTTAAAACCCCTTTTATCTTCTTTTGAAGAACCATTTTGTTGAAAATAAAAACCATTTGGGCCTAGCCCAAAACCCCTATAATTCCATTCTAGGACAACAACTGGTTGAGTTTTCATGAGGAGAATTTGAGCAAGTGCAAAGTTGGTGTTGTTTCTTTGAGAGCGAGTTAGAGAAGGAGGGAAGATTTGGATACTTGTGTTTGGATGCTATATTCATAGCATGTTGATGTAATTTTAGGTTTATAAGGTGTTTTCAGATCTTATATTAAATTTTAAGACATTATCATAGTTGTACATATTTATATGTATTCATGAGAAACTGATTTTTCTTGAGAGCACTTCATTTTATCTTGTGGATCATTATTAAAGACATTACTCTTTCGATATGATATGAGAATCTATATGTGTGCGTGGATTGGATTTGAATATAAATATTTGTGTCTTTGAGATTATATTGTGTTCCTTTCATTGAGTTTACTTCATAAAAAAATTTATGTGCTTTGATGTGTTCTACATGAGTTTGTGTGGTTAGGGTTTGAAGCACAAGTGAGTAAGTTTTATTGGGGACTGATTCACCCCCCACTCATTCCTTGTCACCTCCAACAATTGGTATCAGATCAAGCCCTTGGAAGTATCCTAACAAGCTAGAGGGAGATCTTTGGTGAGAAGATGAATCAACCAAAACCTCCATCATTGGAAACAATTTAGTATAATATTCACTGGACAATGTAATGGGTAGCTGAGCATGGTGATCATATCTACAAGATGTATAGATCTCATGATGAAATAGTTAAAATTCTTAAAAACTCAACTTGAGAAGGCTCAAGCTGAGTTGAAGATCAAGAGAGAAGAATGTCTCAAACATGAGGCTGAGAAAGAAGAAATAGTCAAGGTTTTAACAAATCAACTTGAGGAGGCACAAGCTGAGCTAAAGATCAAGAGGAAATAAATAGAGGATTTGAAGAAATATCTAGGCACTATGACAAGAAAAATACTATATTTTCAAGGAAGTTCAGAAAGTCTGAGTAAGATGTTGGAAAAATAAAAGGCCTATGGTGATAGAATAGGCCTAGGATTCAATGAGGGCTCATTCAAATCATAAAAGAATGAAGAAGATTCAAGTCAAGGATCTAATGAAAGAAGGAAGCCAAGAAAAGGAGAGATTTTAAGGCTTCTACCTCATGGAAGATCATCTATCAAGAAACCAAATGCATATAGGTATGGTGTTTTTCATGGTAATTTTTATAAATGTGGTGCTTATGGACATAGGGATAGTTTTTGTAGTCCTAAGGTTGAAAAGAAGGATGATGGAAAAGGAAAGGAACATTGTGAAGGAAATAAGGAAGAGGAATGTCAAGACAAGAGGGAGAAAAATATAGGTCAAAGATATGGAGCTGAATGTTATCATTGTCATGAGAAAGGACATCTTGCAAAGTATTGAAAAAATGGGCCATCAAACACAAGAAGGTATGTAATAAAGTTCAATGGTTATTGTTATGCTTGTAATGAATATGGACATAGGGATTTTTTTGTGCAAGAGAATACAAGTTGAATTCTTTAGGTGCCACAAGGTAGGGTACATTGCAAGGTTTTGTGATGAAAGTTAGTTGAAGAAAGATAACCAAAGACCTAAGCCACAAGCTCAAGAATACAAAAAGAAGGATGAGGCTAATCAAAGTGCTAAAGAGGACTCCAAGAATGTGACTAAGAAAAATTAGGGATCTACTATGAAAAAGTTGAATAAGAAAAGGAGGAATCAGTCAATGTGTAAGAAGAGGGTTTGAGACCTTCTTAGGTATCTTATCAAGCTCCTCCATGGTAATATATGATTCTACTAGGGTTGTTAGAGGTATATAGGTGCAAATGAATCTTTGGAGTGAGGGTGAGTTGTGATTGTCAGTGTGTGTCTCTTCTATGTGTAAAAGGTATGTTTATCATTGTCCACATAGTGCTAATTAGTTTTTTTGAGTATGCAACATCATGGTCTCTATCATGAAGCAATATTTTGTGTGTGTATGAGTTTTATCAATTTTTGTATTGTATTTTCATGTCAAATTGCATGTATGAGATGTTGTAGGGTGTTTGTGAGTCTCATCATCATGTCATAAAAATCATTAAAGTGTTCTTGAACTCATGAAGAGTGTCTTGAGTCCTTATGTCAAAATTTTGATAGTGTTAAGTGTGTCTAAGTCCTTGGATGATCATAGCGTCTTGTTTATGTCTCATTGATGTCTTAAGGCCATTCATGAGTATTTGTGACAAGTATTAAGAATTTCTATGAGTTCTTAGTATAGTTGAAGCCATAAAAGTGTCTCTACAGTAGCTAAAGGTCATCTTGAGTCCTGGTCTCTATGTATATTAGAAAATTGGTCTTGTATGATGAAGTGCTATAGTATTATGTAAATATTGAAGACATTTCAATATTTTGACAAGGGTATTATTGGAGTCTGTGTGTCCCTCAAAGTATCTTAGAAGCATGATATTGAGATATAGTGGAAGGTCAAAGGGATGTTTCTCTCTAATGTTGATATCACAATGTTTTTGAGTTTGTAAGTGTGTGTCCAATGTATACTCAAAGTGTCATATTGTATAAAGGTCATAAAAGTATCATTTATATACCTAGAGAATTAGTGAAAGTTCAGATGGCTTGTCTAAAAGCGTGTTATTAAGACTACGAGAAGGCTTGTGCAAAGATGTCACTAAAATGGTATTTCAAGTAGTTAGTGGATGGGCCTCTTGTAAAAGGTCAATGTCGGTAAAATTCAAGACCGATTCAATTAAATTTAGGTCATTATGTGAAATTTTAATGTGTTGAAGGCTTGGTACAAGGTGATAGTCAAGGTTTAAACCTCAAAGTGGCTTCTCGAACAAACAAGGGTTTGGATTTATACATAGGTTCCTTGATGGATCGTCATATTGAATTATATTTTTCTTAGTATCGGGAGGAACCAAGTCTGTGTCATGTTTTGGATGTTTCAAGAATATGTTAGCTTCAAAAATTGTGTGCAAAGGAGAAAAGTTATAGTTAGAGTTATGTACACTCGGTTGATCAAGCTCCAATGATATGTTACATACATACAAATAAGGTTTCAATGAAATGCAAAGGTGAGAGTTTGTGTATCAGGTCCAAAGGGTACTCAAGAAGGGTTCCAATGGTAACCACAAGAGGTTTGACAAAAATTATATTAAAAACATTCTATGATATAGGTATGAAAGATCGAAAGTGGGTTTTTGGTTCAAAACCTGGGTGGTGGTGGTAAAGTATAGTATTTAAGTTTCTCATTATGATGCTACAAAAAAATTAAGTAACAAAGAGTCACACATAAGGTGCTAAGGTTTTTGTCAATTATCCACTATGTTCTATGCATATACAAGTGTCTCACTCCTAAAGGGCGGTTTGATCTCAAGCTCTTAACATTGCAATATGTTCTCGGATGTCATATAGGTGGAAAAATATAACCTACAAGTATGTATAATCCTTATAAGAACCATAATAATACTGTGAACACAATAAAGGGAATCTTGAAAAGTTTTTAGTATGAGATGAAGAGATAATACAATGAGTTGTAACATTGTGTATGACTGTGATAGTGGAGAAAGATATAGGATTAGGACTCGAGAATTCTTTCCATAGGTCTGAGAATGAAATGAATGTTTCTCAAAGTTTCCCTAAGAGTTTGTAATTATTTTGTGTTACCCCATGTGGTAAATGTTCAAGGAGTTCAAAGTTTGTGCTTTCAAGGAAGGACTTGTTTAAGATAGGGATCAATATTTTATGCTTGAAATAGAGTATGTGCAAGTTGGATGATCTTCATGTATATATGATTCAAATGTTTCATGATCATGACATTATGGGTGGAATTTCAGAAGGAAAGATGCAAAGTTTGAAGGTATGACCTCTTTTATCATATACAAGTTTGGCTAAACTATGTGTAAAGACTTGTTACAGTTGTCAAAGTTATATAATAAACATTAAAAAGCGTCTCTCGTGGATCCAAATATTGTGTCTAAGCTCAAAAGGTTTCATCATAGGTATGATAAAGCCCTAAAATCATGATTGATGGATTACAAACATGTTGGTAGTCTATATACATGAGTATAAATCCATTATAAGTGAAGCAAATGCTTGGTAAAAGGTCTAAAATATAAAGAATTTATGGGATATAGCATTTTACTTTTGCAAATGAGTGAAAAGTTCAAAAGTTGGAAAAGTACATGATCCAAAATGGAAAAGCTTAGAGCGAGAGATGAAAAATTAAAAGGTATGTTCTAGGATGAAAACAAGCTCTCAATGGTTTATTCACAAGGAAATGCTTTCTATAGAAAGAGTGCAAGTTACACAAAAAATGTTATTTGAAAATGAGGACTCCTTCGGTGTAGGACGAGCCTGGAGTTGATCTTGGGTTCTATCATGGTCTTAAGAGTGTGAAAAGACACAAAAGTATTTGAAAATCCATGGAGATGGTCGACATAACAAACTATGGGAGAAAAAATAATTCTTCAGAGAGGTAAGGTATGGTCATCCTAAGTGGGTATGAAGGTTTTGATTTTACCTATACTTGTTTGAGGTGAAAAAAACCCGGTTGTAGTGAACTCGATCTTTTTGCACCATTATGAGTTTGTGTTATAATTATGGAATATAAATTTTTCATGATGAGGAGGTTTGTTAAAAATGTTGGGTAAGAAGCATTCTAAGTCAAGTGGTCTGTTTTTAGTCAATTACTAAGTCAAGTAGAAAAATAGAGACATTTCATGAGTCTTCAGATCTATGGAAGTTGTCCCATAAACTTATCGGTGCAAGAATGATCACACCATTACTGGACACATGGCCATCAATGGGTGTGAAGGGTATAATTCATAATCTTGGTTGTGAAAAGTGAATATAAGTCCATCAATGTCAGTGGGGAGCATTGGTATTTTGATATGATGATTTCTAGTCTTATGATGTATAATTAAACATGATTTTGTACATCAAGAACAAAAGTTGTCATATCTCAGTCAAATATGACTTTACAAGACTGAGAAAATAGTTTAGGATTGGGAAAAAGTTTCCTAAGGTGATTTCATGCCTAGAATCAAGGTAAGTTGCATTAATATTCTTGTGCTTAGCTATTAGAGATAGTGCTCTTAGGCCCAAGGGAGACAAAAAGAAACTATAATGAGAAGTTTGAGATTCTATTGCTTTCCAAAGTTTATCATTTTTCTCAAAATGGAAATATGTGGTTCAAGTCTCATACTCCTAAATGATATATTACTTTCCTTGAAGGGAGAATTTGTGGTTATTTAACATGAATCAAGCCTAGTCATGATGATATGAGGTCAAGAAATATAATATGATGATGTGATTTTGGAATCCATGGACATTGTTGACATGATTAAGATGCATATGACTCAAATAACATGCTACTACAATACTCTATGAAGTTCAAAATAAGGTGAAGGAGAAAATAGTTTTTTTATAAACATTCTAAGTCAAATGTAGAATTAGATGGTGGATCATGATGTATTAGCATCTGCAAAAAAGGTATGTTCATGATTATTTCATGTTGATTGATGATGTTAAGATGTTTTATGTGTTTATCTTAGAGGAGCATCAAGAACAAAAGTTGTCATATCCGAATGATACAAGTACGGAAGATAGATGTTGCCTAAATCTCCCAAGATCACTACTAGAATGGAAGATCACTTTGAGAGATTTCCATCAATTATTTAAACATCGAAAAATGGAGTTATAATACGATGAAATGGTGATAGTCAAAGTTGGTCAACTCTTGGAGGGATCATGGTCAAGTCTGTCGAGTCACTTTACGACAAGTGGAGAAAGAGAAGACCAGGCAAAGAAAATTGTCACGGGTCAAGGTTTCATACCACATGATGTATTTGAGCTCAGAAAGTTATTTCATCTTGAGTGTGATCGAGAGGAAAATTTTCCAGGTGGAGCAACGATCGAAGGATAGTACGGAAGATAGATGTTCCCTAAATCTCCCAAGATCACTACGGTATGGAAGATCACTCGAGAGATTTCCATCAACTATTTAAACATCGAAAAATGGAGTTTATCCTGGGGAGCACTAATGAAATGGTGAAAGATAGATGGTTTAAGTTGGTCAACTCTTGGAGGGATCATGGTCAACTCTTGGAGGGGACATGTCAAGTCACTTTACGACAAGTGGAAAATTAGAAGATCGGGAAAAGAAAATTGTCATGGTCAAGGTTTCATACCATAGGTATTCAATGCTCAAGTTATTTCATCTTCAAGTGTGATCGAGAGGAAAATTTTACCAGGTGGCATGTGTGATCGAGGAAAATTTACCAGTGCCACCACATGGTCACCACATGTCCCGCCACCACTTATCCACTAGTCAACTAAGTTGACCGAGCCATGTATTGATTTATTGAGCTATGTGGTGAGATCGAATCGAGTTGTGCACTTGAATTGGAAAGCTCATAGCACCAAAGGACTAAGCTATACACATATCATTCATTGGTGAAATACATGGCCACATGGTGGAGGCTAAGTTTAAAGCGGTCCCAAGACCAAACTAAAAGGAGTGGACAAGCCTTTAAAAAGGTGAGTGCATTTTATTTGGCCACGAATGTGGGATAATGTTAATCCCACCTACCAAATGCACTCAATATGGAGGCCATGTGGATTCAAAAGGGCCATGAAACGGATAAATCCTACGCATATGATAAGGGTTGCGGTTAAATAGTAGCGTGGGAGTATAAAGTTAGCATGTGGTTGGGGATTTGAAACCCAAACCACTTGGATGCCTTCCAAAGCACCCAACCATCCTTTCAATGATGGGTGGATGATTTTAAATTGCCTAACTTTTATTTAAAGTGGATATAAACTGTGAATGCAAAGGAAAAGGGGATTCAAACCCCTAACCTGATGGCCAAAAGGATAGCAACCAACCATATGCCAATGTTGGTTATTGTTAGCGGATGTGGATAAAATCCACAATATTTGGGCCTACCTAAGGCCTATATAAAGGCCTTCGCACATACACTCTAGTTTTCAACGAAAGATTTAATCTTCCAAGCTATTCGAGAGGCATAAGAAGAATAGTGAATATTTAAAAAGCCTTATTAAAAGGTAATATTTTTGTAATAAATTCCTATTTAATATTTATAGGCAATAATTTTTGGGAGCTAAGTCCTATTTTTAATAGGAAAATTGTAAAATTGGGAGTTACCCAAAACTCGCCAATAGGCCCATAGAGCCATATAGCTTGTAGGTGCGCCAGGAACGTCGAGGATGATTTCTTGAATGATCATCAATGTTCTTCAAAGGACTGGAGTAGTGTTTAGGAAAGTTAAAGTTCTATTAGGTTTTATTGTAAGAAACTATATTATACTTACAAGTTTTGACTAGTGGAATGGTTCTATAAGAACCCTGAAATGCACGTTATTACCGAACTCCGTAATCAACCCGTGTGCAGTGTATTTTCATTTTTGCATTGTTTTTGAGTTATTTTACTTAAAAAGAGTAATTTAATCGGAAAAATTTAACAAGCCTATAGGAGTCCAAGATCGTGTTAAAATTTTCGGTATATTTTCGAATCAAATTTTTATCAAAGTAGGTGATCGTGTTTGCAAACTCGCTAATCTACAAGAAATTTTGGTATTAGAGTCGATTAATTTAACTCTGTGATTTCTTCAATTTGTTACTTTTAGTTCATTTTGATTAAATAGGTATAGATGCACCATGGGCAAGATGTCCAAATAGGTGAAGCTTGAAGAGGTTAAAGCTTATAATCACTAGATCTAGGAAGATAACTCTCTCCTGCGATCAATGTATTACTCCTTGGAAGAGGAGAATGCTCACTTGAAATCAAAACTACAAACCAAGGATGATCTCTTGGTAAGGTTGCAGTGTGGTGATCAAAATAAGGAAAGGCCTTCAACTTTAGATGTAGAGACCATGACAGATGATTTCTTTATAATTTATTTACCATGAGAATCTTCTTCCTCCCATTCAGTTTGGGATTTAGGTAATGAAGTCTTTGGTTTGTTTGAAAAGAATACTAGAGGCATTGGATCCAAATTATTGGATAAAATGGGATTTGATGGAAGAGTCCTTGGTAAAAATGGTCAAGGAATTGCTAACCCAATACAGGTTGAGGATCATCCTCATTTTTTAGGTTTTGGTTTTTCTAGTGTGGGAATGAATATTGGAGATTTCTCCAAGAATGTTGATGGGAGACAAGATTTTGAAAGTAAAGTGAATACCCCACTAGTCCCGCAGAAAGATTATGAGAAGGACAATTATGCTTCATTGTCTCATGCAGGATGTGGTAAGAAGAATCAATGAAGAGGTAATGAGATTCCACCTCAAGTTTCTTACCATAATTATAAGCACAATTAAACTTCGGATCCACTTTTTCATCTTAAGAAATATGGCTATGATTTTTAGAAAATGTGGAATGCCTTTCCTGTAATTTTTGTGGATTACATAACCATTATGTAGCCAGATGATGGAAAAGAAAGACAATGATGAAGAAGTTGATGTCATTCATTAAGAAGATGGAAAATTAGAAAGACCAATCTCTTCATGCAGGGGTGAGAAATGGTAGTAAAATTTCCTCATCCTAGAAGAAGGAGATTAAGAGGAATTTTTGTGCTCATTTCGAGAGGAATGGGCATCATGTGGAAAATTATTGGAAAGAGTAATGGAAAGCTAAAATGGAATGGATACCTGTTGTGAAGGTAAGAGAAGTTCCTAAACCACCACCAGTTGAAAATTCAACCTAGGATCATGTAATACCCGAAAGTCAAAGTCTTATAAAATGGTAAGTCAACAATTTTTCAATTATATACTTCATAACTCATTGATGAATAGTATGCAATATTTGCTTGAGTTGATTTTGTGAGAAAATGATGAGAGCAAGGTTTACCATAATCAGTGGATATTCTTACTTGAAAGTTTTATTAATACTCTAATTATATCTCATAATCAAGTTTTGAGTGCATATTACAACTTGGATATGTGATTTAACTCATATTTATAAGCTTGGATATTTGTTAGCCATTTGTGTAGATAGTTGAGTTTCTTTGGTGGTGGCAGCTCGGATCGTTCTATATAGAGGTATTATGACCGTGCAACAAAATGGTAGCTAATCATCATGGATTGTCCATCTTCCAAAGTGTCAAACCCTTAGAGGTCAAATGTAGTGATGCTTAAGTATTGCTAAAGTGTAAGACCTCCTGAAAGGTAGATGTAGCAATACATATTTTTGGGTGTTTGAATTGTAAGAATCTAAAGGGAAGATGTGGCAATATCTACTTCCATGCAAATTATATGTTACTGAAGTGTAAGAACCTCAGATGGTAGATGTAAAATATATTCCTTTTGTGTTTTCTGAAGAGTAAGACCTTAGCAGAAAATGTGGCAGTACAAGCGTCAAGGATTGTCGAAGTGTAAGACCCCTAGAGGGTATATGTGGAAATCAAGATAAAGGAAGAATCATGGTGGGACCATAAACCCACGGGGCAGGATCAAAACCAATTTGTCGAAGTGAAAAGGATATATTCTAGTGGACAAGAGAATCCACTACACAGAGAGCTTCCAATGTTGTAACAAAGTATTCAAATTCAGGACAAGGTGAAAAAAGTTTCCAGAGTGATTTTTAGGAAAAAATCCTTTCCCATTGGGGAGGTGTGATCTAGAGGAAATTATAGAGGATATATGTTCCCAAAATCTCTAGGATCACTACAACATGAAATATCACTCCGAGATTTTTGTCGACTATTTGAATGTCAAAAATGGAGTCCGTATGACAAAATGTTGATTGGTCAAAGTTGGTCAACTCTTGGAGGGGACATGGTCAACTGGTGAGTCACTTTATGAAAAGTGGAAAAATAGAATAATAGGAAAACAAAATTGTCATGGTAAGGTTTTGTACCACCGGTATTCAACGCTTGAGTTATATCATCTTCAAGTGTGATCGAGAGGAAATAATTTCACGTGGTGGGTCTTTAGGTCACCCATGTGGCTCGCCACCACTTATCCAATAGTGAACCAAGTTGGTGAGCCATGTATTGATTTACCAAGCTATGTGGTGAGATCAAATCGAGTTATGCATAGGTGTAGTCTTTGTTTACCTCTAACTTCTCTTCAAAACCTGAAGCACGTTGGCATATCATAGCTTTGAATGGGAGCTCACCGAGGTGCACTCAGGCACAAAGCCCTCATTTTTATGAGCTTTACAAGAATTTTATCACCAAAAGAAGAACAACGCACAAATATTACTGAATTCATTCTAAGACTCAAACAAAGAAACTAGATCTAAGCATCAATGTGTCATAATATAGATGAGAATATCACAACAGTGAGGAGTTAGATCTAAGCCATGAGCATTATCAAGAACACAAGGGTTTGGATTCATAAGAATAAAAGAAGATATATAGATCAATGTCCATAGTAGAGATGTTTAGAACCACTCCATTGTATTAATTCATCATATTACAATAGCCAAAAATATATTAAGGATTCCATGGTGGAGATAATACAACAACAGAGCCTCTACATGGCTCTCTATGATAGCCTCAATACAAAGCTTACAATCACGTACTACACTCTCTATTCCTCTTCTACACACATCTCTCTCTCTCTAATGGCTAATGTCATGAAAAACAATACATAAGAAGGAACTAAAAAGAATCTCCTCTAACCGCTCATCATTACAAGAAAAGGCCTGAAGGAAGCTTCCATGATTGCTAACCACTACCTAAGAACATGCCAAATGTCATCATGTATTTCCCTAATCGAGTATCCTTAGCATGCAAGTGCTAGCTAATCCATAACAACCTCGGATCCTTATCCTGTTATGATAACCATAATGATGCCTTAGAATATGCTTTTCTTGAGCTACAAGTCTCCATAGCTTAACATTATCCATAACTATATCTAAGTCTCATAGTCCAAAAATGACTAAGTCTCAAATCCATCATGCATGGGCACGAGCCTTCACGCATGTCCAAAATTTACTTCCATGCATGCCTTCGTGCCATCTTCTTATGTGCCATAACCCTTCGCACCTTGGGTACTTGGTCATTTTAGGGGCTCAACATCACCCCACACTAATTCTATTTCTGCCCCGATAATATTTCATGCTTCTCGAACAAAGTTTTAATGACCAAAAATATTCTAAGGCAACAATGTTACATGGTTTAGCCACTAAGCGACTAATTGGAGGAGTTTAGGTAACTCTGCATCTATTTCATCCTTTAGCTTCTCCCATTTTTTCAATTCCACTAAATCATTTCTTGGTTCCTCTCTTACAACTGGGAACTTGGTTTAGGGTGACCTTCTCCAATTTTACCTTGAGCTCATTTATAGCTACCAATAGATCTGCGTTGATACCTTCAAACACATCATCTGTCCTCTTAGTGATGGAATCTCAGAGTTCACTAATCCTAAAATCCATTTTCTCACACTTTGTTTTTATCTTATCCTTATGAGATGTGGTATCAAAATCAACTCTTTGCACTCAAAATTGTTCATGGGGATATTCTCTTATAAGGATTTGAGGGTGGCCTCTTCATCTGTTACTCACATGTCAATGATGGGCTCACACTTCCTGGATATTGAAGCCCCTATCCACTAATATATTCTTTTCCTTGTGTTGAGTAAGTAAATCCTCCAACTAAGTGATCCCAGATTTAACATTGATTTTATTGTTTTCTTTCTCCTTGGCGAGATCTAAAGTTGTTGGCCCCTCACCATCCTTGACATTATTTAGTAACATCCCCACCAAGTCTTCCAAATATTCCATCTCGTTTCCATAATCTCTGTCCTACCCGGCTCATTAGCACCAAACATTGTCCCAAAATTATTTTAACAAGGGCACTAGCTCGATCATAGGCCTCCTTGGTTTATGCTTACTTGACTTCCATTCCTTGGTGTAATCTTTCTACCTCCTTTTCTTTTTCCTTATTCACTATAACTAGGGTATGAATAGTGGCCTTTGCATCTAAGATGCACCAAATCACCTCCAAGGACATATTCTGCAGGCGCATTGTATGCCTTCTCATCTATGAGGTGTTTATGATCCACCACTTTGTAAGTTTTTCCTTCCTTCTTCAAGATGCATGGTCTTAATCGCATGATCGTTATCCTCAAATCCAAGCTCTTGAATAGTAGCATAGGTTCGAGCTTATCATTTTTATAGTTTGACACACCCCCTTCTTGATCTATAAGATCCTAACCATGTAGCTTCTCCAGGGGAATGTACCCTGAAACCTCATGAGAAACACCTTTTTGGGATCATCCACAAAGTCCATATGAGGGGACATGGGCATCCACTTCTTCCTCATTTCCTTGCACTTTGAATGCTTCTTCTTAGATCCTGGGTGAACCCCTTATCCTTCTTTATGAAAAAGAGTCCCCGTTGTCTTTTCTAGTTTGGTGGGCTATGTAGGGGAAGCCTCTCACTCTAGACTCTTCTCTAGTTCCTCTAGAGAATGCTCCATTTCCTTCTCACACGCCTTGCCCAAAATATTTTCCTTAGCTTCAGCTCTCTTCTCATGTTCTTTGAGATCTTCTTCCAACTCTTCCTAAAGGTATTGCAGTCCCGATCCTCTTATTCTTATGATCTTATCGTGGAACGTGATACATCATGTGTATTTTGTTTCTTCTCTTCTAGCTACTTTTCCTCCTACTTTTTTCTCCCTCGTGCTTTGGCTATAAAGCCTCGATGCTACCTTTTTGATGATGCCCTGTGCCCTTGTTACCATTATGACGTATGTAATATTTCCTCTTTCGGGAGGTATCCAGCTTCCCTTCCATCTCCCCTTCTTATTATTCCTCTCCCTGACATAAAATACTTTCATTGGTGGGATTGGCACCTCCCTCCACTTTTTAAAGGGGGAGTCTATAACCTCCACTTCAATCCCCCTATGTGTTTGGGGTACAACTGCACAAATACTCGATGGACGTAGGCATCGATGGTGACATTGATTTACGGGTACAATTCTAGAAAATATAGCTCCAAAACATCGACATAGGCGGGTTGAGTGTCATACTTGTATGTTGCACGAAGGGTTTGGACATTAGCATCAATTTATCCATATCAAAACTTAGCTTATGCACTTTCTTTAACTAGTTGATGTCACACTTCACGTATTTTGTGGTGAATGCAAATGGGATATTACACCACGACCACATCACTCCTTTAGCCATCATAAAATTTGCCAAGGAGAAGTGTTGTGTAGCTATGAATTTGAACTGATCCCTAAAAACTTACGGTAATTCATGGTAGATACGCCACTCATTATCAAAGGCCTTACACAACTATTCATGCCATACATTCACTAGTTCCTTGTAGGTGCTCGAGATGGTCCCATCACAATTGAATTGCATAAACTGCACTACAGGAGACAAGTGCGTTGGTGGGTGAAACCATATGTTCCCATCTGGCCCATTTGGGACACCAATTTCCTAGAATACGATTAATAAAAGTATGGATCCCCATGTGATTTTTCTCCTACCTCATTCTACACTTATGCCTTCTAAATAATGTTTCTTGAAATAAACTATACAAAATTATAATGTACCCACTTGGACACTTTGTAGGCCACATATAAGAACTTTCTATTGATGTCCTTCCACCTCTCCGATGCACCAAACTTGCAACTAATGAGTTGGGAATCGAATCTCAATGTTGGGTCTAGAAGATCCACAATCACCTAAGCCCTTCCTCCTTTCTCATAGTTTAGTTGTTTTGCTAACTCTTCAATTTTTGTAGTGGCACATAGGTCAAGTGTCATGTATTCTCTAGTATTCTACGGGCCCATTACTATTCTAATTAAGTGGCAAGTAATCCTCATTCTTCTTCCTATAAAGTAGAATAAATCCTTGTGTACCCACGACATCAACCACTGAATAAAGGGGTGGGTTTCGCAAAGAAGGGCAGCTCCCATGGTTGTAAAATTATATAGTTTTCTGTAACTCTTATTGTATCGAGTCATCAACCTTAGGGTTTTCAAGCTCGTCCACTATTGGTGTGTTTGAAACCAAATCCACCCACATCAGCTTCTCATTGTCACTTGTTTGTGGTTATATTAATTGATCTTACACATGTAAAGCTTTGAACTCCATTTCTCTACCTTAATAACTCCTGAGGGATACTACATTTCCGAATAAACTCCCATGGGTTCTTCCTTTTCCACCATTGGTCTCTTTTTATGAGCTTTCTTGGGTGTCATCTCCTTTCTCCTTCATTCTTATGTGCCTGGGTGCTTTTAGATTTTCCTTAAATCTGCCCAAACTTGATGACTTCCATGATTCTCTTTCACACAACCCCTTCTTGTTATGTTTCTTCTTTACCTCTTGCTCTACAAAAAGATCACATTAAATCTCACAACTTTACTGGTTCATGACAAGTACCTTGCTCTTCTTATCAAAACCCTCATCATGATTCAATCTTGGGAGCACAAAAATTTTCTAAGGAAAAGTTGTCAAAATTACTACCTTTACCCTCTATTTATACCTTTTCAAGACCTTAAATTTCCTCGACCACGTGTCTTCACTTCACTTTTTAATAAAGCACTTTATTCCTTTTAAATCAAATTTTGCAACTTCCCTTCTTGCATCACAGTTATAAACTTATGGCGCTCCAACACCACTTCACTGCCAGAAACCTCCTTCACATGCGCCTTTGTGTTTGAAGTATATAACCTCTGCGTTGTCCACCAAGTAGTTCCCCATGGTGTTTCCTTCCTCTTGTTATACTACGCGATCATTGTTTCTCTTTTGCATGGTATTTAAACAATTTTTCTCAACACACCTTTATAACCACATGAATTCAAACACCTTATACACCTTACATCTCATTCTTCTACCTTTGCACTAATCATTTAAAATGAGTCTCCCAACAATCCATCTTCTCAAAGAATTTGTAAAACATAACCAAAAATATCTATCAATCCACCCCACACTATATGTATGCATGGTCCTCTACGTACATGGAATCACTTACAATGTAATTAGCTACTGGCACACCAACACACAACATAACACCAAATAGAAAAGACAACAAAATGAAGATAAAAAGGAAACACAAAAAAGGGAAAAATGCAAAAAGGGAAATATAAGCTAACTTGCAATCTTGCCTTATTTACAAACACACAAAAGCCTTATTTATAGTAGGGCTTTAGCCTAATGCCATATAAATAACCTTGAAACCATGTTCCATTCAAGTGCTTATAAGCTAGAAATGCGCCTGAATCCAATATGAAGGATATAATATACGACCCCAACCAATGGATTTTGAGCTTCCAAAGGTGGCACAAAAACTTAGAATCATAAAGTAAAACCATCTACCCAACCTTAAATTGCTTATTCCTAATGTGACAATCATGCCACAACTTTTTTCATGCCTTATTAGTCCTCTAACTCCATCTAGCAAGGGATCATCTTCCATCTAGTTGCATCAACTTATCCATGCGCTCTTGTAATGATTTTTCATTGGTCAGTCCTCCTGCGTGTGCAATACGTAAAGAGGGTAGCTTAAATTTAGCTAGTAAAACAACCTCAATGTTATACACTAATTGAAATGGTGTGGCTTTATTCAATCTCTTATAAGTTATCCTATACACCCATAATACGACCAAAACTTTGTCATCCCAATCCTTCCTCCCAACATCACAAATTTTGGTCAATTTGTGACTTACTATATTATTGAATTCCTCATCATCCCATTAGCCTGAGGGTGGTAGGGAGTAGTTTTTTGATGAGCCACCATGAACTCTGCCAACAAAATCTTGACTGTCTCATTCAAAAAATGAATACCTCTATCACTAGTCAAAATCAAAGGGTACCCATACCTGCTGATTATATTTTCCTACAGGAATCTTGTTGTTTTGGCCACCGTGAAATCCCTTGTAGGTTTACCTCCACCCATTGTGTTAAGTAATTAGTACAAGTAATGATATAACACAAACTAGTCCTTCACGCGATAGGTGAAATAGGGCCTACAAAATCAATTTTCCACTTCTCAAATGATTCATCACTAGTTATTGGTCTTAATGGCATTTCACCCATTTTTCCTAGTTTACAAGGCATTGAAAATGATCACATGCCTTAAAATACTTAATATAATCTTGGTAAAGGGTTTCCCACCAAATACCTGGCAATAAGATCTTCTGCATGGTGGCATTTCCTACATAGTTCCCTCCCGCAATGCCACCATGTGCTTCCTCCATGATTGTATTACACTCATTCTCTAGTACACACCGGTGAAGATACCTCATCTAGCCTAACTTGTATAGGTCTCCACTGATTAACATGTAGGGTGCGATGCGCATACAACTAACTGTTTCCTCTCCAAGGCCTTCATTCCTTTTACAGCACACCCATTCTTAAGAACATAGTGATATCTTCCAAGTGAAAGGGTGCGCTGTAATTTGAATAATTGTGCATATGACATTGTATCCTCAATGCTCTATGCATCCTCTTCTAAGAGCCAATTCTTGATAAATGGTTAGGCCCAAAATTACTCTTACTCGGTTTTACCACAACCGTGAACTCAAACTCCTAAAAACATAGGAACCACCGACATATGTACCCTTGTAAAATAGGATTGTTTACCAAGTATTTTAGTGCCATGTGGTCTGTGTAGAATATAAAAGGTATTGTTAGAAAATACTACCTGAACTTGTATAACATGTAGATCATCGACAATGCCTCATGCTTTGTGGTAGTATAATTTTGTTCTACTGGGGTTAGCTTCCTACTATCAAAACACAAGGGATGGTCAACAATTCCCTCTCCAGGTTGTGTTAAGACTTCTCCAATCGCCATCCCAAATGCATCAACATGCATGTGAAAAGGTTTATCCCAAGAGGGAAATCATAATATGGGTGCAATAATGAGTCTATTAATTCAATGTGTCAAACGATATCTATTGTGCCTCTCTCCAATAAAATGTAATTTTGTGTTTTAGCAACTCCTCCAATGACATGGAAATCACATAGCCCTTGATGAACTTCATGTAATACCCTGTATGTCCAAGGAATCCACACACCATCTCTCGGCTAGTAAAGTCCCCCAATCGCACAATAACGACAACTTTTTCAAGATCCACCAACAAGCCTTCTTTACATATGATATGTCCTAATAAGGTACCAAATAGAGTAGCAAAAATAAACTTCTTAATTTTGAGAGATATGCTCGATTGTTTTCATCTCTCAAAAATTAGTCTCGGAGTTATCACAATGGTCTTTTACTAGTATGTATACTGTCTAATCATCTAGGTAGAATTGTAAAAACTTGTGAATGAAATCCTGGAATTTCGAACCACTATGCGTGAATGCACAACATGTGCATTCTTCAATCTAAAAGGCATGACCGTAAAGGAAAAAATTCCCCATTTAGTGGAAAAAGTTTTCTTTTCTTGTCCTTCACAATTTTAACCTAATGATATCCTAAAAATCCATTCGTAAATGAATAGATCTTGTGCCCAACTACTCCTTCCAGGATCTCCTCAATAAATGGGGTTGGAAATGGATCAATGACACATATTGCATTCAAATATTTATAGTCAATGTAAATCCTTGTCCTCCCATTCTTCTTAATGTTGATGACCATCAAAATTATTTGCTCACTCTCGATTCCTCAATAGCCTTAATGATGCCTGATGCGATCATCTTGTCAATATCCTCCTTGACCTTGATGTGTAGATTTAGATTTGTTCGATAAGGCCTCTTCCAGTTGGGTGTGTTCCCTCATTCAATTTGATCTGCATCTCACCTAAAGAGTGGTGAAATCCCTTGAGTTTGTGGTACGTGCGTGGGAATAAATCCTAGAATTCGTGTAATAGATCAATAATATTTAAAATCTCCCTTTTCGACAAGTAATCTTATTTTTAAGGGGTTTATTGTAAGTGTGTGCTTACTCATCAAAATAATCCACAACCTCACGCATACCACAATATGGTTAACATCCAAGTTCTCCACCTCTTCACCATCTATCACATAGACCAAATTTCCTTTCTCCTTTTCCATACAAGTACACTCAAGCTATACCTCCTCTGATTCTTCCTCATCAAAGCATGCCTCCAAACTAGGTTCACCCAACAACTCTAGTACTTTTTCCTCCACCATGGCACTATCTCCCATAGTTAGGTACTTAACAACATGCAATGCCTCATTCACCGATGGATTAGTACTCCGATACTCAAAAGTTTGAATAAGATCAACTGTTAAATCCTACCAGTTTCCTATCTGACGGTGTAGCTCTAAATGAATGTACCACACACACGCAACCTTGTAAGGTGGAATAAATATTATGCACCCATAGGGATGGAGGAGAGGCTACCGCACCTTCCATCTAGGACCTCTCACCTTCCTGGACATGAAACGAGGTAGGTTCCTTCCCATGGAAATATTGTATAGCAGTAGGTGTATTGCTTCGGAGAAACCTAAGAGAGAGTGCAATTCACACCTTGTGCCACTCTAGATGGTTATCTCGATGGGTCACCCACCAATGTGCTATGGTCCTGTGTAAAGTATAGATAAACATACTTCTTCTTTGTATCTCACATCTCTAATGGGTCTCCATTTCTTGCAAGAAAACATTAGGATTTCCCTCCCAATGTAGCTTGGAAATTTTTTTCCTCCCAAGTACTGACCTAGCGCGCCTTTATTACTCTTATCAGAGCCTCTTAACTTCCCTCTGAATAACTCATATGTCCCATGCACCTAATTATCACATGCCACACTAGTTGTATCACTTATAGATTGAGCGTCTTCCCACTGAATAACTCCTTCTTTCGTTGGATGCACAAGTTTAGGGTCTTAGATAGTGCACACATAGATTTTGTTCAAGTCTTCTTCTCCCATGGGCTTAGTATAGGGTGTTGAATTTCCATCCATCAAATGAATGATAACACATTCCTCCTTGTACTCAAAACTTATATACCCCTTATTGAAGCATAACTCAAAATTGTTCTTATAGTACCAAGGGTGCCCAAGTAATGCCAAAATTTGATCACCTCGGGAAGTGCTAAGGCCTCAAAGTATCCAATGAATTTCACCCCTTGGATAGTTATACTAGTATCCTTTAAGTCATCAATGGGAATCACCTTCGTATGGTTAGCCATATACAAAAATTTGAATATGGTTGTAATGGGGGCCTTCCTATTTGATTCCACACGTCTAAGGTAAGAACATTAACTTCTGCACCCATGTCAATTAGAATATTATTTAGGAGCCATACATTAACCACGACATTCAAAGTAATCTCCTTATCATAGTCAATGTTGTGTGGGGGAAGGTTAGCATGCAAGACTTATCACGTGCACACTCACCTCCATCATACGGTACTTTCTCCCGTAGCCACTTTCCTAGTAGAGGGATGATATTCTCTTATCTCTACATCTTGCATACCTCCCTGACTTCATCTAGATCCTTCTGTGGAGCCTCAACACTCTTCTTCTACTCTAACTACCACAATTACTCCTTCAAGAACTGGATCTCCCCTTCTAGGCTTTGAATAACATCCATGGTTTCTTGATAAACTTCCTTCTAATGAGTAGGGTCCAGATACTTCCCATGTATCACTTCTTATCTTGTAATAAGTGGTCTCTACTTTGGTATCTCGCTTATGTGCACAATCTTACCTTGTGTCGTCACCAATATAGGTTCCAACTCGGTTTCACGTGTACACCACCCTTAACATCCATTTTGGATTAGGGTGATTCACACTTACTATCTCCGCGCCACTATCCTTCTTCTAGTTCTAGATCATATTATCATATAACTCCAGGAACTCTTCATACTTATGCTATTTCCACACCATGAGCATTGCAACAAGTTAGGACACTCACACTTATAATGTTCTGTAGACCCATAATTCTAACAAGTTCCATGAGGAAATTCACTTATCCCTCCTCCGCGATTGCCATGGACTCTAAATCCTTGGAAAATCCTATCCCTTGTCCTCCTCCGTTTGCGTGACCTTCATAATGAAAACCCTCATCCTTAAAACCACTTTCAATACTATGGTTTGGCATACCGCAATGTCAATAGCATTATGTATTTGGTCAATCAATCTACTATCCTTTGTGTTATGAGTAGTAGAGGTGAAAATATTACAATAACAAAACAAATTCTTATGGATCATGCACTATAGTAGTAGACACCTACTTGCATCATGATATCCGTGGAAAATCTCACAATCCACTGACATGGTGCACACCAATATTCATGAGAAACTATCCTTTTTATGTCCCTCTACTTTTCAGTCCGTGCACCATATCCCACTACGAGTCTCATGAGCTGAGTTTCTAGAAAGTTTCTACAGCTCCTTTGCCATAGAAAGAATCTGGGCCTCTAAGAATAGACTAACTCAATATCCACACTTCCCACTACCTCGGTGTGCACAAAGCATCCTCCAAGGCCTTGCACGGATATGTGAAGGTATTATGTGAAAGTGCCCTCCTAAATGGAGTGATTAGCTCTCTGAAAAACCACTGAGCATGTTGGGAAGGATGAATGTCATACGACAACTTAAGAGAGTTTCGAAACACGCGTCATACTCCCGCACACTTTCCACCATTCCTTGTTGAATATCCTTCTGAGTGTTGATCCTCTTTTGTTCAAACTCAGGAATGTGGAACTCTGCTAAAAAATGCATCACGAAGTGCAATGTAATCCACCACCATTGGTGTGGATCATAATTCATGTACAATCTTACACGTGCCCTTGCAACGTGGTTAAAATGACTCACCTTTCACTCCTAGGTAGTGATACCCTTCACACACCATAGAAAATCACATTTATGCACATGCTCTATGTAACATCTACCACACCCTTGTAGTGAAGAAAATTTAAAGACATCTCAAAAATACCCATTGAGGTTGTTGAGGAACTTGTCCACCAGTCAGTACATTGGCCTCCTCTAATGTTTCCACCACCTCTAACACCACTAGATCCACTAGTGCTAACTCCTCCGAATCCACTAGATCCTCCTCCTATAATAGGTAAGGGTCTAACATAATTGCACCTTGCGAACCCACCTTTGCCGCGTTAAACTATGCGTCGATAGTCTACAAATTTGACCCACTCCCGGATGTGGCGCTTAGATTTTATGTACCCCCACCTTTCCCAAATTTTATACTAGATAGGATCCCTCCAAACATAAGAAATGACTGTGTGTCCATAGATGTACCAAATGAAAAATTATATCTCCAAGGTTTCTCTTAACCATAAATACCAAGACCAACCGAGTTAATAATACTTATCTCAGGATCTAGAAAACTAAGTGCCAGGGTTTGGTCACCAGGTGGGATTAGATGCATGCTTATGGATCTCCTTTCTCCAAATGATGAGATCTCGGTACCAGATGTCGAGG
Organism: Taxus wallichiana var. yunnanensis; assembly: GCA_018340775.1. Taxonomy (NCBI): domain Eukaryota; kingdom Viridiplantae; phylum Streptophyta; class Pinopsida; order Cupressales; family Taxaceae; genus Taxus; species Taxus wallichiana. The sequence goes on along the minus strand of CM031234.1, from coordinate 778,381,676 downwards.
GGTCTCTCTCCTGTGCTTTCCAAGATGGGGTAGCATAGACTACTCAGATTCCACGCTCTCCATGTGAGCGTCAAATCCTTCCCAAAACGTCTTCCTCTACAAGTCCATCACACTAGAAAATTTGCATTGTCTCGCCAACTCCCATTCTTATACTTCATTATACTTGAGTTGTAAGGTCCACCGTCTCCACCACACTAGCTTCCATGCCCCACACCTAGTGATATTTTAACCAACCATCGGAAATGATTCCAAAATCAAAGTAATAAATAGGATCTTGATTGCTAATGGCAAAGCACATAGGAAAGATCCTCTGGGTTCTTGTAAGAACTCAAACTCAGCAACCTCTAGATAAGAATAAATTGAGATTGTGTACTCCAATGTGTAACTAGTTAACACACCTTTCCACCAGTGATCAACAACACAATTCCATGTCATATAAGCATCTTACAACCACTGATATTCCTCTTGGGTCAGAACAAGAGGTCTATAGTACCAACTCGTCCTTGATGCATATGTTGAGATCCATTTATATAACTCTACTAGGAAACAACAAAAATGTCTCATAGAGCTCGTGATATAGGTTCTCCTCCATCCATTTACGTGCCTCAAACTCATATCCAATGCTAAATCATTGAGCAAACTCATCCTATGTGATATTAAGCCACGCTTTGACGTTGTCCAAGGTCAAGTGCTCCATCATCCCACATCAATTTCACAACAACTTCAAAAGAGGTCCCAACAATGGAACCAAAATTTATTCTTTATTTACCTCTAAATTCTCTTCAAAACTAGAAGCACATCAACATATCATGTAGCCTGACTAGGAGCTCACTCGAGGTGCACTCAGGCAACGAGCCCCTCCTTTCTATGATATTTGCAAGAATTTTTATCACCATAAGAAGAACAACACACATATATTATTGAATACATTCTAAGATTGAAACAAAGAAACTAGATCTAAGCATCAATGTATCATAATATAGATGAGAACATCACAACAATGAGGAGTTAGATCTAAGCCATGAGCATTATCAAGAACACAAGGGTTTGGATCCATAAGCATAAAAGAAGATATACAAATCAATGTCCATAGTAGAGATGTTTAGAACCACTCCATTGTATTAATTCATCATATTATAGTAGCCAAAAATATATAGTAAGGATTCCATGGGTGTAAATAATACAACAACAGAGCCTCTGCATGCTCTCTATTCTAGCCTCAATACAAAACTTACAATCACGTACTACACTCTTTATTCCTCTCTACTACACACACACACACACTCTCTCTCTCTCTCTAATGTCATGCAAAACCATACATAAGAAGGAACTTAAAAAGAATCTCCTCTAACCGCTCATGATTAAAAGAAAAGGCTTGAAGGAATCTTCCATGATCACCTAACCATTTCCTAAGAACATACCAAATGTCATCATGCATTTCCCTAATCGAGTATCCTTAGTATGCAAGTGCTAGTTAATCCATAACAACCTCGAGATACTTTTCCTTTTATGATAACCATAATGATGCCTTGGAATATGCTTTTCTTGAGCTACAAGTCTCCATAGCTTAATGTTATCCATAACTGTATCTAGTCACCTTTCCATTCATTCCCTTAACGTGACTTTACTCATAGTCCAAAAATGACTAAGTCTCAAATCCATCTTGCATGGGAACGATGCTTTGCACATCTCTAAAAGTTACTTTTGCGCGTACCTTCACGCCATGTTCCTACGCTCCACAACCCTTCGTGCCTTGGGTACTTTTTCATTTTAAGGGATCAACAACGGGTGAGTTACCTCATGTGATGACAAGTTGACCGAGTTACTCATCGAGCTATATGGATTGAGCTAAGGGTGAGTTAACCATTTTAGCTTGGCGAGCTATACAATTGCATTGGAAATCTCATAGTCCCAAGGGATGAGCTATACATATATAATTCATTGACAATATACATGACCACGTGGTAGAGGCTAAGTTTAAATCAGTCCCAAGACCGAACTAAATGGAGTGGAATAGCCTTTAAAAATAAAATTACATTTTATTTGGCCAAAAATGTGGGATGATTTTAATCCCACCTACCAAATGCACTCAATATGGAGGCCACATGGACACTGCTCATTCAAAAGGGCCATGGAATGGATAAAGCCTATGTATAGGCTAAGGGGGAAACAATCAAATAATAACATGAGAGTATAAATTTAGCATGTGGTTGGGGATTCTAACCCCTAACCACCTACATGCCTTCAAAGTGCCTAACTGTCCCACCAATAGTGGGCGTATTAAATCAGCCTAACTTCTATTTAAAGAGGATATAGACCAAAAATCTAAAGGAAAAAGGGATTTGAACCCCTAACTTGATAGCCAAAAGGATGATGATCAACCATTATGCTATGGTTGTGAATTTTGTTAGATGTGGATAAACTACACAATATTCAAGCTGCCTAAGGCCTATATAAAGGCCTTTCGACATACACTCTAGACAACAACGAAAGCTTTAAGCTTCCAAGCTATTTGAGAGGCATAAGAAGAAAAGTGAATATTTACAAGGCCTTATTAAAAGGAAATATTTTTGTAATAAAGTCCTATTTAATATTTATAGGCAATAATTTTATGGGAGCTAAGTCCTATTGTTAATATGCAAATTGTAAAATTGGGAGTTACTCAAAACTTTCCAATAGGCCCATAGTGCCACATAGCTTGCAGGTGTGCCAAGAAGGTGGAGGATGATTTCTCGACTGATCATCAGTGTTCTTCAAAGGACTAGAGTACTATTTAGGAAAGTTAAAGTTCCATTAGGTTTTATTGTAAGAAAATATATTGTACTTATAAGTTTTGACTAGTGGAACAATTCTATAAGAACCCAGAGACGTAGGCTATTGTCAAACTCCGTAATCAACCCGTGTAGTGTATTTTCATTCTTGTATTATTTTGAGTTGATTTACTTAAAACAAAGTAATTTAATCAAAAAAATTTAACAATCCTATAGGCATCTAAGATCGAGTTAAAATTTTTGGTCTATTTTCAGATCAAACACGATGCTTGCATGCTTGAAATGAAGCAAAAATCGGTTTTGAGAAAAAAATAAAGAAATGGATCTTTTGAGACCTTTGGTTGATGTTTTCAACCAAAGAATTATGGTATGAAGCTGAAGAAGGTAAAAAATGTGAGCTACTGGTATACCTTTATCATTAATATAAAAAGGGGGAGAAGTTCACGGTGTTATCCATCAATGACAAAGGGGAGATTGTTGGCATGGGATCCTAATAGATGTTGTCATCGATGAACAACCACATTAATGACAAAGTTAATGTTGGATAAGGCTCTCATGATAATGTATATGATCTTTGAGATGGTGTTTTATATGTATAATTGCTATAGGGATAATTTTAGTGGTGAATATTTATAATATGGTGAATATTCTATTTTTAAAAAATTTGAAAAGGTGAATTTTCTGGCGCGGGTCAGTGACCTGTTCGCCTAAAAATTATAGTTTAAATTTTTTTAGGGGTGATTTGCCTACCCTTGAAACTATCCCCTATATAATCCTAGATTATTCACCAGGTAGAACACTACTAGCTCACTCATACCACACGGGGCATATGTATTCTCAAGTACAATAAACACGCGACAAGAGGGTGGAGGCTACGAGATGTGTGTGAGTGTTTGTTGATACGTGACATGAGTGTGGAGGGAGTAAATGCGTGATATATTTTTTTTGATGCATGACACAGAGATTTTTTTGTCGTGTAATACTGAGGATGGAAAAGGCTACAGACGCGTGATAGTAAATCTGCCGCACGTCTGTAGCCTTCTGTCACACCACTTAAAAATTAGGAAAAAATTTTGTTGTCAGACCCCCAAAAAATTCACCTTCCCGCGAAACCAGTTCTGAGGATATTCACTAGGTATTTTCCAGCTTTGATTTCTAAGAGGCCTCTTAAAATGAACCCTGAATTGCTGGTACATTAAGATTTAGTGAGATGTGCTTACTCTTGCAATCCTATATAGGTGCCTAGGTGATGTAGCTTGATAGTATGAGCTTCTTGTATGCTTAAGAATAATTTTGACATGATGGATAGAATTTTTGGAGAGTTTTTAGGCACTCACACGGTAGTGGCAAGATACAAATATAGTTGGTTCACTATGATGCGGGTGCTCATTGAGAGCAACCATGGTTGCGTGGAGGTGTGACAATGTAGATTGGAGCTATATGAGCTCATGAAAGCATTAATTAAGGTATTTCATGATATATTAGGTATTTTTGGGTTACTTCAGTGGTTCATGATGAGTTATTGAATTCTTTCAGTTGACCCTAGCTTCTACAATGAGAAACATGCATGTAAACATAGGTAAGTATTAATTACTGGAGAGATTGAGGTATGGATTTGATATTATGATGATGGCATATGTTAGAGGGATGTGTCATAGTGCTTTGAGAAAACTTTTAGGTTTCCATGATGTCAATTTGTAATATATGATAGTTTATGTGAGACAGGGTCAAAATCAAGTGAAATTCCAGCAAGAAGTTGAACTTCAGATGCTTGTTGTGAATTGTGTGATTTTCATGGGACCTTATGGATTTCAAGGATGATTCTATGGTGATTTTATAAGGTTTTCAAAAAAAATCAGGTCAGTTGATCCTTAGGTTTTTATGAATGAATATTAAGAAGATAAAGTGGTCTAAAACCCTAGTTAAACCCTAACTAAGAGCAATTTGCAGAAAGAGAGGTATAGTGACCCAGATTTGATTGTTTAATAAAAATTTATTATTTTATGTTGTAGAGGAATCTCTTTTATATCTAGAAATGTATGGTTGAGGTCATGGTGATGAGTTGGCCCCACTCAAATAGGTTAGTTTCTAAAGAGGAAGGTTTTAGGAAAAGGTTGTCCAAAGGAGTAGCATGAAAAATTTATGGTGCATGATTTATGAGAGATTATCATGATGTAAATGGAAGGTTTAGGACATGTTCATGTAGGTGGATGGTAATTTGAGGTCCATACAGGTTGACTGGTCATAGGGTAGTTTTGGGATGTCAAATAGTAGGGTTCAGTGAAATGGGCATAACCTGAGCTACAAGTGGAGCTTTAAGATGATTCAAGTTGTGTTGGAAAGAGGATTTAGAGATATTCTAGTGATATAAGGTTTTAATCATGATTATGTGATTTTATAGGGTTCTCTATGTCATTATTTGGACATGAATATTTTTAGCAGTGCAGGATAAGATGTGTTATGGTAAAAGTTTTGACTGTTTGAAGAATGATATAGATCATATGATTCTTTACATCACCTGTAATGTGATGAGAGATGAATTATGAATCAATTTGTATGCATTTAATGTATCTATAAATGTTTTTATGAGCTAACCTTTGAAAATAACTTGTTTGGCAAGTTGATGCGGTGAAGCCAAAAGTATTTTGGTTTGAGAATGAAGTTTATTAAAGGCTTATATATTGCTTATAAGTGTTATAAATTATCTTATATTTCCATCAAGTGGATACATGACATGGTTTTATCATGTTTAAGTGTTTTTTGGCCTTATGAAGTTTCTAGGGTGTTGAAGGGTGAAGGAAACAACTATTTTGAGAATTACAAAGTAAATTGAGCCCTAGTAAACAAGTTAATTTTATTGGATGAGATAAAATGAGACCATGTATGATGCTTAAATTATATTTTAAATATGTGTGATGATTTTTATAGCTTTACCTAATATATTTTGGGATTAGGAGACTTTTGTCATCCCAATCCAAGGGTTTTTGGGATTTCTGGTACATGGATGAAGTGTTTCTTCTAGGCCGACCTATATGGGTCAATTGTGAATGTTATAGTGATTATTATGGGATTTTTGTAGGCTGGTGTGTTCTTACAAGTTGAGGGAAACCAAACTCCTTTGAATTTGAGTCAAGGAAAGGCTATAAAATTGAGTTTATGGGTACAATGGCACTAGTCTTTTGAAACACCTTTTATCTTATTTTTAAGAACCCTTTTTATGAAAATAAAAACCTTTGGGCCTAGCCAAAAACCCTAGAATTACATTCTAAGAAAACATCTGGTTGAGTTATCATGATTATAATTTGAGAAAGATCAAATTTGGTGTTGTTTCTTTGATAACGATTTGTAGGAGGGCATGTTTGGAAGCTTGTGCTTGGAGGCTATCTTTATAGCATGTTGATGTAATTTTTAGGTTTCTAAGGTGTTTTCAGATCTGATATTGAATTTTAAGACATTCTCATAGTTTTACATCTTCATATGTATTCATGAGACATTAATTGTCTTGAGAGCACTTCATTGTATCTTGTGGATCATTGTTAAAGACATTACTCTTTGTAATATGATATGAGCATATATATAAGTGTGTGGATATGATTTGATTATCAATATTTATTTCTTTGATATTATATTGTGTTCCTTGTATTGAGTTTACTTCATTGAAAATGTTTTTGTGCTTTGATGTGTTTTACATGAGTTTGTGTGGTTAGGGTTTTAAGAACAAGTGAGTAAGTTTTATTGGGGATTGATTCACCCCCATCCCAGTCCTTGTCACCTCCAACATATGACGTGAATGGGTTGGGTTGTTGATATGTTTGAAAAATTTGAGGATTTTTTGTGTTGGTGGAAGTGGTTAATAATGGGGAATGTAATTAATGGGTCGTGATTAGATTGGTTGAGATAAAACTTGATGTTATGAAATATGAACATGATAGGATTGTATGGGTTGTTATGAGATGCAGATATTTGATTGAATTTATATGGGTTTGGTTTGAATTGAATTGATAGGTGGTTGGGATAATTACATTGGTTGAGTAGGAAGTATGTATAATAAGCTCCTTGATAAGGATGTTGATGGGTTTGCATTTATTTAGATTGTTGAGCTTGAGAGGTGATTATATTATCATGGACATGTGAAGTGGAAATAAGGGGTGATGTTGTATTATGTTGCAAGTATGATTGGTGAGATGGTGGAATAGGCATACTATTAAGAGTAACATATGAAGTGGTGGTAGTGTTGTTATGAGGTGATTTTTCTGGATTAGGATCCACCAATTGAGTATATTCATGGGATAGAGAGATTGTGAAAGATTTATGAAGTAGGTAATCTTAAAGGGCAATAGGAAGAACATCAAGGAGTTCCTAAAACTTTGAACATCCAGGAGGGATAGTGAGAGGTATAAGAGTCTCTAAAGGAGCTTCAAATGTGGGAGTAGTTGGTCAGAGGAAATGGAATGATGAGAGATAGAAGGATTGTTATCAAGATGGGGTCATTTTGGATGACATAGTCATCATTAAGTGAAACCATGGAAACAAGGGTTTGGAAACCAAAGGTGAAGTCTCAAATTTAGAATTTGGTTGGGAAATATCATTGGAAGAAGATATGTCATTAGATGAGGTGGGTTGTTTTGTTTTCTTGGCCTAAAAGGAGTGATAACAAACATAATGTAGATGGACATTTATTTATGTAGTTTATTAAAAACGAGTCAATAATTGTTTTTATCATCATGATTATTAAAAGAGTGTGAGAAAAGAAAATAAAAAGGTTCGAGGGGAACCTAAGAAAATGAGAATCTATAGGTTGGTTTTTGACAATTTTGGCTATGGATTCCTCAATATACCTGAAGGTATGTGAGGCCCAAGAATGTATGGGATTTATAATGTAGCTAGAACACCACGATGAATTTCCTATTGGGTGATCAAATCCCAATTAGGTCCACCTAGTATGGGATTTTTGGATGTGTGATTTGATTTGTGTGTTTGGATGTGTGTGAAGAAGTGTAAAATGTGACCAATTAAACCTCCTACTTACACTATATGTACAAGCAAGAATGAAAGGGTTTATTTTAAATCCAAAACCAAATATGGAGATTCAATGAGAACAACCACACAAGGAATGGAAAAATGTGATGCAAAAGGAGAAACTAAGAAAAAGGGAATACCTAGTTTTCACTTTTCCTTTTTATTTGATCTTCAAAAATAAAGAAAGCAAAAAGCAATATCCAAGAAATCCAAAATCCCAACATGAAAAAAGAAAAAGTGAAATGTATACCTATAATGTTAGTAGAATATGGAAGAAATATGGGAAAATGGAAAATGAAAGATGCAAGAGAATCACCTAAAAGGGAGGTCCCACTAGGCGTGGAAAAATGTTGACCAATATTTCCTCTTTCCTACTTAGATTAATGAAACAATACTAAAGAAAATAAGAAACTCAGAATATGTCGGGTTTGTGGTACCTTGTGATGACAGTGATAATAGACGAGTGCAAAATGGACTCCTTGTTACAAGCTTGATGAATATGCACAATAAAGACAAATAGAAAGAAAATTTATTAGATGGTAGATGGGGAATTCTTGAAGAAGTCGGTTCCAAGATGCATGGAATTCATTATGCAGATGTCAAACACTGTATTTATAAGATATGATGAAATAAATGATAATAGACAAGATAATATGCAAAACCTGATATAAACAGGAACTGAAAATGTAGAAATGTAAGAAAATTACATATCTGATTAAAATAGATGCAAATTAAACCAAACCTGATTGGATCGATGATGACCCAGGATGTAGACAGTTAGTCAACGACAACTAGGGGTAGATGGATCAAAAAAAACAACTGGATGTACATATATTTGATATTTTCATACAAATTTTTAGGTGATAAAGCTCTGTAATGACTAGTTGGAAACCTGCAGAAGAGATATGAGATAGGAGAAATAGAAAGGATGTAAGAAAATGTGAATCTAAGGGAATATAATAGATGGATGAACTGGGTTGATGGTGACTAGACTGAGTTAGCGGTGACCGAGAAATGAAAAATTTTATTTGTGATGATAGAAAGGCAAACTAAAAGATCTAAAATATGGATGAAGGAAGAAATAGGGTAACATACTAATGTGGATCTGGATATCGAGAGAAGGTGATACAATATAGGTGGGTGAATAGAGACCAGACAAGTTCGATGATGACCTAGGATGACCTAAGCTTGAATGAAGATAGATGGGTTGGAAGGGAAACCTATAAATAAGATGGATGGAAGAGAGGGCTGGAACTAGATCTCTGATTATAGGTGAACCTGCAAAATATTAGTGGCGATCAATAACAACAATAATAATAATTCAAATGATAAGTACACTAAAGTAAGATGAATAAAAATCCCTAAATTCTCCAAGATTGATGCAAATAATTTTAAAGGGACTCTAATAAGATTGTGACATCTGCAGAGAAACTCAAGAATGGAGGAAAAATCAATTGAAAGTAGTTCTCCAAAGTCACATTCTTGAGAAAGGAGGGGACAGGGTGTATTTATAGGGTTGATGGTGACTTGGGTGGGTTACCTCGATTATGGGGAGTCGTCCATTAGGGTGGTGGAATGATTCACAACGTGACGAAAAGAATCCCAAATGAAGCGGGATTAGGTTTTAGATGGATAAAGATGAGCTAGGGTTGCATAGAAGAGAAACAGATTAGGTAGGAGATTATAAAGGAAAGGGGTGGATGAAATTATTAAATGGGGGTGGTTAAGAGCATAGAAAGGATAAAATGGAGGGATCTAGAGATAGGAAATGAATTAATGAAGGATTAGAATTAATTAGGTATGATTAGAGAAAGATAATGGATGATTAATTAATTATAAGAGAACAATGATATGGGATGGATGAAATGAAATTAAAGGTGGGAAAATGATGTTAAGTGGGATAGATTGGATTTAAGAGGGAAAGGGGATATTTGAATAAGTGACCAAGGTGAAAAGGAGAAAACATGGGGTGAAAAGGGTAGTGATACCAAATTTTTGTGTCTACAATCATGATCAAGCTTCATCTTCTAATCAATTCCAAAGCAAATCAACTTTCAAACCCTCAACTAAGAAAACTGGAGAAAAGATACTATTAACCCCTGTCTCCACTCCGAGAATATTTAATGGAAGGATCTGTGCTCTGCATATTCTATTACCACAACTTGTTGAGGGAAACCTTATTACGCTTCTTCCTCCACTTAATATTTAGCCATCTTGATCTAAAGGAAGTAACTATAACAAAAAAATTAGATGCAACTATCATCACTGCATTGGGAATTATATAGATCGATGTTTCAAACTTTGACATCTTATTGAAGATGTCATAGACAATAATGCAATAGATATTCTATAGACTTTGTCATCTATTCTAGTCAATGACAAAAAAATGCTCAATTTTTTTAATGATTTATTGCCTGAGAATGAAAAACAAACAACTGATTTTTCAGCTAATCATACATATCATGCAGTGCCACCTCCTTCACCAGGCACTCAATTTTCTAGTTGCACATAATTATGCATCTCTACCATTCATCACATTATCTAATCATGATTTTCATGCTATGTTTTATTTTGATACACTACATATCCCTACTGCTATCATACCTTGTGCTATCAACAACACTATGGTCAACTCATCATCCCCTCTTTGTATGTCTTCTATTACACTCCTCGTTGTTATCAATTATTCACTCTAGAAAAGTTCATATCCAATTCCTAAATTCCATGGTTATTTCAAGCTTCCAATCAGATTTGGGTCTCTCACCATGCTTGTGTCATTTGTTGTGACACATTTAATTGAAGGATGTGACCTACTCTTAGGTCTTCCTTGGTTGTGCTTACTTAGGAAATATTTTCCATTACTCATTTGTGTTAATTTCATTCATTATAAACAAGTTGTCTTTATCCAAGGTGTTCTATCATCCACATCATTGTTGCAACCTCCTCTTAAGGTTTTCATTGCACTAGCTAAATTGTCTAGGTCACATGGACCTCTCAAATCTATGAAACAATTTGATCCTAGCTCTCCTATTCACACTCGACCTACGTGGTCTCACCGGTCACTACTCGATCTCAACAACCTAGGTCCATAACTCACATAACCCCTTTGGATAGGTATCTACCACCTCCATGGTCTCCTTCACATAGGTGTACATCACCTCCATGGTATCCTTCACATAGGTGTACATCACCTCCACAATATCCATCACATATATGTACATCAACTTAGGGGTATCCGTCCCATAGGTCTCATTCACCGATACATCATCTGCCCCATCCACCGTCGATCTTTAAGCATGGTCATATGCTTTTATCTCTGCAACCATCGTGTGGAGGAATTCTTGTGTTTCACTTTTCTGGATAACATACTCATCATCATACACCTAGGGGGAATCATGCTTATCTTCCCCTCTCTTAGCATTATCAGGTGTCTCAAATTTCTACTACTTCACTTCATGCTTCCCATCTAGTCTTTCTCATACATCTTAATAGTTCCTTATAACTTCCAATAATTTAATCAACCTATTAAAGTGTTGATGTCATTATAGACCAGGGCTATGTTCAAGGATTTATGCAGAGAAGTTGATATACAACTTAGTTACTATGGTGGTTCTCTTTATGGGGGATTGTTTGGTATCAATTTTCTTCTTCTACTCTACTTAACTACGAAAGCAAGTAAATGTATTAACTATTGAAAGTAAAGTATATCAAATGCATCTATGCTTTACTAAAAAAGCATTCTTGGATGAAATGATTGTTCATTAAAATGCTTTGTTGAAATAGAATGCTTGTTTAACGGAAATGAAAAGTAAAGGAAATTTTTTGAAATAAAGAGATACAAGATTACATTTAGATAATCACCAAACCAAGATATTAAGACTAGAACTTAGTAAATGTAAATATTTTGCATGAAATACCAGTCCTTCAATCTCCTCAGTCAAGTGGGCCCTTGCTCTACTTTGGGATTGAGGATCTTAACACAAATGTATCCTCAAAATATCATATATTGTATTGATAAAAAATAAGTCTATCACATAGTTCAAAGAGCAATTGAAAAATAACTTATGTCTATTAACTGTTGTAATATTAGTAAACTAACTAAGAAATAGTTCAAGGAGGTGTCTTATAGACACAACTGATTACAACACATGCCACAAATATAGGAAACAAATTAACTGATGACATTTTCATAAAATTTCCATGATGCCCCATAACTCTGCTAGAAACAGGGGTCCTAGTTTGTAGTTTGTTAAGGGTCAACCTCCAAAATGGCGTAGTGGTTGTGGACTCAATCTCCTTTGACTGTGACTGCACAAAATGGTAGAAAATGTGCCTCATCATCCTGCATATGTCACCAAATCACTCAACAAAGAAGTTAGTGGAAGTTCCATTGGACATTAGTTTACATAAGATAGAATAAGGGGAAATGCATCACTTTCTACTTTAGATATAACTATTTAGAACATTCCCATGCATTGATTAATGTTTTTAGGAGTAAATTTTATAGTTATATAGATGTTATGATGAGTCAATTTATGGACTCATCATCTCCCCTACACTTTACCTTTTGCAAGTCCTCGTGCAAACTACCTCCAACTTGATTTTTTTTGTTCAAGATGTTTCACCATGTCATATTCTTCAAATTGATCCACATACTATTTCTTGGTGCCTTTACATCCTTGGTTTGCAAACATAGTTTCTACCCATGCTGTAAAGCTTTCATTTGATTGAGGAGCATTTTTTTCCAAGTATTCATTGGGATAAGAAGTAGAGGAGGTCTAACATGTGTCCCAACCCACTCATCATTATATTCATTGTTCCCTTTTTGTGCCAATTGTCGAATGATTTCCACAAGTGCATCTCCCCTTCTCATGCTCCAACTGATATTTTGAGGAGAAATCACTTCCCTTATTTTTAGTGATAGATTCAAGGTGTCCCATCACTTGTCACATGATTTCATATCTTAGCCAAAGATTTTATAATAGTAACCTTCAAATTCTTGAACACATTTTTCCAATATTTTAGAGGTGTGTCTACCAATGCCACTGTAATTCAAAGACCTAAAATTTTCTTCATTGAAACATCACTATGGTGCTTGAGGTTGAATATAAAAACCAACATTTTTGGCCTACTATGTGTAAAGATGTCATTGTTCTTCCCACACAATCTGATTCCTTATCAATGACTGAAAAATATTTCAACTGAAACTCTCCTACTGACAGATTTATGAAAAAATCAGGAACATTTGAAACCATCATGTTATGGAGATAAAATTCACACAAGTTTTGTACTTCTAGAGTACAACTCTGATAAATATGTAAAAAAATTCCATCAGAGCCTCATGAGGCTCTCCATAACAAATTCTATGTAACTTCCATGAATAAAATTGTTCTTGAAGAAATAAACTATAAACTAAAGATGGTTTTCTGCAAGCTAAAATTTTACAAGCTAAAGGATAGATAGACTCAACAATTGCTTCCAATTTTGTCTTTGCATTAGAGTTAGATTCAACCTCTTCCTTGAGTTTTCTATTTTCTTCTACCAAATCCTTGTTTCTAAGAGAGAGTTGAGTCCAACAAGATGATAAATCATCCCATGATTTTAACCCAATATCCTTTTGTCTCTTTAAACTAGTAACTTCCATTCTCAAAACATCTATTTCTTTATCTTTTTCTATATTCTTTTGCACAAACTCATTTTGAAGAGACAAATGAGTTGCTTCCATACCTTTCAGTTTTTCTTTTAGAGCAGAAATTTCCTCTTGGTGTTTCCTCAAAACCTCATCTCTTTGTGATTCCACATATCCAATTCCTTGTGTAATAGTTTTCGTAGCTACCATAGGGATTTCTGGAGTTATAGGCATATCTTAGAGCTTCCAAATGAGTTTTAGTGCCTCTGCAACATGGATTTGTTCCTTAGGAATGAGCAATGTAAACTTAAAATCCCTTGACTGATCTCCTAGGCGGAAAAGTCTCAGTTCCAAAAATTTCTTCTAAAATCTGCGGTACACCCCAATTAGATAATGTAGGTCTAGAAACTCCATCCTTCTTTGCTAAACTAGATCTTCTATTTCTCACCAAACTCTGAGTAGGGGTTGACATGATAGCCTTTTTCTTCAAATTTCTAGGCTCATGGGGCTTCTGAGCTTTATCTACAAAATATTGAATAAACACATGGAAAGACTGAGGGGTGGATTGAATCTTAGGTTGAGAGCTATGGGATGGTTCGATAGTAATTGGCGTAGGATCCCATTTGACCTTGTTATACTTGGAACTTTCTCCTCAGTCATCATTTTTTTCTTTCCTCTTGGGATTTCTTAAGGCCTTATGTGCATAAATCAACTAAATAAGCCTTGGGTTCTTAATTGTAGTGTCACCACCTCTACTTTTATACTTCTATCCCACTTTTATGATGGCATCTGTGAGATATTTGGGAGATTGACTTGAGTTCATGGGATTTAATTCTTCTCTTCAAATGAATAATTTTTTTAAGGTATCACCTCCCAATATTAATTGTTTTCCATCACAAATGAAATACCTATTCACCCAAGAAGCTACCTCCTTCTAATGGCCGGTAAGTTATCTCTTTTAATACCCTTTTGAATTCCTAGGGATTAACTATTATCTTAGGAAGAGGTTCCCCTTCCTCATGAAAAAGGGCTATCAAATATTTGAGGGGGAGTTAGTGACAACCTTAAGTCCAAAATATGGAAGACTAGAGATTGTGCTAACAATTTGGTTATCTATTTCAATCCTTTTCCCTCCTACTCTAGAACAAGTTGCTTCAAAATTTGAAAAACAACTCTTCAATCAAATATTCATCAAACCCTTCAAATTTTTGAATAAAATTCAACCAAAATGCATCATGAAAGACCTAAGAGATGAAAAAATTCCTCAACAAAGTGGTCTACGCAAACTCGCTCTGACTTTTCTTCTTCCCCATCGAATATATTTGTTTATAATAGGAATGACTAGAGAAGTGAGGAGGTATATTTTTATAGAAATGGAGATGGTTTCTTGGAAGAGGCAAAGTAGTTTTGTGCAATGTCAGTATCTTAAATTCGAACTACTTGTGAATTTATGATAGCATCATGGTGGCATAGAATAACAATGGAAATGACTGATGTGATTGTTGAAGGTGGTGAGATTTTAATTCATGAACACATTTCCCACACTTCTATCCTTGTCACTCATGCCATATGTCATCCTTCGAAAAGAGTGACAACATGCCTTTACTCATTCATCATTACCTCTTATCTCTCTAATTACTCCTTTATATTTGTTTTTGTGTTTTAATCAAGTGCATTGGGAAGTTCAAATATAGTTAATACCTTTCATAAAAAAGTAAATACACGTCACCTTACCATCTCAACATCCTTTTGACCATTGGCGCTCCACCTCCTACATTTAAAAAGCAATTATGGTTAATACACATTTTGATAATTTACACTTCTAACCTTTATTTGCACACATATAGAAGAGTTGAAGTCTTCCACTAAATCAAATTCCTGGCATAGTTACATGTCCTTAGTGAAGGTTTATTTATCCTGGGGTTGTTGATACAACCTCAGTCTATGGTCATTCACTAACAAAGTTCTTCTATCACCATCAATTGGAAACAACCTCATAGATCCATCATCACATATATTTTTAATTTGGTAAGGTCCTAACCATCTTGTCCTTAGTTTCCCTTTGAATTGTTGGTATTTTGAGTCAAACAATAAGGCCCAGTCTCCTTCTTTGAATATTTTGGTTTTGATATGAGAATCATGCCAGACCTTCCTTGATGTTGAAGGATCTCAACTTGTTATTGTTCCTCCATCCGCATCTCATCCAGTTCATTCAGTTGCATCACTCTATCTTGTTGAGCTTCATCCAAGTCAATTCCTATCTTTAATGTTGTTCTCTAGGTTTGTAATTCAAATTCTACTAGGAGCAATGACTTATTTCCATATACTAGTTCATATGGGGAGAAACTAGTGGTGGTTTTCCAGGTTGTGTTGTATGCCTAGATTGCTTCAGGAAGTCTTGGCACCCAATTCTTTCTATCTACATTTACAACTTTAGTCAAGATGTTTTCCAGTTCTCTATTTGTGACTTCCACCTACCCATTGGATTGGGGGTGGTATGGTGATGATTTCCTATGATTGATTTGGTAAATATTCAAAAATTCCTCAATCATGTTAGACAAAAATTGAGGTCCTTGATAAAATACTATGGCTCTAGGAGCTCTAAATCTTAGCATGATCATGTGGTACAGAAAGTTAGCTACAACATCCTCATTGGCAGATGTCAATGCTTGAACCTTGACCCATTTGGTAACATAGTCAGTGCACACCAACATGTACTCTTTTCCATAGGATGGGGGTCTATAGGTCCAATAAAATCAATCCCCCATTTCTCAAATGGCCCTAAGACCTAGTTGAGGATTGAGGGGAATTTCAGAAGACAAAGTAGGATTCCCCATTTGTTGACATGCATCACATTTCCATACATATTTCTTGATAAATTTGTGGAGAGAGGGCCAGTAGTACCTAGCTCCAAGGACCTTATGAATTGTCCTCTTTACTGAGTAATGCCCTCCTCTAAGTTCATCATGGAATGCTCTCAGTATGTCATATACCTCATCTTCTCAAACACACCTGTGAAGAATCATGTCAAGACAACATTTAAACAAAATTCCATTACACCACTTATATGTAGCACTATTTCGACTAATATTTTTATTTCTTTATTAGTGAAATAAGATGGAAAATTCCCTGTAGTTAGATAATTGGAAAGATCAGAAAACCATGGAGGGCATGCTGATATTGCAAACAAGTGCTCATCTAGGAAGTGATATTGAACTGCCTCATGTTCTCTTGAAATATTCAATCTTGAAAGAAAGTCAACAACAACATTATCCTTTCTAGGCTTATACATGATAGTCAAGTTAAAATCTTATAACAGAAATAAACACATGTTATTTATGCCTCCTACTACTTGATTTGTTCATTAAGTATCTTATAGATGAGTGGTCTATATACAAAAAATCTTATATCAATAATTTAGTGTCTGAATTTATTTAGAGAGTAAACAACATCTAGAAATTATTTTTCTGTAGTGGTGTAGTTTCTCTTTGTAGGGGTCAAATTTTTGCTGATGAAATAGATGGAATACATTTTCTCTTCCTCATATTTCTGTCTAAGAACAACTCCCATTGCAGTGTTGGAAGCATCAGTGTGAATATGAAAAGTCGACCCGATTAGGTCCCCTCTCAATCTTGGGGTAGTGGTCAATGTATCCTTTATGACTTCAAAAGCTTATGGACATTGAGGATTCCATTAAAAACATAGTCTTTGGTTACTAGAGAGAAATTTGGTGGAACAATCTTGCTAAAATATTTTATAAAGTGTTTGTAATAACATGCATGTCTAAGGAAACTTTTGATGTCTATTTGATTTGTTGGTGTAGGTAATTTAGTAATGAATTTTATCTTTTTAGGATCAACTTGGATACCTTTAGTAGAGATGTGATGACCCAAAATAATCCTTGATCAACTGTTGTGGCGAATTCACAAAGCACCTCGACGCCGATCGATTTCTAGGTTAATCACACTAGCATCCAAGTATGATTGCACAACATTGAATCCTTTCTCCAAGTGTGGGACTTGTAAAGATGAGAAAGGATCCTCCAGAGAAGGCTGGTTCCTATTCCTCTGTTCAGATGCACACAAATAAAATGCAGAGGGTTCACTCAAAACCTAATCTAATCTACCAAGGAGACAGGGTGAGAAGATGTGTAGAAAATAAACCTAAGCTAACAGAGGCGATGCACCGAGGAATGAAGAACATCTATCTTGCTAATAAACATAGACCATTCAAACGTGATACAAGATCATGCACAAATAACAAAATTTGTAGTGAAAGACCAGAAGGATGCAAATGAACATAGAGAGAGTTGAGAATCATCCACAGACGTGCATTACTTACTCCAAGGATTGATACAATACACTACAAAATGCCAAGAGGCTGAGTCACATTACAGTTTCAAATGGGTGGTTCGAACTCCACAAATTCGCTTGATAGAGAGAAGAAGGGAGGAGCAAAACAGGAAATGTTCGACCTTTTTAAAGAAGCCCCTCCTTACAATATATAAGAAGAATGAGAGAGGGAAGAGGAGGGGAAAGTCAAAACTACCACAACCACTTCTAGATTGCATTTAACTCATCTTATTATGGTAGAAGTGGTGAGTCCTGGCAAAATGACGGGTATCGGCGAGAAATGGCGAGTTGTCTATTGTATTAAAGCTAGTTGTTGAAACGTTACTTCTGCCTATTATCATGCGTCAGATCCGTTTCTTAACTTTCTCTTTCCATACTAAACCAAAATGCAATATTGACCCAAAATCATGTAGAGCATTTCACCAGCTTTCCATTGATATAAAGAACACAAAAATCCGAGCTCTGGATCGATAGTTATGGCGATTTGAAGATTTAGGGCACAAAATAGGCAAAAACGGACATTTGAATTTTTTTCCCGCACCGCCACTTGGATGACATGTGTCGCAATCGATTGGCTGAGAAATTCTCTCTCCTCCACCTTTCGTGGGCTTTCCTTGAAGTTTTGACCTTTTTCACTCTTTGGAGATTTTTTTTACTTTTTCCCCACGCCCCCGCCACTTGGGACACGTGGCATGCATTGATTGGTCGACAGGGGCGCGGGGAAGACCTTTGCTTTTTAACTTTTGGCCAAAACTTTTGCCAAATTCTCTAACTCCTCCCCGAGCTCTGCACTTCCTGCTCCATTGAACACGTGTCTTCTTTTTATTAGCTCGGGCCAGCGCTTCAAACCTTGCCCTTTGAAAACTTTTGGACGTTTCCTCTTGTGACATGTGTCATGCTGCGATTCATCCACGAGCTCTGCTAGCTTTTCGCATCCCTCGCGTCCTCACGGCCGGCTGTCCCAAACTACTTGGGACAAATTCCTCCGATCCGCCCGAAATGGGCTTCCTTGTCCCTTTTCTACCGATGACACGTGGCATAATGTGATTGGCTCTCGGCTCCTTCGGCTATCCGCGTCTTCCGCGTCCCTCTGTCCCAGATGTCCCGAAGTTCTCTATGCCGGCCGATCCGGGCGGTTCGCGTCCTTCACGTCCTCGCATGCCCGGATGTCCTGCATCGTTATGCTTAGAAGTTAGTCGATTTTCCTCTGACCTTCGGCCGGGTCAGCTTTCCGCGTCCCGCGTCCTCACGGCCTGGATGTCCCTTTTCTCTGCAGACTGCCTGGCAGCCTTTCGGCCGATTCGCACCCAGATGTCCCTCATGTCCCGACTGTTGTGAGGACTAGGACTTAGCCATTTTTCATGATTTTTCCTGGCCCAAGCTTGTTTTCTGCAACTTTTTCACCTTTTCTCAGAACTTGCTCTTTTCAACCTAGACAAGAGAGTTAGAAAAATTTGAGGGGACCCTAGAAACATGATTTTTGCCTGAATCAATCTATTTACCTAGGACTTGAGCATTCAATGCATGTTATCAAAATTACCCTAGGGGTGAATTTTGGATAACAATTTGGTGACTCAGCGGGGTTACCTACCTGCTAGGTAGAAGATAATGTTTACTGAAGCAGTCCATTGGGCATGGAGTCATCAAATATTCATTTTAGAACCCCAACTGACTTAGAATGTGCAAGGAGGAAGATGGAATATCACCTAATGGGAAAGCAAGGACTGCAAAACATCTCCATGGATAGCAAGCTATGCCAAAGCACTTAGGGAAATCAAAACTAACCTACAGCAAAAAAATGTGCACAAGCACTTGGAGGAATGAAAATCTAATCTAATATTTACAAGGTAGTGAATTTTCCTCTAGAAGCAACGCTTGAGATAGATTCCATTGACTGGAATCTGCAGTTCTTCACCATCCAATGAGGCCAATTGGAAAGCATTGCTGTTCTTGCACTTTGTGACCATGTATGGGCCACTCCAAATGGCATCAAATTTTGAATGCCTTCCCGGTTTTGCTCTATCCATATCCCATTTCAACACTAGATCTTCGACACGAAAAGATCTATCTTTGGCCTTTCTATCAAAGGTCTTCTTGATCAAAGCTTGATCCTTTTCCATTGCTTGGGATGCCTGATTTCTGACCTCTTGTAGCTCCATCAACTCTGCATACCTCACCTCCATGGGCTCAAACTCTAGCAACTCCAGCTGCTTCATGAGTTCCAATGTTGGCAACTCTAGTGACATGGGCAAGATTGCCTCTCTTCCATAGACAAGTTTGAATGGAGAGTTACTTGTGGATCTTTTGGGAGTTATCCTATCAGCCCATAAGGTTGATTTTAGTTTGGTATGCCAAGACCTCGATTCTCGTCAAGATTCCTCCTAATGATCTTCAACAAGTTCTTGTTTGTAGACTCGGCTCGGCCATTACCCCGAGGGTAATAATTTGATGAAGTGCTTAGGTAGATACCGTTTTTGACATCCCACTCGGTCACCTTAGATCCAATGAATGCCAATACATTATCGAGAGATTATTGTAGTAGGTACACCAAATCAGTCGTTATCCCCTCATAAAAGTCTAAGATGCTAGACTCATTTACCTCTTTAAGTGCTACTCTTTACTTGTCTATTTGGTGAAGTAGTCGTGGTTGTCAAAATCCATTTGTGCCCTTGGCTTGAATTGGGATTAATGACTCCAATGAAGTCCAAACCCCATTGCATGAATGGCTGGTCAACTGAGATTGGATGCAATGGAAGGGTAGCAAGTCTCTCTTTTCCTATGAAGAATGCACAATTCTTACACCTCTTGATCCATGCATAGCAATCACTAAAGATTTTAGGCCAATAATAACCAGCCTTCATGATTTTTAGAGCTGTCACTCTTGGTGCAAAATGGCCACCAGCTGGTCCACCATGGAACTCTTCCAACACCCTTTGAATCTGATTTGTGCTAATGCATCTCAGCAGCACTCCATTCACATCTTTCTTGAACAAAACTCCATCAACAATGGCATATGAAACGACTGCAATCTGAAGTGTCTCCTTTGGGTCTTGTTCATCTCTAGAGGGCATAGGCCCATGCCTAGGAAGTGTATAATGCTATTTGGGTCCAGCAAGGAGTGGGGGCAACATTTCCTTCTTCTTGATTGCCACTTGGCTCATGGCTGTCCTGGACTGTCAAAACAACCTCTTCTTCATTGCATACTTCTTTTTGCTTCCCCAAAACCAGCTGCTCACACAATCCTTTCCCTCTTACCAGCTTGGAGATCTTGATTTCAATGTCATATTCCATGACACAGGTGATCCAACCTGCCCTTTTTCATTCAAATCCTTGTTGAGGAGGAAGTCCTTAACCCTAGCATGTGAGACCAGCAACTGGACCTTGTTGTTTGAGACTAAATGCTTGAATTTCTTCAAGCTTCTGATTACTGCAAGTACATGCTTCTCAATAAAAGAGTATCTCACCTCACAGTCATCTAGGCTCTAGCTGAAGAAGGTAATTGGATGCTCATCATTATCTTTGTTCTGCTGTACCAGAATGGCAGAAATAGTGTCATTACCTCCAAACGCATAGAGGATGAAATCCTTGGAGAAGTCCGGGTTGATGAGAGTTGGTGCTTGAGAGATAGCTTATTTGATTGCTTCAAAACTCTCCTTGCCTTCTACTATCCACTTGAAAGCCATGCTCTTCTTTAACATTTTGGTGATGGGTTTGACAAGGGCTGCAAAATTTGGGACAAACCTCCGAACAAAGTTTATCCTTCCCAAGAAACTCTGAAGGGATTTCTTGTGGCTTGGCAATGGTAGTGCTCTTATGGCTTCAACCCTCTCTAGATCAATTGCTAATCCTTCCTTGGAGACAATATGGCCAAGGATCTTTCCTTCATGTGCAAGAAAGATGCACTTCTTAGGGTTCAAAGACACTGCAAATCTCCTACACCTCGTGAAGACTTGTCTCAAATGAGATAGGTGGTCTGCTGCATTCTTGAAAAAAATAGTGATATCATCAAGATATATCAGAAATATTTTATTGATCAATCCCTTGAATGCCATGTCCATTGCCCTTTGGAAGGTAGCACCGGCGTTTGATAGGCAAAATGGTATCTTCTGTGGCGTATGTGCCCCATTTGGTGGTGAAAGCTGTCTTGAACCTGGTCTTCTTCGTTCACCATAATCTGATTGTAGCACGAGTAGCCATCAAGTAGTGAAAACCTCTCGGAGCCAGCCACAACTTGCAAGATTTGCTCCATGGAAGGGAGTGGGTAATGGTCCCTTGAGAGAGGCTCTATTCAAGTCTCTCAAGTCAACACACAACCTGATCTCTCCACTCTTCTTTCGAATTTGGAACTAAGTTGGCAACCCAACTAGAATGCTTGATTGGGAATATGATCCTTGACTCAATCAGCTTATCAATTCTTTCCTCATGAGAGGCTCCATGTGTGGATTGGTGGTCTTTGTTTACGCCTTTGACAGCTTGGATTCCGGATCCAGCTCAATAGTATGTTGTGCCAACTTTGGGTTGAAACCTCTTAGATCTTTGTAAGTCCAAGCAAAGACATCTGGGAACTCTTGACAAAGCTGAACAAAATCAGATTTCTCTTGTGAGGTACTTACTTTGCCAATTTGCAATGTTTTGCCTTCTTCCACTAAAATAGGCTCTGAATCTTCACCCTTTACTTGAATGTTCGCTTTCTCCTTCCGGAACTGATCATTCGGGTTGAAGATTGACTCCAAGGTTATGAGGCCTTTTGGTAATTTGTTAGTTCTCAGCTGCACCACTTGGTCACCATACTGCTGATGCAGCTTGTCTTGATTCCTGGCGGAGAACTCAGCTTCTTCTTGTAGGAAATTAACAATTTGTTGATCATTCTCGAAGACTTGCCAACTTGTATTGTTATCGGAACAGCTGGTCTCACAACCAATTTGATATGAGGCTGAGATTTCTCACTTTTGATACTTTCTACAACATCAAACGCAGCCCCAATTGCTGCTAGCCTGTCAGCGGCTTCATTCTTTTTTCTTGGGATGGAATTGATGCTAAAAGCTTCAAAATCTTCAATAAGATCCCATACCCGATTCTTGTAGCATCTGAGTAGATCATTCTTGGCAGCATTTTTTCCTTTGACTTGGTTTACGATCAGCTCACTATCACCAAATACTTGTAAATTCCTGATGCCTTTCTTCTTTGCCAGTGCAGTCCATGAATTAAGGCTTCATACTCAAATTTGTATTGTTTGAGCAAGAAAGCTGAAAAAATGGAAGGTGAGTAGTACTTTATACCTTGTGGTGAAAGAAGCATAGCCCCTCCTCCTGCACCTTGTCTACTCCTTGACCCATCAAAGAACAATTTCCATACTTCATTCTTGTCCTTATGATCGGCTTGGTGATGCTTTAGGGAGAGGTTGATTCTCATCATGTAAACAATAAACTCCTAGCTCGAGACTCTTCTATTTCTTGATAAGGATAAAAGTATGCACCTTGCTTTCCCATTCATCAAGAGTCAAATGGGATGTTTCCAACCTTGGTGTCACCTCATCGGTGCTTGGGTGGTCTTCTTGATCAAATCTTTGAGCAATTGGCATTAATATGACTTGGAGTGTAAGGCTCAATGTGGAAGTTTGCAATAGGTTCTGACCTGATTGTAGCCTTAGTTCCATACCTCATTCTGAATAGCATGTGTGACCAATCAGCAGACAAATATCCCCTAATCTTGGCTGTGAAGTCCCTTGACAAGAAAAGGGCAAAGAGTGGTGGAAGGTCTATGACTGATACATCTTGTAAAACAACAACATTTGGACATGCATGCAAGGTAAGAATCAAGTTTCTAATCACTCCAACTATTGTTATTGCTGTCCCATCCAGCTACACTACCCCTTTGGATGTTGTTTCATACTGGAGCCCTAGCTGATCAGCTATTTGTTTAGGCATGACAGAACTACTTGCCCCTGGAATCAATCATGCAATTGTGCACTAGCTGATTTCCAATGATTAATGAAACATAGAAAGGACGGGGCTTCAACATTTTACCTTCTTTGTACTCCATGATTTCCCTCAGTGGGCAGCATTTGTAAGCACTTTGTCTTGCATCCGATCTTGCTGATTCGGAGTTGGCCGATCCTTTATGGCAGCTTGCGGTAGATCTCTTTGGCACGGGATGGATAGGGATTCCCACATTGATATATTAACATTTGTCTTCTTCATCATCGATCAATGATCTTGAATGGTGATGAAGGATCTCTTTGTTGTCCCTTGGTTGGCACATTCACTCCTTGCACGTGGGCAGCAACAACTAGTATTTAAGTTGGCCTAGGGGTTGTTCTTGGCTGCCCTTGTGCATTTGAAATTGGATTTTGCTTGCCAATCATTTGTGGAGCCGTGGAAGGTTGTGGATTGGTTGGGACTAATGGTTTGTTCTTCACCCAAATTCCTCCTTTTTGACCTTGTGTTGGCTGCAACACCTTGAGAAAGCTGCACTGGTTCATGCCACAAAAATCCTCTGCTTGCCAATTTACCAATGTGGTTTCATTTAAGGCTGATTGCTATTGGAACGTTTCTTGTTGTTGGCTGTTTTCTTGACTGCCCTCACCCTCCACACCAAAAGTTGTCACCATTAGTGTTTGATTCAAAGCACCGTTGAAGCACATGGATTGGTTATGAGGCTCATTGCATGGGAAACACCAATCATACTCTCTGGCAATGTTGTTTTGTGTTGGCACCGATGCCTTAGAGGCAAATATGGCATTTGGATTATAGGGCTGAAATGGTCTATTGGCGGGAGGCCTTGTTTGATTCATATTTGCAGCTGGATTAGGAGGCCTTTGTGGTTGGTATGGCTGCCTATTAGGCTGAGCTTGGGGCTGGTAAGAAGGTGCAAACTCGGGCCTCTTGCCTCTTGAGAGTAACCAGCTCATTGCCCGGGTTTTGCAATTGCTTCATGTCTTCTTGAAGCTCATTTGGGGCACTTGGGCATGAAGTGGAAGCTTCATTTGAACTCGATTTCTAGGAGTGGGAGAAGGAGCCAAACTAGGTGCTTGATTGGTGTTTGGGCTCTCAAAACTTGGAAACAGTGGCATGGGAGGTCTAGGGGCAAGTTTTCCAGCTTGGATCAAACAATTTTCAGCCCTAATGGCAATGCTATAAGCCATAGGGATAGTTATGCCTCCCATGGACTGAATCAACATAGAAATATCAGAATTTAAAGCTTTGAGATAGTAAAGAAAAGCACCTTCTGCTGTTGCCGACTGCCTCTTGGAATTCTCTCCCAAGTCTTTTGAAATCTGAAGTTGAAATCAGTTAGCTACTCATTGGGAGCTCTCTTGATAGTTGTTAGCTGCTCCAAAAGAGACAAGTTGTCTCCCTTCTCTCCAAATTGCTCATGAAGTGCTATACACAGCTGATTCCAATTTGTGATAGAACCAGCTCCAAGGCTTCTAAACCATTGCAATGCTTTACCCTTGAATGAAGATGCCAGTAACTTGACAGCCACTTGCATTTCATTGATTTCATGGATTGCACAAAGGTTAGCAATATCTTTAACATGATCACCTGGAGTAGTCTAATTTTCTCCAGTGAAATAGGGAATGTTCTTCAAGGCTGCAATAGGAATCGGATGTTGTGCATTGAGGGCAAGTGGCTGCTACCTGTGAAGTTGATGTAGGGGTTGTTTTGTGCCATTCTAATTGGTCTCAAAACCCTTGTTGATTGAATGAAAGGTCCTGCAGGGTGGAGGAGTTGAGAGAGTTTTGTTTGGTGGAGATGGAGACCTTTGAGTCCTTCTTCCTCTTTGCCTTCTTCTTGGAGATAATTGCAGGTATTCAAATAGCACTTCTTCTTCTCCAACTCTTGACCTTGTGGTGATTCTTCTCATGAGTTTTCAGGCCTGCACTGTGAAACCAGTTGATTCTTCCTCTTGGAGTTTCCAGATACGCAAATAATAGATTTTTTCAAGCAAGAAAATTGCAGCAGATGCACATCAACTTTGGTGCAATAAAAATGAGACCTCTAGTGTCCCCCAGGTCCGGCATGCCAAAAGCTGTTGTGGTGAATCAAAGCACCCCGGATGCTTGATCAGATTTCTAGGTTGATCACACTAGCATCAAGTATGATTGCACAACATTGAATCCTTTCTCTAAGTGTGGGACTTGTAAAGATGAGAAAGGATCCTCCGGTGAAGGTTGGTTCCTATTCCTCTATTCGAGATGCACACAAAAAAACGCAGAGGGTTCACTCAAAACCTAATCTAATCTACCAAGGAGACATGGTGAGAAGATGTGTAGAAAATAAACCTAAGATAACATAGGTGATGCACCGAGGAATGAAGAACATCTATCTTGCCAATAAACATAGACCATTCAAACGTGATATAAGATCATGCATGAGATAACAAAATTTGCGGTGAAATACCAGAAGGATGCAAATGAACACAGAGAGGGTTGAGAATCATCCACAGATGTGCATTACTTGCTCCAAGGATTGATACAATACACTACAAAATACCAAGAGGCTGAGTCACATTACAGTTTCAAATGGGAGGTTCGAACTCCACAAATTCGCTTGATAGAGAGAAGAAGGGAGGAGCAAAACAGGAAATGTTCGACCTTTTTAAAAAGCCCCTCCTTACAATATATAAGAAGAATGAGAGAGGGAAGAGGGGGGAAAGTCAAAACTACCACAAACACTTCGGATTACATTTAACTCATCTTATTATGGTAGAAGTGGCGAGTCCTAGCAAAATGGTGGTATGCGGTAGAAGCAATGAGTAGTCTGTTGTATTAAATTTGGTTGTTGAAAGCGTTACTTCGCCTATTATCACGCGTTAGAACTGTTTCTTAACTTTCTCTTTCCTTACTATACCAAAATGCAATATTGACCTCGGAATCTGAGAGCATTTCACCAGATTTCCATTGATATAAAGAACACGAAAATCCAAGCTCTGGATTGAAAGTTATGGCGATCTGAAGATTTAGGGCACAAAATAGGAAAAAACGGACATTTGAATTTTTTTCCGCGCTTTCACACGCCACTTGGATGACACGTGTCGAGCCGATTGGTTGAGAAATTCTCTCTCCTCCACCTTTCCGCGGGATTTCCTTGAAGTTTTGACCTTTTTCACTCTTTAGAATTTTTTTACTTTTTCCCCGCACCCCTGCCACTTGGGACACGTGGCATGCATTGATTGGTCGACAGGGGCGTGGGGAAGACCTTTGCTTTTTAACTTTTGGCCAAAATTTTTGCCAAATTCTCTAACTCCTCCCCAAGCTCCGCACTTCCCTACTCCATTGAACACATGTCTTCTTTTTATTGGCTCGGGCCAGCGCTTTAAACCTTGCCCTTTGAAAACTTTTGGACGTTTCCTCTTGTGACATGTGTCACGCTTGTGTGATTCGTCCACGGGCCTACCGGATTTTTGCGTCCCTCGTGTCCTCGCGGCCCGGGTGTCCCAAACTGCTTGGGACAATTTCCTCCGATCCACCTAAAATGGGCTTCCTTGTCCCTTTTCTGCCAATGACACGTGGCGTAATGTGATTGGCTCTCGGCTCCTTCGGTATCTGCGTCTTCCGTGTCCCTCTGTCCCAGATGTCCTGAACTGAAGTTCTCTGCGCCGGCCGATCCGGGCGGTTCACGTCCTTCGCATCCTCACGGCCTAGATGTCCCAGACTATTACGCTTAGCAGTTAGTTGATTTTCCTCTGACCTTCGGCCGGTTCGCCTTTCCACGTCCCGCGCGTCCTCACGGCCCAGATGTCCCTTTGCTCTATAGACTGCCTGGTGGCCTTTTGGCCGATTCGCACCCAGATGTCCCTCATGTCCCGACTATTGCGAGGACTAGGACTTAGCCATTTTTCATGATTTTTCCTGGCCCAAGCTTGTTTTCTATGCAACTTTTTTCACCTTTTCTCAGAACTTGCTCTTTCAAACCTGGACAGGAGAGTTAGAAAAATTTGAGGGGACCCTAGAAACATGATTTTTGGCCCTGAATCAATCTATTTGCCTGGGACTTGAGAATTCAATGCATGTTATCAAAATTACCCTGGGGGTGAATTTTGGATAACACAACCATTATCAAACATTTTTCATGACTAAAGGATATGTGGTGCTACTCACATCTGGTTAACACTTTTTCAAGACTGCTTAAAGAATCCTCAAAGGTAGACCCATGGATAGTGAAATCATCCATATAAACTTCAACACAATCATTGGTGAGGTCTTAAAAATAGCTAAAACTACTCTCTGAAAGGTGGCATATGTATTACAAAGTGCAAATGGTATAACTCTATATGTAAATGTAACCCAAGGACAAGTGAAGGTGGTCTTATCTTGATTAATAGGTGCTATACTATTCTGGTTATATCTACTAAACCCATCCAAGAAGGAGAAATATTTCTTACATGCTGAAGTTTCTAAAACCTAATCTATACAGGGTAGGGGAATGTAATATTTCTTGGTGGCTTTATTAAGTTCCTCTAATCTATACAAATGATCCATTTACCATTTTTCTTGGGAACTATAACATATATTGGATAGATGTATCTTACCCTCAATAGTTTCTCTATTTCATCTTTGACAATGTATCTTAGTGTTGGGTTAATCCTTCACTTTGTGGCTATTTGAATGTTTTTACATTCTCGGTGTAAATATGATGGGTGCAAATGCTTGAATAAATACCTTCCATCTTAGTATAATCCTAAGGAAAATATTTCGAATGCCTTTTCAAGATGTCTATGACCCTAGTCTCTTGGTTGTCTTCTAAGTTGTTACCGATAGTCAATTATTTTCCTACCTCAAAAATTATTTGTTTAATATCTTTCAAAATATCCATTTCTGTCTCAGTAATCAAAGAGTTTAATGGATAAGCATGAGGCTATAACATGTGAAAAATAGTCATATTCTCAAAAGATACAATCTTAGCTACATGACAATGAAAATTAGTCGATGTTTGGCCTTCATGGTAATCATAGGTCTCTTCAAAACCTTCTATAGAAATTTCACTTACCAAGGTGATGTTGTTATATTCTGAGTTCAAAATAGTCATTTTCATAGCCACATTTTTTATTTTTGTAGCCACAGTTTTGGTTGTCGTAGCCACAATATCTTTTTCATCAAACACTGGTTATGTCTCTATAATTTCTTTTATATGATTTTTTACTACAATGGTGGCAGATAAGCATGAATTATATTATTAGTATCCAAAAATATACCCACACACGTTCACAAACATCCACATATGGTTGGGTAGGAGGATAAAGAGAAATATTTTTTGCATTTTTCCAATTAGAAATATTCATTTTCCCGACCTACGTTAATGTATGCAAGAAAAGTAGCTAGCCGGGGTATTCCTAAGATAAGCTGGATATCCTATATTTTGAGATTTAATATATAAGACAATAAAATCTCTTGGATAATCCAAGGATTCAATTGTAAGCATGTCATCCTTAATTACTCCATCTTGTATAGAAATGGATTGATCTGATAACTGGAGGACAATATTGGTTGGCTGTAATCCTATCAAAGACAACAAATTGAATGTATCTATTGTTATGACAATTATGTCAGCATGAAGATCCATCAAAACATTAGATATTGATTGACCATTTACAAAAATAGTAATCAATGGACTCCCAGGGTCCCCATATTTTGGTGAAAGAAATTTTCCATGTATAAGGAATGTCCCTTATTTCTTGCAAGAGTGGGACCTCTATATTCAACTTTTTCAGCTCCTAAAATAGTGTTGTCATTTCCCCATTGTATATTTCCTTTAATATTTCTAGGAAAGGAGCTGCATGCACATTCTTGTCTTTCTCTCGATCTCCCCAGTTTCTGGTATTTATGGAACATGTTCAGTTATCTATCTTTCCTCAGGTACTCTCTCTCTGTCCTCAGGTGCCTCAATAATAGATGTTGGAGGATTATTTATTGTCTTTCCATATCTCAACTACAAGTTATTAATGAAATTAACTTACATTGTCTCACCCTATTCTGCTTCACTAATTGAGGCTATTTGTTGATTTTGGGGTTTGAGATAGGTTGGGATGGAAGTTGAGGTTTTTTTCTTGCCCTTGTTAGTGATTTTTTTGTGGTGATAGCATTAAATCTTGTTTTTGTCTAAACCTCCTTAGTTGATTATAGTTCTACCTGGATGGCCATTGTTGTTTTGGCCATAGATGTGCATTGGTTGGTGGTGTCCAACCTGTTTCACCTGATTCTTAGACGTTTCCTCAAAAATGACAAAATAGATAGGGTAACGGGCATAGGAGGAATAGTTGTTGAAATGATGGTTGATATGTTGTTGTGAGTGTATGACTTCTAAATCCATAGCTAATCGTGAGAGCTTCCTTTTGGCTTGGAGGAACTACGAAATAGAACACAAGACCACCAAATAAAAATTTAAACCATATGTGCGGTGAAGCGCCTAAAGCATGTGCTAGATCCGGGAAGTGTGATACTTCCTGACGGCTATCACCCACTGTTTAAAACAATTTAATGCTGGGAATAAAGTAAATCTTATTGTAATTAAAATGATTTCAGTATCTCATTTAAAACACAATAAGAAAGATCTAATCTAACAAGCTAGGTTAAAATAAGATCCGAAGGTCAAGTAACTGGTTTTAGGTCTCTGCAAGTCTGACATAGGTCTTAGGCAGGTCACATGTGATTAAGGGTGATGTGGGAATAGGTAGGTAGATTATTGTTGGGTTGTATTGGTAAATACATAGACTGATGTTGGTTAAGGGTGACCAACACCGGTTGGGGAGAACTAGTGCCGGTTACTGTGGAATACTGGGAATGTCACAAAATGAGCTTTAGATCTCCCTTATGATTACACAAAGGACTAGGCTGGTCGAAATGAGGTATTAAGCTGTTTGGATGGGATTTGGTGAGGGTTTAATGGGGATATGGAGGGGTGAGTATTGAAGGAGGTCAATGGGTGGCTAGGAGAACAAAGGATGAAGATACAATGATTAAATGAATGAACCTGGAGGAGTAAAATGTTCTACTTACTTGGAATCTAGTTCTGGACGTCTGTGAGTGAGGAATGAAGGTGTTGATAAGAGGTTGAATGTTGTAGAGGATCACCAAATATTGGGGAGCTCTTGCATGGGTTGCATGTGCTCTCCTTCTTTCCTGATTAGATCAAATCATGCGGGGTGGTGGTTTGGATGAATGCCGAGTGTCTGTGTAAGAGAAAATGCTTGATCTCCTTCCTTGCATGCGTGTTCTCATGGAAACTTGTTCTTAAAAGATGTGTCATCTCTATGGAAAAACCACTAACCTTTACCAACCTCAAAAATAAGGTTGTTTTGGGGATTAAAAGGTGACCGACGGTGGTTCTGGCTTAACCGGCGGTGGTTAAGGGTAACTAGTGTCGGTTAGGGTGGGATTTCCTAAGTTTACAAAACCAGGCAAATTACCTTGATTTTCTAGGATCTCGTGTCATTCACTCATGGATTAGATTGGAAGATTCCTTTAAGTATGTAGGAATGTGGTTAGAGGGAATGTAGGCATTGATGTTTAGGGTTTGGGTAAGTCTTAGTTAGTCATGGCAACTTACTAAGAATATGTCTTAGGGTGAGGTGGCTTGATGAGGTGTCTAGGGAAGTGGATATGTGGTCATTATCCCAATTAGGAGATTTAAATAATAAATATGGTGAGGATAATGAATTAATTTAATTTAAATAATTAAATTAATATTATAGTGAGGTAAAGGGGGCCATGGCTAGGTGGATGTGTTCAAGGTGTTTATTTGTTGAGGGACCAAAGGGGAGTGTGACCTAATTTTGGTGTCTACATTTTACCCTTTTTGTTGTGTAGATTGTATTGGTAAGCGACGCTAACAAAACTAAGATGTGGCTGCCCCATGTGTGGATGGAGGTGATCCCCCTCAAACCAAGAGCGACGAGGCGGCGGAATCGGTGAGTGCTTTGATAAAAGGTAAATGTGATGAAAAGAAAGGTGGGTAACAGGGGAAAAAGGAGTAAGGTCTACTTAGGTAATCTAGATAATGGGTCAGGGTCAAAGGTAGTAACAGTCAAACACACACACATGTATAAACTATAACACGCTACCGGGTTGAGAGCAGAAAACTCTACATTGTCTAAGGTTGATAGGTTTATCCAAACAAGGTTGAAGTGATTCCGGTATCCAAGGTATAGGATATGGTCAGGAAACACAACGTAGGTCAGGTGTAGGAACGTTTAGGTGTGTTCTGGTACACCAAAGGTAGGGTCAAGATAAACGGTCATGGCAAGAGGCAAGGTAAGGTCATTAGGTCAATCAACATAGGTAACAATGTCACAAGGTATAGCAAACACATGGGGTCAAAGGTCACTAGTGATGTTCCAGGTCCAAGTATCTAGGTCATAACATAGGTAGGGCCGAGGTATGGGTAAAATAATGAGTCCCCAAAGGAGGATAAGGTTAGGTAGTAAATAATGAGGTCAGGAGGGTGAGGTAAATGGTTTTGGGTAAAGGTGGGGTGGGGTAAATGATCAGGGTAAAGGGTAGGTGTGGAAAAAAGGAGTGATGGGCAGGGTAATAGGGTAAAATTTAGGGCAATGTGCAAGAGAGGGTGACCGATGCCGGTCAAGGGTAACCGACATTGGTAGAGTGTAACCGACCACGATAAGGTAGGGCATGTGACCGATGCCGGTGAAGGTAAAACCAGTGTCGGTTAGGGTGGGTTTGTTATAAAAATAAAAAATCCGTGTTTTTTGTTATTCATTTGTCATTTAGCAAATTGAGAAAACGACACAGAGAGAGAGAGAAAAAAGAAAAGTGTCTCGAATGGAATGGAGAGTTGAGTCGGTGAGCTGAACGGTGGGTGGGTGGTTGGTGAGAGGTGGGTCCACAAGATCGGTGTGTGTGATTTGATTGGTTGGAGTCGTGGGTAGTGATTTGGTGATGGTAGAGGCCAAAGAGGGATCGGGCGGGCCACCGGTACAGCTGCAGATGTGCCACCATGATGACGGCAGCATGATGAGGTAAGCGTCTAAATCTTGTAGTGTTTTGTTAGGTAGATTAGGTGATTTGGCCAATGAGGTTTTTGTTTTTGTTTTGGGTGGGGAAAATAAAATTTGTAAAATGGGAGGGTAAATTGGGTAAAATAGGAGTGGGGAGAGAGATAAGTTGGAGAAGAGGGGAAGGGATGAGGTGGAGGGGGAGGTGTAGGTGATTTTAGGTGGGTAGAAGTGTCAGGGTAGTAAATTTATTTTTGAGAAGGGAGGGTTTGGGGGTCACGGGTTTTGCCCACGATAATGACCTACATCGGTTGGGTTTAGCCAGTGTCAGTAGGGATAAACTAGTATCGATCATGAAGTAGGTGACCGATGCCGGTTTAAGGGTGGTGGGGTCAGTTAGAGGTAACCGACACCGGTTGGGCTTTGGAGAGCAAGGGGCCAAAAGTGCCACAGGTTGGGTGAGTGAGATGGGTAGGGGTAAAATAGGGTGTGGGAAAATGATAGTGGGTGAGTATGGGTGTGATAAATGTAGATTAATGTGTTTTTTGTATTGGATGTAGGGGAGAGATTAGCTATGCATGCGGGATAGGGTTCCACCCCGCTCGTGTGAGTTTTGTGGCACGACCGTTGAGGAGCTATGGCATGTGGAGGTGGTGGGCCTGAGTGGGGTTCAATGCTACCAGCATGTAGTCTAGCAGCTGAGTTTGATGGTCGCTCTCATTGATAGATGGGATTCCGTGACCAACACATTCCACCTACCGACGGGTGAGATGACAATCACCCTAGAGGACATGTTCAAGATTCTACGACTACCCATATTAGGTACACAGGTCTATTTGATCTCCTCCGAGGCCTCGAGAGGAGTTGATGCTGATGGTGTTTGGAGAGGGGATGGTCGAGCTGACCTTCCATAGTGCCAACATTCACTATTAAGAAATGTACATAGCCCCTCTGGAGGAGATGAGGCTAGTATTTCTATTGATGGAGGTAGTGTGCTGCTTTGCACTACTAGATGCAGAGGGTGGGTAGTTTCCCGATCGTTGATGGGGGTATTACATGACATGATGATAGACCAGACCCACTTTTGATGGGTGCAAGCATTCTTGGTGTAGCTATATAGAGAGCTGTGGGCATATGGGTAGTTGCAGGTTCATCTTGTGTTGTACCTTTTATTTCACTGCTAGGCATATGAGCACATTGTTTGTGTGCATCCAGTGGGCATGCGCGGACGATGCCTTTTACTGCGGGCTATATGCAGTGGGGTATAGGTGATGGGTGCATGTTATTGGAGAGCAGAGATTAGACAGGCCCACACATGATGTGGCCTATTTTTGGTGACTATTGGAGGGTTGTCGGGGTGGACATCATTTGGAGGCCCTATGTGGGCTTCCCATCATATAGGCATATGCGTGAGGAGCTAGCTGAGCTATAACTACTGAGATGGATACAAGGTCGCCGTGTCGGGGAGCACGAGATGATCCTGGTTGACAGAGTGAGGTGGTAGTTTAGGATACTACAGGACATACCTATGCCCTTTCCGTAGTACAGGAAAGATGACGTGGAGAGGCCCTTACCTTTACCATAGCCGACAGTACCCACAAGGTAGGAGGAGTAGGCAGTGGACTAGCAGATTGATGATCGTTGGGGTCACAGATAGATATAGATAGTGGTGGGTAGCTCATTTATCAAGTAGTACCACCCAAGCTAGGGTAGCTGGATCTAGCCACCATCACGGTGTAGAGGGACACCCTATAGGGGTAGGTGGTGACGCTGATTACCCAGTTGGGTATGGTGTAGACACAACTTGCTAGCTCAGAGGCGGAGGTAGTAGAGTTACATGTACAAGTGGCCAGTCTTCAGGCCTAGATGGCCGGGGGTGGGGATGGAGATGGAGATGGGGATGATGGTCAGGTGGCTGCCCTACAGGCATAGGTGATAGGGTTACAGGGCTAGTTAGCCACAACACGAGACACATACTAGGGCCTTACGAGCCCGATAAAGCGCAAAGGTAGGGGCCGATGATGCCACCATAGCACCGGACGGGGTCCCGAGTTCACGAGTCGGGGCAAGAGAGGGTCTGCGCAGATAGGTACAGGGGCCGAGGCCTATGGAGCCACCACAGACCATGCCCATATGTAGGTTACGAGATGCCCTAGGTGAGGCCAGATACTACCAAGACTAGCTGATGGCGGCCGAGATAGACTTTATATCATATGGAGAGTATAGGGCACAATAGGCCTCGAGTGAGAGGATGAGATCTTGCACTCACAGTGTAGAGAGCACAGGGGGCCATCGAGCTCCGAGGCCAGATTAGGGAGAGGCCACCAGCTCATGGAGACTAGCTCTAGGTGACGTGCAGCTAGGGACCCAACCACCACCTATGATGGGTGGGGAGATGTTTGTAGGTTGCTAGACAGGGGCCAAGGAGGTTGAGAAGATACGTGAGGATGTACGAGATCTGATATATGGCTCCTAATTTTTATGTATTGTAGTCATTTTTTGAGATATACCGGCTGCGTGCAAAGAGAGTGAGGATGTATGAGAGTTTTTGTATATTTTGAGCATATACTGGCCTACGTCGAAGAGATTTTGTATTGTTTTATTATTTTATTGTATATGAGACGCCTGTGTGCCGATGACATTTTGTATTGAGTATCGGCCTACGTGTCGACGATTTGTTTGAGATAGACATGATGGGATATCCATGTATATTGTATTGAGACACACATATTTATTTATATGATGAGATACATGAGATGCTTGATTTGGTGGTGTTTTATGAGAATTTTAATTTTTTGTTGTGATATGGATGAAAACTAGGTGAGTTAGGCATGATGGAGTTAGGTTGGTTTAGGCATGGATCGAGTCAAGTTTGGTTTAGGCATGGATCGAGTCAGGTCTTAGGCATGGATCGAGTCAGGTCTTAGGCATGGATCGAGTTAGGTTTTAGGCATGGATCGAGTCAGGTCTTAGGCATGGTTGAGTCAGGTTTGTGGTCTAGGCGTGATTGATTTTAAATTGGTTGGGGTTGTGATTCATTAATTTGTGCAATGAATAATGATATGGGTCATATTGAAGATGTTTTTATAATATATGCATGATGATGATAGAGAAATGGAAGTCATAATAAATGTATGTTGTGATGAGGATAAAAATGTTAAGCAACTTGTTATTTGTTTGGTTTAATTTCCAAGTTTTAGATATAAAAAGGAAACTAAGTAGGGTAGAATGTAATTTAAGGAAAATGAAAGATGGCTGGTTAGGGTAGAGAGTGACCAAGCTAACCTCCAAGGACCCCATGCCCTCGAAGTGCTTTGCCTACATAGTCTCGGTAAAAAAGGGACCTCAAAGCCGATGTAGTTCTCCCATAAGCTAGTGAAGACTATGAGGAGGTATGAAAATGAGTTGGTAGGTTTTGACAAGATGGGTTTAGGTCATTAGGTGTAAGTGGGGGTTATAGGCAAAATGGTATAGGTGATGTTGATTGTGGTAAAGGAAAAGATTACCCTAAAGGTATGTGTCGATGACAAATTCCTATATAAGGTAATCAAAACGTAAATAAAGACGATTTAAAAGATAAGAGGGGGTAATAAAGCCACCTGATTGGTTAGGATCAGACTGAGTAGGTCATACCTTGGAGAAGGTGATGAACATAAGACCCTAAAGACATTACATGATTGAGTGTTCTAAGGGTAAAGAGTAGTCACATGATCACCAAATGTCTTGGTTCTAAGAGGTCCCTTGAGGCAGTAGGAAAATGGGGGTGCAAATGGTGAGAGGGGTGAAAGGTGGGTAATTTTATATGATATGAGGTAGCATACTCTGTGGGCAAGAGATTCAAGGTCATAATGGGCAAGTCCGTAAATAAAAGTCTTATGTTTTGAATTGTATTTGAGATAGACTGATCGATGTGGGAAGTCTATATGGGATGATTAAATTAACTCCTTGAGGTCTTCATGAAGCTGATCGATGCGGGAAGCTTCAGTTTCTCTCTTTTTTTGAAAGAGCTTTACATAGCTGTCCTTCAAGGGAGCAGTCTATTTATAGCAGCGATTGTAGAGAGGAAGATGTCCTTTTGAGGGATTCATATTTTTATTAGAAGTTTGACTCAAGGAGTTGGGTCCCATGTGAGGGATTTGAAGTCATGGACAAGACCAAGGTGAAGAATAGGATTCTTGTTCAGAAAGTAGGGTGAAACGACCATGGGATCTCATCTAAAGGTAGATGAAAAGTATCCATGAGAATCATGCTATGTGCAATCGTTGTGGTACACATATTCAAGAAAAGATAACAAGTGACGGGACACACATGATGCTTGTTTAATCATTGGTGAGGTGTAAGAAGTGGAGAGCGCTCAAGGGACGAGCATGGAAGGAGACAAAAAGTGATGTAGGACTAAAATTCAACAAGTATAATAGTTGAAGATGCAAGGCATTAAGGGGCTCAGGTTTGGGTTTACCATCAAGTGAAGATAAATGATAAGCACCTAATTCGTACATATGGGTCACGATGTATGGTCCAAGCCAATTAGGAGCAAATTTTCCCCGTTTACTTTTTTTTGCTTTGGTTACATGTTGATTTTCTTTCAGGACAAGGTCACCGACTTGGAAGGTTTGTTCATGGACACGTTTGTTGTAGACACATTTGATACGCTTTTGGTAAACTTGAAAGTGATCAAGAGTGTTAAGATGTAACACCCTGAACTGTTGTTACCTTCTCTTGAGCATTCAAGTGTTGATATATGATTTCTTCTGTATAAGGACATGTTCCTTTGGTTTCAGGAAGTCATGCTTGATATGGATTGTATCTTCTTTGCTCTTGAAGATCTTTGACTCAGCCTTGGATCAGTTGCATTGATCCAAGGAATGTTTTAAGCTTATTCAGGATGAACAAAATTTATGGACCTTACGAAAGTTACAAGGTCTGAATGAGTTTGAATGAGCAATCCCAGGAGTTTAACTCAGGATGAACATGTTAAATGAAATTTGGTTCGATATCTGTTATCTCGTAAAATTGGCAAGGGAAATTTTACAGATAACCCTACCAAAATTTTGTTCCGATCCCTCGTCAGGGACTCCTTGCGTTCGGAACGTTGCAAAATCCCTTCCCGAGAAATCTGGTTTTCCGAACTTAGCCATTTTTGGTCTTTTTTGGTCGGGTGCACATAATGTCTATGCAACATAAAGTGTTCATGCACCCCCTTTAAATCCTTTGGCACACGGTTCGAAGTGTCAACACACCTTTTGATGTGCCTTACCATGTTGCGCCTTCCGCATGCGCTAGGGCACATGCGCCCTCATGTCAACAAAACTTATGTCGCGCCGTGTTTTGATGCGCCATAAAAGCACACATGTATTCTTGTGTCAATAAAGCACTTTCGGTGCACCAAAGGCGCACATAACTTCGTGTTAGCAGGTGCTTTGGTGTCTTGAAATTTTTCTTGAAACTCTTTGATTAAGCTTCTTCATCACCCAAAGACATCCCCTGCAAAAGAATTTTAAATGCATGTAACCCCTCGGAGAAAGAATCAAGGCTTGAAAATAAGACAGTAATTTCCCTTTTCGCGCATCTACCACCCCCTCCAACATGATATACAGTCGCGCTAATGGCGCATATACCATGCCTGTTACATAAAGAACAGCTGCGCCCTCAAGGTGCACTTCCCTTGCTTGTTGCAACCACTTTTCCTGCACCCTCTTGGTGCACCAAACTCATGTGTTGCATTATTAAAACTCACGCCATTGGCACACCCTGCATCCATGTAACACCAACTTTATATGCGCCAAGTAAAACTGTTAAAAAGGCGCAGGCACATCCATTGTTACAACAACATTATGTTATGCAGACCTTCCATGCACCGCACCAAGTTCCCCTGTGGTGCATGAAAAAATGATGTTACACGCATTAAACCTGTGCCCTTTGGTGCATCCTGTACCCGTGTAACATGAAAAATATCAGCGCCCTTTATAAAATGCATACATATGGCGCAGGCGCACTTCTACTTACAACAACAAAAAATGCAACCTGCAATATCTATGCGCCATGCGCCCTTTGGCACTGATTTATCCCTTGCAGCAGCCCTTTTCTGTGCACCATATTGTTTAACCCTGTAGCCTGCAGTATTCATGCGCCATGCACCCTGAAGCCTTAAAATCACTAACTCTTCCTTCTGTCAACACTTTAATGGAAGATCAAACAGCTAATATGACTTTCTTGCGTTGGGTTTCACTCCTTCTTGCAGATCAGCAACTGAGTTCAGAGTTACATATGTCAACATCAAGCAAGAAACCTACCAAATCTAAGGGCAAAGCCAAGCTCACAGAGGAAGAAATGAAGTATAAATATCAGAGGGTCAGGATGCCCGAATCCCAAGGCAGAGTGTGACACGGATATCGGGACTCGAACTTGGTCACATTGATATGGAGGATTTATGGGCCAGAACCCGGAAGGTCACAGGAAGTCCATGGATGGACAAACTGGAAGGCGATGGGTTACATTTATTTGGAGGGATCCCGGTCAATGCCGTGAACAATGAGTTCATGATGGTAGCAACCCGCTGCTACAACAAAGACACCAGGTGTGTCCATAATGAGAAGGGCGAGGTTGTGATCAACCTCACTGCCCAGCACTTTGAAATAATGCTCGGCATTCCTCACCACCGGCACTTTGTGGCCGTAAGCCAGGAAGATTGCATCAAGGCTTGGGATGACAATGAGGATCAGTGTATGCAGTTGATGAATGAAGTATACCTGAAGAACAAAAAGGTGGTGACCCGATGGCCACAAGTCATTCATCGCAGTGACTTTTCAGAGGAACTCAGTGATACAATCACATTCCTGAGCAGAGTATTTGGGCTTCCTGATGCCCATTACTTTCACAAGTGGATGCTGCGATACTTAGAAACGATGAACAAAAATGTGCCCGATCAACGCTTTGAGTGGGCGAGAGATCATAAGCAGCACAATATCTGAGCAACTCCAACAACTTACCACAACGGGGAGGTTCTATATGAACTCCTATGTAGTCTATGCTGCAGCTTCAGAAAGAGACTATCCAGCTTTAATGTGGTGCGGGGTTTGGCCCCAAGTTAAAATATATGAATATTATCCAGAATCGAAGCTAGAAAATAACATCCCTAGTTTACAAATATTAATGATGCCTTCTTCTATGGCCTCGTCTGCCTTACCAAACATGACTCACGGTCGTATGACCAAGAGTCACGGTCGTATGACCAAGAACATCATTGCTTCTACAGAGAAATGGGGGGCCTTGTTCACTCAGTTCCCCACCTTCACTTATTTGAGGGCAGTCAACTTCTTGGGGGAACCAACCAAACTGCCGAGATATGCCGGCCCCAAGTTGATCCTATTGGAGCTATCAAGACAACTTATCACCTACCACGAAAAGTGTCTCAAGAGAAAGAAGGGTGGAACTCCTTTCCCCCTCATAGTGGGCAGGTATACTTGTCTCTCTCACCATAAAGCGAAGGATATGTTTACAGAACTGGAGCTGCTAAATCTGAAACATAACTTCCTGGCAAGGCCCAATTTCGACCCAAGGAATTGTCTGCCTAGGGCCAAACTCGATCCGATCCATGTCCCTCAGATCAAAGATATTTATTTCGATCTATATCATAAGGGCGAGCTCGGGAGGAAGGACCATTCTAGCTTGGCCTTGGCGAGAAATCATCCAATGCGGCGTAGTCATCGTCCCAAAAGGTTATCAAACTACTGATCAAGAAGTTGATCAGGTATATCTTGACATAGATGGGGACGATTGGCCTTTCGTTGTGATTGACAGGAACAAAGCACCTCAGACCATAGAAGAAAGGGTCAAGGAAACTCTGCAGAGAACAGAGCATTGGTGCAGAATGAATGGCCTCATTTACCTCGGGGTTGATTTCACTACATCTCCGTTGGGAAACGCACCTTCCCGGGAAAAAAAACTACTAAAGGGAAAAGGGAAAGGCAAGGCGGGTGAGTCCAACTCCACCTAAGAAGAAGCTCCCGAAAGTCCCCCTTCCGCCGCACACGAACAAGTTATAACTCGGCTTCTCCCGGGAAAGAAGTAGTGGAATATGTTTCGATAGGCACATCCACTCAAGATGTTTCCCTTCTGCTGCAACTATTGAGGTCCCTTCTATCCCTTCTCCCTCTCCTCCTTCCCCTCCTCGAGTGACCCAAGTGACCATTCCTTTGGTCGTGTCCTCTCCCCATCTTCTCGTTGTTCCCCTTTCCTCATCGTCCATCTTCTCTTCTCTTGCGGAGCTGTCCCCCTCTATATCTTCCCTCATCTCTCGAGCTCCCTTCCATTCCCATGTCTTCCTCCCCGCAGAGTTTCCCTTCCCCCGTGGGTAATTCCTCGGCCTCCCTCTCAATGCCGTCTCCAAGTGTCTCCACGTATTTTCCTTCATCTACTGCGCAGCACTGCTCCCTTTTTTTTTTTCCGGCCCCTCGCCCATAAGTCCAACATGGATCTCCAAAGACCTAAGTCAATAGAAGAGGAAAGTTCCCATCACACCGATGGAATTTTCCATCATCCAAGGGTACCAAGAAGCAAAAGCCTTTAACCCGCTTCTCTCGAGTGCATAAGGGGAGAGAGTAATGGAAATTGCATACCCCAATCCCTTAAAGGATAAAAAGGATCTGTCTTCGACAGATTACACAGTGACTCAAGTCACAATGGGGACATCTTCAGAAAGCCTACAAGGAGAGGCCCTATCTTCAGTTGACACCCTTTGCAAGAAGCTCCAGGAAGAAAAGGAAGAGAAAAGGCTGCTAAAGGAGCAAAATAAACATCTTCTCCACACCTTGCAGAAAATGGGTAGTGCACCTCCTATAACTGCCGCCGAAACTCCTGAGCCTTTAAACCAAGATAAAATTAAAGAATATGCCAAAATTGGCGAAAGCGTGGCATGGCAGTTTCCGCATGGAGGAGCCAAAT
The DNA here is from genome assembly GCA_018340775.1 of Taxus wallichiana var. yunnanensis. NCBI lineage: Eukaryota > Viridiplantae > Streptophyta > Pinopsida > Cupressales > Taxaceae > Taxus > Taxus wallichiana. The sequence continues at coordinate 778,340,010 of CM031234.1, read as the reverse complement.
CCTCAAGGAAAGCGAGGGAGTAATCGCTAAGTTCACCGGGTTATACCAAAATATCAATCGGGCGAACAGAGAGCTCCAGGCGATAGCAGGACCCATCTCCGAAGAGCTGGATCATGCCAAGATGTAGCATAAGACCTTTCAGAATATGCTCGACTGTGCAGTCAAAGATTTGGTCATGTTCAGCATCTTTGGACACCCTAGAGCCCTCAACAAAATCCTTTCTACTCTGGATTATTAGGTTGATCAGCTGGAGTTCGTCCTGGAAAAGATCGACAAAATTAAGGAGGAAGCCCTGGATGCAATGCATCAGATGGAACAAATTATCTTAAGAATGTCTCCGGGTTTTCTCACTCCTTCTTTTGCCTAAGGAAAGTCGATGAAACTATTCGAGATCTTGAGGAGATCGTTTCACGTGGGTGGGACTAGAGGTCACGTTCGACGCTGAATCCATCAACAACCTGTTGGCATGTCATGACTTCATTGGGTACCTAATAGAGGTAGAGAATGATTATTCCAAACTCCTAGAAAAGATCACAGATGAGCGGGAGACTTGCGAAGCTATCAGCGATCGACACAAGGATCCTTCCCAGGATCAACTTCAACCCATGATTAACAAGTTCATGGAGTACCGTGCCCAGTTCCACATCTCATCTCCTGAGCAACAAAAGCAGGATGTACCCTTTCAGTCGTGGGATGATGACGAATAATTTCCTTCTCCTCGACTTTCTTCCTTGTAAATTATCTTAAGTGTGTTGACACAAATGATGACATCATCCATGTTGCACCATGGGATGATGTCATCCACCAAATTGTCAAAAGTCAACAAATGACTTTGTAAGATATTTTGTAGATATTTTGTAATTAGGTGGTTGGTTTGTTTTTTCCTTCCTTTCTTCTCTTCTTCTATATATACTTGAATACTTGTTGTATTCAAGGGTGGATATCTTTTATATGAAAAATAGAAGTGAAAAGAAAAGGCTTTGTACTTTTTGTAACAGAAGAAAATAGTAATACAAATATTGAGACTTTGTGCTGAATATGTGTGTTATGGGCATCTGATCTTTCTTATGTCAGATCTATGCATTTATTCTGTTGGATCTATCTCTACTTTTTTGTCATTTATTCATCAGTATTGCTTTATTCGTTTATGCAAGTAGGTTTGGCTCTGTTTACTACCAATCCCAAAACATAAACCCTCTGACCTTTCTGCTTTGGAATTCATTTCTTTTCTCCCTTCGGACCTGATCTTTCTTCATCCTCTCTTTCATTCCTTTCTTTCGCAGTTGGAAACACCCCTACTGGGATGAGATCCCAAACCCCCGAAGGTAAAATATTGTGAGACTTGCACATATTCCTGCTGGTAGAATAGCAATAAACAGTTTCACTTTGCTGACTCAAAGATGGGCTATGCCCTGCACACTATTGGCTAGTCTATCCATAAATCTGCCCAAGTGACATATTTTCAAACCAATAGTTTTTGGTGACTCCGCTGGGGATCGAACAGATCTATCAGATCTATGATGGCGGTGTGTTTAAAAAATAGTAAAAATCTCTACCTATTTGCAAATTTTAACTTTTGTTAAAAATTCAAAATTCTTGCAAAAGTGCTCTAAATTGAAAATTTTCTTCCGAGATTCATAGATCTAGCCTAGTTGGAGATATTTAGTTCACCGAGTTTTTACAAAAATGTATTTTTCCGTAGATCCGAGTTTTTGACAGTTTAACAAAAATTTCAAACCCTTGTAAAAAGTCAACTCTAGTTCGAAAATCAGTTTACTAAGTTTTACCATCATTTTATCCTCGTTGTTCTTTGTCATTAAACCACAATCGGTTTTCAAAAGATGGATAAAATCTTAATATTTAGAAAAGTACATGCTGCTGGTTTTGTCGGAAAAACAAGAAAAATAGCAAGTACAACCAAAAAGAATTTTTAAATCTGCTCCACAATATTGTAGATCTAGAAGGTACACTGGTGGGTGAACCATTTACTCATAGCAGGAGAGCTCGTGGAGAAGTCGATCCTACTTTCGATCTGCTTCAAAGGCACAACTTCAGTGTAAACCGGCACGCTTCTCATCACTAAGTTCAGCTAGCCGGTCATCTAGGAGTGTCTCACCTCCACGAAGGAAGCGTCTCTCACAAGGAACGTCTACATCACTTTGTAGTGCCTTGCTGCTCAGCAGGACTGTGTTTCCAACCCGTGTTCTTTTTCCACCCGTCCAGATGGAAGTACCATGGGGAAATGCTATGGGTCCCCTGGCTTTTCCGCATCCTGTTCACGCACTCCCACATGGAAACCGAAAGAATTTTCCCAAATTTGATGGGAGTGGAAACCAAAGCATGGATTCACACATATCTGCATTCATCATGTCATGTAGTATCCTAGATGTGACCCATGAAGATGTGTCGGTTCACCTTTTTCTGGAAACGTTACAAGGACCCGCAACAGAATGGTTCCAGCATTTGCCAGCCAGATCTATCACTAGTTGGGCCACCTTGCGGGCTACTTTTGAAGATAGGTATAAGCCTTCGAGAAGATGCGTTTGCATTGTTATCACAAATCACTCACCTAAAGAAGGAGGCCAATGAGACCATGCATGATTTTATCGCCAGGTTCAATGCATTAATCAACCGTGTGCCTATTGCCATGTTGCCAACACTAGAAAATCAAAAGTGTTTCTTTGTGAATGCGATGAGCTCAAAAATAAGTTTTTTGCTTCTACATGAACAAATAACTACCTTGCCTCTTGCCCAGGCTGCTGCCATTCGGATAGAGGACAACTTGCTTATATCTGGCGAACTGAAATGAGAGTCATCCAAGTTCAAAACTGTAAATCCTTCTCAGGTCACTTCATCAGATCCGACATTCCAGAAGATGGCGAATGACTTGCTCGCATTAAAGAAGTAGTTAGCTCAGGCTTCTCCAAGCACCTCATACCGGGATATCCCACGGAGGAATTTCATTTCCAACAATGTTCCACAAAGGCCGCGCCTACCTGTAACTACTCCGTGGCTGGCGCTTGAGGCTCCTCCGGTCAATGCTCTAGTCGAGATTGAAGAAGAGGAGCAAAATTATGAAGAACCTTCGTCTCAAGGTGAAGATGATCAAGATGTCGGTGAACCGACTGGCGACTCTACTATTGGGTATATGGAATTTGATGAGGAAGAATCTGATGAAGAAGAGGGTACCCAAGGATACGCAAGCGGCCAATCATATGCTTTATTTACCCGCTCGCAAGGAAAAGAAGCATAGGTCACTGCCAATGTGTAGAAAGAGAAGGCTGCGTCATTCACGCCCCCAACCATTGCTAAAAGAGGTAATCCTCTTCCTACTCATCCTCCTGTTAAGTCTTTTACAAAGAAATATTTTCCTCCCATCTCTCCTCCAAATCAGCCTTCTTCCATTTCCATGAAGGCTAGTAACCTTACCCTACCATCGCGAAATGAAGGACTCATTCCTCCATCAACGCAACCCTTGGCTGCGTTTGACATAATTGATCATGCTAAAAAGACTAAGATCCAAATGTCTAAAGCCGAGTATCTTTGATCAAACCCCCGAACAACTTGTAAGGTTGACCAAGTATATTCAAAGTCAAGCTATCATATCTCCCGGAGGTTTCCCCAAAAGGAATCCTTTCCACCCCTCTTTCATCCCGCATAAATGTTTCCTCGACTTCCGTGTCAGGCAAGATAGAACCTTTCTATCTCTCCCTCCTGATCAACAGCCACAAACTAAGAAACTACATAATTGATTCTAGAGCTTCTGATAATGTCATGCTGGCCAAAGTCACCCATGCTTTGGGCCTCACCCTTACCAAGCCTTTTGGCAGATGTTATTCCTTGGAAACCAAGCAGGCCTCGTTGATCGGTCAAATCAAAGACGCTCAGTTCACATTTGTGGCGTTCCCAGAAAAAAGAGTAAAGATGACCGTCCTCGTTGCCGACATTCCAGCAGCCTATGGAATTTTGCTGGGAAGAAGTTTTTGCAGTGAAGTTGGTGGGGAGATTCATATGGACTGGTCTAAGGCTAGAATCCCCGTTAAAGGTGTAATGCAAACATTGGAGCCTGAATCACAAAAGAAGTACTTGGTTACTAACTCCGAGGACCCCAAAGCCCAAATTATTTTTGAATCATCAGGAATGGGGAACTATTTCTTGTCTACCGAGTCTGAAAAAATGGTTGTTCTCGTCTAAGAAGAAGATCTTAACAAGATCTGGACTTTGCAGTTTGATGGCAGTTGTGCAACTAGTGGATGTGGCACCGGAGCCGTGCTAATATCTCCCGAAGGGGAGGTTATTCCTCTCTCTTTCAAGTTGCAGTTTTTCAATACAAATAATACTGCTGAGTATGAATCTCTGCTACTTGGCATGCAAGCCGCAAAGGAAAGAGGGATCAAAAATATGAAAGTACAAGGTGATGCAGAGCTAGTTGTAAATCAAGTTAAAAGGATATATCAAGTGAAGAATGAGAGGCTCAGGCATTACCGCAATGCGGTGTGGGACAACATTAAGGAATTTGATGCTTTTTCAATAGAATCCATTCCAAGAGCTCAAAATGACATGGCCGATTCATTGGATGTTTCAGCATCCCTCATGCTCCCTCACCCAGGTTTGAAAAAGACAAATACACCATTAAGGTGGTTTTCCGCCCAAGCGTGCTTTGGAAAATTCTCAAGCATTGGCAAGTATTCAACGATGAAAATCAACTCATTGCCTTCCTAGAAAAGGCATAAAATTTTAGTGAGCTTCATTTTGAAGGATCCACTACGCGTGCCGTGAATCGATTCGATCAAAATGAAGAATCGAAAGGAGGAGATGGCATATGTCAGCTCAAAGGAAATAAAATTCTGAAGTGCCTGGTTTCTTTGGAGTGGTTGTTTGACAGGCATGACCCTTTTGTAAAAAATAAAAGGCAAGATGATATCGACTCCTCCCTTAAACCGAACCGGTTAATTTAGGTTCGATAGAACATCCGCAGTTTGTGAACATCAGAAAATGTTGCACACCTGAAGAGAAGTGAAAGTTTGTCAAACTGCTGAAGAAATACATGGATGTATTGGCATGGTCCTATGCCGATCTAAAGTCTTTCAAGCCAAAGGACATCCAACATGATATCCCATTGAAAGAGGACATCAAACCCTTTCGCCAAAAGCAGAGGCATTATAACCCTAAGATCTCAGGTACTATCCAGGCTGAAATTCAGAAAATGCTGGATGCACGGATTATTTTTCCTATCCATCACAGTACTTGGGTGGCAAACATTGTGCCGTGCGCAAGAAGAATGGTGAGATACGCATATGCGTAGATTTTCGTAACCTGAATCAGGCATCCTTGAAGGACAACTACCCACTTCCCATAATGGATCAAGTTCTACAGGTAGTAATTGGATCAGAAATGTTGTCCATGCTTGATGGTTTTTCAGGATACAATCAAATTAAAGTCTCGCCTGAAGACCAATTTAAAACAACATTCACTACCCCCTGGGGCACGTTTGCCTATAGCAGGATGCCTTTTGGCCTGACCAACGCTGGCGCCACTTTTCAGTGGGCCATGGACCTTGCATTCAAAGGTATGATGGGGAAGGTCATTCTCGGTTTATCTAGATGACTTAACTATGTTCTCTAAACAACAAAATGATCATTTTGATCATCTAGAGAAAGTATTGGCGAGATGATCGAGAGCATGGGATTTCCCGAACCCAAAAAAAGTATATTTTGGAGTCACAGAAGGAAAATTACCGGGACATGTTGTTAGCAAAGAAGGGACAAAGCTAGATAGCGAAAGAGTTAAGGCTATTTAGAGCCTTACTTTACCTACAAGAAAGACCGGCGTCCACTCTTTCTTCGGAAAGGTGAACTTTCTCAGGTGCTTTGTTCCCGACTTTGCTGAAAAGACTCGTCATATATTAGACATGATGAAAGGGTCACCAACTTTCCGATGGAGCGAAGAAGGGAAGAGGTCATTCGAAGAAATAAAAGCTTCTGTCGCTCATGCACCAGTCCTGGTATGTCCCGATTTCTCCAAGGATTTTATCATGTATAGCTATGCATCTGAGCATACTGTATCTGCCATCTTGATGCAAAAGAATTCTGAGAATGTTGAGTCCCCAATTGCATTCATGAGCTCTCCCCTCAAGCCTCACGAATTAAAAATGTCTCAGTTGGAAAAGCATGCCTTCGCCATTGTCAAAGCAGTCAAGAACTTCAGGTATTACATTTTAAACTCTCATACAGTGGTGCTGGTCCCTGACACGGCAATCAAGTCAATTTTAACTCAACAGGAGTTAGGAAGCTTGGGGGAATTGGATCGCAAAAGTCCAGGAGTACGATCTGGATATAAAACCAACCAAGTTGGTAAGAGGAAAAGGCCTATGTCAGCTTATGGCTGAAAACAAGGATTCAGAAGACCCTGAAGAAGAGGACGATTGCACTAATGAAGTAAAAAGCCAGTTGGAGAAGCCGGATTCACTACCTATGGTCCTATTTGTCGCAACCAATGATGAGTGGTATTCCGATATTGCTTTCTTCCACACCTATGGTGAATGCCCAACTCACATAACTGTAAAGGAGAAGCGCGCTATAAAGCTCAGAGCAGCCAAATATGTCATCTGGGATAATGGTTTATACAAACGCGGGATAGATGGCATCTTCTTGCGATGTGTTGACAAGCCACAACAAGTGAAGTTACTTGAGAGTTTTCATAATTCAGCTTGTGGGGGGCATTTCTCCTCTTCCATGATGGCACACAAGATCATCTGGGCTAGGTACTATTGGCCAACACTTTTCCAAGATACAGCCACCTGGGTAGCAAAGTGTGAGCCTTGCCAGCAGTTCGTCGGCAAGCCCAAGTTGGCTGCTTTTCCCCTCAGGCCGGTCATTGTTGACGAACCATTCAAGTAGTGGGGAATTGATTTTATTGGTGCACTCAATCCCCAATCGAGTTCTAGACATAGTTATGTCCTGACGGCAACAGATTACTTCACCAAGTGGGTGGAAGCCATACCTGTCAAACATGCCACTTCGAGGTTGTTTACAACTTCATCAAAGAAAATATCATTGTCATGTTTGGCGTTCCAAACAAGATTGTTGCCGATAACACTTCCAACTTATCTTCCCGAGAAGTTTTTGGTTTTTGCTATGAATACGGAATAACTGGCTCACGCATCAGATTATTATCCTCAGGGAAATGGTCAGGCAAAATCCAGTAATAAAAACTTGGTGACCATCATACGAAAGTTAGTGGATGAAAATCAACAAATGTGGCACAAGTCATTATACGATGCTTTATGGGTGGACCGCATTACTCCCAAGAGATCTCTCGGCATGTCACCTTTTCAAGTGTTATATAGCACCGATGCCGAGCTTCCCATTTCTGCGGAACTCCTACTCTGCGCTTGGCACGAGAAATGAAGATGAAACTTTCCAAAATTCTCTTGAAAAGAGGATCATGTATCTAGCAGAGCTCGAAGAAAAGAGAGTAAGAGTGGTCGAAAGGATCACCAAACATCAGAATCAGGTCAAAAGATTTTTGATAAAAAAGCTAAGCAAAGAAATTTCCAGGTGGGAGACCTCGTCCTTTTGTGGGACAAACAAAGAGAGCCGAAGGGCATGCATGGAAAATTTGATTCTCTATGAAGAGGGCCTTTCAAGATCAAGCGGCTCAATGGAGAGAATAGTTTCTATCTCTTATATCTGGATGGGCGAGCTCCCGCTTCCCTATAGCGGGTAGCATCTGAAAATCTTCAGGAAGTAGAGCTTGCTCTCTTCTTTGTACAAGTTTTCTTTTGTTGTGTGTTTGTTTTTGTTGTGTGTTTGCTTTTGTTGGTTGTGTGTTTCCCTTTCGGTCGCCCTTGTTTTTGACTCTGTTACCCAATGGATAGGCACATGAAGATCTGGGATTCTCTACCCTTGATTTGTTGAGAGATAGTCCCCAGAAAAGAGCATTTGTTATCTCGTAAAATTGGCAAGGGAAATTTTACAGATAACCCTACCAAAATTTTGTTCCGGTCCCTCGTCAGGGACTCCTTACATTCGGAACGTTGCAAAATCCCTTCCCGGGAAATCTAGTTTTCGAACTTAGCCATTTTTGGTCTTTTTTGGTCGGGCGCACCTAATGTCTCTATGCAACATAAAGTGTTCATGCGCCCCCTTTAAATCCTTTGGCGCACGGTTCGAAGTGTCAACACACCTTTTGGTGCACCTTACCATGTTGCGCCTTCCCCAGTATGTGCTGGGCGCATGCGCCCTCATGTCAACAAAACATATGTTGCACCGCATTTTGATGTGCCATAGGGCGCACATATATTATTTTGTGGAAAGCACTTTTAGTGTGATAAAGGCGCACATAACTTCGTGTTAGCAGGTGTTTTGGTGCACCATAGGGTGCATCCTTTCCATTGTCGACAGGTGTTTTGGCGCGCCACTTGAAAAAGTGGTTGGCGCATTTATTACCACCTTGCCTATATATAGGCACATCTGCACTGTCATTTTCATCAGTCAGAATCACGTGATTTTCTCTTCCCTCTGTACCTGTCAGCGCACCTGCCCTGTCGTTTTCGAATCACTTCGTGGACCCGGTTTCACACTTCTCCATTATATAATCTGGGTAAGAGGTCCCTATTGCTTTTGTGCTTTGTGTTTTGGTTTTTGGCTGCTTGTTGGTGTGGATTGGGTTAAATAAGGCTGTGAAACCATGAACTTCCCCCTGTTGTTTCTTCTATTCTTCCACATGCATTTCCCCCTCTTTCCAGATCTGCTGGTAAAGGGGACTCTGTCTTGAAAAGATTGCTTGAAACTCTTTGATTAAGCTTCTTCATCACCCAAAGACATCCTGCAAAAGAAGTTTAAATGCATGTAACCCCTCAGGAGAAAGAATCAAGGCTTGAAAATAAGACACTGTCATTTCCTCTTTTGGCACATCTGCCACCCCTGCAACATGATATACAGTCGTGCCAATGGCGCATATACCATGCCTGTTACATAAAGAACAGTTGCGCCCTCAAGGCGCACTTCCCTTGCTTGTTGCAACCACTTTTCCTGCGCCCTCTTGGCGCACCAAACTCATGTGTTGCATTATTAAAACTCACGCCATTGGCGCACCCTGCATCCATGTAACACCAACTTTATATGTGCCAAGTACAAAACTATTAAAAAAGGTGTAGCGCATCCATTGTTACAACAACATTATGTTATGCAGACCTTCCATGCACCGCACCAAGTTCCCCTGTGGCACATGAAAAAATGATGTTACACGCATTAAACTGTGCCCTTTGGCGCATCCTGTACCCGTGTAACATGAAAAATATCAGCGCCCTTTATAAAATGCATACATATGGCATAAAGCGCATACGCTTACAACAACAAAAATGCAACCTGCAATATCTATGCACCATGTGCCCTTTGGCGCTGATTTATCCCTTGCAGCAGCCCTTTTCTATGCACCATATTGTTTAACCCCGTAGCTGCAGTATTCACGCACCATGCGCCCTGAAGCCTTAAAATTGCTAACTCTTCCTTCATCACAACATTTCAATGGAAGATCAAATAACTAATATGACTTTCTTGCATTGGGTTTCACTCCTTCTTCTTACAGATCAAAGCAACTGAGTTCAGAGTTACATATGTCAACATCAAGCAAGAAACCCACCAAATCTAAGGGCAAAGCCAAGCTCACAGAGGAAGAAATGAAGTATAAATATCGAGGGTCGGGATGCCCGAATCCCAGGCAGAGTGTGACACGGATATCGGGGACTCGAACTTGGCCACATTGATATGGAGGATTTACGGGCGAGAACCCCGGAAGGTCACACGGGGAAGTCCATGGATGGATAAACTGGTAGGCGGTGGGTTGCATTTCACTTTGGAGGGATTCGGTCGGTGCCGTGAATAATGAGTTCATGGTGGTAGCTTGCCCATGCTACAAAAAAAGACACAGTGTGTCCATAATGAGAAGGGCGAGGTTGTGATCAACCTCATTGCCCATCACTTGAAATAATGCTCGGCATTCCCCACCACCGGCACTTTGTGGCCATAAGCCAGGAAGATTGCATCAAGGCTTGGGATGACAATGAGGATTAGTGTATGCAGTTAATGAACGAAGTATACCTGAAGAACAAAAAGGTGGTGACGATGGCCACAAGTCATTCATCATAGTGAATTTTCAGAGGAACTCAGTGATACAATCACGTTCCTGAGCGAGTATTTGGGCTTCCTGATGCCCATTACTTTCACAAGTGGATGCTGCGATACTTAGAAACGATGAACAAAAATGTGCCCGATCAACGCTTTGAGTGGGCAGAGATCATAAGTAGCACAATATCTGAGCAGCTCCAACAACTTACCACAATGGGGAGGTTCTATATGAACTCCTACATAGTCTATGCTGTAGCTTCAGTAAAAAGAGACTATCCAGCTTTAATGCGGTGCGGGGTTTGGCCCCAAGTTAAAATATATGAATACTATCCAGAACTGAAGCTAGAAAATAGCATCCCCTAGTTTACAAAGATTAACGATGCCTTCTTCTATGGCATCGTCTGCCTTTTGAGGCCAAACATGACTCACGGTCATACGACCAAGAGCATCGTTCTGCTTGCTGAGAGAAATGGGGGCCTTGTTCACTCGGTTCCCCACCTTCACTTATCTCGAGGGCGATCCAACTTCTTGGGGGAACTAACCAAACTGCCAAGATATGCCGGCCCCAAGTTGATCCTATTGGAGCTATCAAGACAACTTATCACCTACCACAAAAAGTGTCTCAAGAGAAAGAAGGGTGGAACTCCTTTCCCCCTCACAGTGGGCATGTATACTTGTCTCTCTCACCATAAAGCGAAGGATATGTTTGTGGAACTGGAGCTGCTAAATCTGAAACATAACTTCCCAGAAGGCCCAATTTTGATAAAAGGAATTGTCTTCCTAGGTCAAAACTCGATCCGATCCATGTCCCTCGGATCGAATATATTTATATAGATCTATATCATGAGGGCGAGCTCAGGAGGAAGGAACATTCCCGGTTGGCCTTGGCAGAAATCATCCAGTACGGCATAGCCATCGTCCCAAAGGGTTATCAAACTACCGATCAAGAAGTTAATCAGGTATATCTTGACACGGATGGGGATGATTGGCCTTTTGCTGTGATTGACAGGAACAAAGCACCTCAGACCATAGAATAAAGTGTCAAGGAAACTCTGCGGAGGACGGAGCATTGGTGCAGAATGAATGGCCTCATTTACCTCGGGGTTGATTTTACTACATCTCCGTTGGACAACGCACCTTCCCGGGCAAAACAGCTGCCAAAGGGCAAAGGGAAAGGCAAGGAGGGTGAGTCTAGCTCCACCCAAGAAGAAGCTCTTGAAAGTCCCCCTTCCGCGCACACGAACAAGTTATAACTATGGCTTCTCTAGGGAAAGAAGTAGTGGAAGATGTTTCGATAGGCACATCCACTCGAGGATGTTACCACTGCTACAACTATTGAGGTCCCTTCTTTCCTTTTCCCTCTCCTCCTTCCGCTCCTCGAGTGACCCAAGTGACCATTCCTTTGGTCGTGTCCTCTCCCCATCTTCGCTATTCCCCTTTCCTTATCGTCCATCTTTTCTTCTCTCGACAAACCTATCCCCCTCTATTTCTTCCCTCATCTCTTAGCTCCCTTCCATTCCCATGTCTTCCTCCCCTGAAGTTTCCCTTCCCTCGTGGGCACTTCCTTAGCCTCCCTCTCAATTCCGCCTCCAAATGTCTCCACGTATTTTCCTTCGTCTACTACTGATTTGCTCCTTTTCATTTCCGGCCCCTCGCCCATAAGTCAGCCACGGATCTCCCAAAGCACCTAAGTCAACAGAAGAGGAAAGTTACCATCACACCGATGGACTTTTCCATCATCCCATCAAAGGGGACCAAGAAGCAAAAGCCTTTAACCCGCTTCTCTCAGAGTGCATCAGGGGAGAGAGTAATGGAGATTGCATACCCCAATCCCTTAAAGGATAAAAAGGATTTGTCTTCAACAGATTACACAGTGACTCAAGTCACAATGGGGACATCTTCAGAAAGCCTACAAGGAGAGGCCCTATCTTCATTGACACCCTTTGCAAAAAGCTCCAGGAAGCAAAGGAAGAGAAAAGGCTGCTAAAGGAGCAAAATAAACATCTTCTCCATGCCTTGCAGAAAATGGGCAGTGCACCTCCTATAACTGCCGCCGAAACTCCTGAGCCTCTGAGCCAGGATAAAATTAATGAATATGCCAAAATCGGTGAGCAGGGCATGGCAGTTTCCGCCTGGAGGAGCCAAATCCTCAAGGAAAGTGAGGGAGTAATCGCTAAGTTCACCGGGTTATATCAGAATATCAATCGGGCGAACAGAGAACTCCAGGCGATAGCAGGACCCATCTCCGAAGAGCTGGATCATGCCAGGATGTAGCATGAGACCTTTCAGAAAATGCTCGACTGTTCAGTCGAAGATCTGGTCAAGTTTGGCATCTTTGGACACCCTAGAGCCCTCAACAAAATCCTTTCTACCCTGGATTATTGGGTTGATCGGTGGAGTTCGTCCCGAAAAGATCGACAAAATTAAGGAGGAAGCCCTGGATGCAATGCATCAGATGGAACAAATTGTCTTAAGAATGTCTCCAGGTTTGCTCACTCCTTCTTTCGCCCTAAGGAAAGTCGATGAAACTATTCAGATCTTCAAGGAGATTGTTTCACAGAGGCTGGGACCAGAGGTCACGTTTGATGCCGAATATATCAACAACCTGTTGGCATGTCGTGACTTCATTGGGTACCTGATAGAGGTAGAGAATGATTATTCCAAACTACCAGAAAAGCTCACAGATGAGCGGGAGAATTTTGAAGCTATCAACGATCGACACAAGGATCCTTCCCAGGATCAACTTCAACCCATGATTAACAAGTTCATGGAGTACCGTGCCCAGTTCCACATCTCGTCTCCTGAGCAACAAAAGCAGGATGCACCCTTTCAGCCACGGGACGACGACGAATAGTTTCCTTCTCCTCGACTTTCTTCCTTGTAAATTATCTTAAGTGTGTTGACACAAATGATGACATCATCCATGTTGCACCATGGGATGATGTCATCCACCAAAGTGTCAAAAGTCAACAAATGACTTTGTAAGATATTTTGTAGATATTTTGTAATTAGGTGGTTGGTTTGTTTTTGCCTTCCTTTCTTCTCTTCTTCTATATATACTTGAATACTTGTTGTATTCAAGGGTGGATATCTTTTAGATGAAAAATAGAAGTGAAAAGAAAAGGCTTTGTACTTTTTGTAACAGAAGAAAATAGTAATACAAATATTGAGACTTTGTGTTGAATATGTGTGTTATGGGCATCTGATCTTTCTTATGTCAGATCTATGTGTTTATTCTGTTGGATCTATCTCTACTTTTTTGTCATTTATTCATCAGTATTGCTTTATTCATTTATGCAAGTAGGTTTGGCTCTATTTACTACCAATCCCAAAACATAAACCCTCTGACCTTTCTGCTTTGGAATTCATTTCTTTTCTCCCTTCGGACCTGATCTTTCTTCATCCTCTCTTTCATTCCTTTCTTTTCGTAGTTGGAAACACCCTACTGGGATGAGATCCCAAACCCCGAAGGTAGAATATTGTGAGACTTGCACAGATTCCTGCTGGTAGAATAACAATAAACCAGTTTCACTTTGCTGACTCAAAGAGGGGCTATGCCCTGCACACTGTTGGCTCATCTATCCATAAATCTACCCAAGCGAAAGGAAGACCTAGACCTAAAGCCGGGTAAGACGTTCGGTGTATCGCAAGCTTAAATAGCAATGCCAGATAGGATCCTTTACAGGAATGTTTTACCCTATTTGGCTCTAATACTGATTGGTCCTACTTGGGGGAGACCTAGACTGGATTCGTTAAGGTTAATAATCTTAACCTAAACTATAACCTATTGGTTAAAATAATTGCTAATCTAACCTAGCCCTAAACTATAAGCTTAATGCTCCTAAGAGTTAACTTCTTCTAGCACTATGGATGTAAGACTAATGTCTTACCCTATGATCTAACCTATGTTTCTTACCTATCCTAACTAATGACTAGAATGGAGGGGGACCTATGAAGGGGTGCAAGTCATGGGCGGTGGTTTCCATGGAATTTATGAGGGGGATAAGGTAGAGGGACTTGGAGGGCTGTCAAATTTGGCGGAGGTTGTAAAGGCTAGTGTAATCTGACGTGGCAGTATCACCAAGTATGGGAAAGGTTGTTTGTTTTCTTTTGGCTATCACCAATTTTGGCGGTCGGTGGCAATGGAAAATAGGCGGGAGGATGGAAGTTAATGCAATTAATGAACCTCGGTTACCGAGTGCGGATTTCTTGGGAAGGCATGCAAATGGAATATTGTTTGGTTATTTTGTTTTCCATGCAATCCATTTTTCACTCTGCTTGAGCACTGGTTCTTCAAACCAGTCATCTACTCTGTGTTGCATGGAAACTGTGAGAGTTTCTAGCTTCCTTCTCTATCGGGAAAGTATATAAGGCAAGGAGGTAACAATTTATTGTTGTTTAATCTATCGTGGAAGAAGAAGAGAAGGTGCGAGCACATTCAGAGGTCTTCTTCGAATTTTTAAGCGACACTATCAGGCATGATAGGCCCTAACTTTTAAAAATCTTGCTTTCCTTTAAATGCTTTCATTAGAACAACTCTGTTCAGATGATTTTTGGTTCAGTTGGTTTAAATGGTAGCAATGTATTGGGTTTCTCTATTTCTTGATGATTTGGGAATCCATGGTTTTACGTAGACTCTGTTGAAGAGTTTGTTATGTTTATTTTATGGATTTGACTTCTGTCAAAGTTTTTGCCATGATTTATTTGAGAATTCAAATTCTGTTGGAATCCTTGCTGTGTTAGAATGTTGGTTAACTTTTGTTGGAATGTTTGCTGAGTATACATAAGGATTCGATTTATGTTGAAATGTTTGTTGTGTATACTACCTGGATTCGACTCTGTCGAAGTGGTTGCCATGATTTCATTGTGGATACGACTTCTTTGAAGTCCTTGCAATGTTTCATATGAATTCAACTTTTGTTGAAGTCCTTGCTGTGTTAGCATGTTGGTTAAAATGTTGTTGGAATGCTTGCTGTGTTTACTCATTGGTTCGACTTCTGTTGAAGTGTTAAGTGTGATTACCTTATGGATACGACTTATTTGAAGTCCTTGCAATGTTTCATATGAATTCAACTTCTGTTGAAGTATTTGTTGAGATTGCATATGGGTTCGACTTCTGTTATGTTGTTTCCTTGCTTCTTGTTTAACAGAGGTAATAAGATCCCAACTGTACAATGTTAGACGTATCCTTGGATGATTTCTTGGTTGAGGAATGACATAAAAGAAAATTTTTGTGTCTTATTTAGTTGGTTTATTGTTTATCGCTGGTCGTATGAGTTCTTTTTGTTGCTTGATAGCTTCAGGTGAATACATGGTTGATTTAAGATGAAACTGTAATCCCTTCTTTGGAGCTCGACTGGTTTAGTAACAGGTGTATGAAAATGTATGAATACAAGCCTGTACCTCTATAAAAAGGGGTCGGGATGGTCAATAGTTATGGGTTCTTAAAGTGATGAAATATTTAGTGTAGCTGTGTTTTTCCTTACAATTTAATTTGGTTAACTGGGAACACAGTCTGACTGAGAGAAATCTTGCTTTGAGGAACTCTGAATCCTAATAGTGTGTGGGTAATCCTAGATCTGCATGATGGAAATTATATTTTGTACTTGGAAGGGATGGGATTGTGGTGATTTTCTTACTTTCTTTTCTTTCCTAAATGAATTCAAGATTATTTGTATATGCTTTGCTCCTGGAAAGTTAGTACTGACCTGAACTTGTTGGAATGGAGATCTAAACACCTTTGTTCTTTCTTTTCAGTTGTAAAGCACATGTTGTTATAGGAATTTTGAGATACGAAAGTATACTCTCCCTTTCTAGAAAATTATGATTGCTCCCTTCTTTTGTATTTCCATAAGAACTCTGCTATAGGGGCATAAGATGTTTAAACTGTTAAATTTATGAGGAAAGAATGGTAAATGCTTAGTCTTGGCCTAAGTTCTTTTCTTATTTATAGTTATAATAATACCTTGTTTGAGTTATTCAGTTATCTACTTTGATAAAAGTAGAATTGTAATAGAAGTTGGTATATCTATCGAAGTCTTGGAAATAATGCAATGAGTATAAAGGAAATCCATCGGTTGAACTTCTTAGAGGCTATAATCTGTCTTTTCTTGAATTATTAAATGCACAATTGTTGGATACACGTATTGGTAAGAATTCATTCTTGAATGGAGTAATTTTATTAGGATTGATATTGTCCTTGGTTTTCGGATGGATGGATATATTAGATTCATTTTTTCTTCTTAGTCTCTAACATAAGATGAATTATTCGAGAAGAGTCAATATGATAGTTATATTATGAATTTATGTTAAAAAGTCTTGTATGGTAGAAAGATAATTAGAGTGATTCATGTTTATAGGTTTGATGAAATGATTTCATTTAAACAGGTTGTCTAATGGAAACAATTGGTGGAATGCAATTGTTTTAAGAATTAGAGCTTATCATGCTCAGTTCGTTGAACTGACCCGTGTTAGCAATTTTTGCAGATGGTCATCATAAGTGGTAAAGACACGCAGATCTGATATGATGCTCAGATTGTTTAATCTGGTTTTATGATGAATTCCAATTTGATTTCTCTATTTGTACTATATGAAGAAAGTTGTTCTTTTGCTGTTGAGTATTGTATCAAATATGCTGAAGTGCATAAATTGTAATTGTATGGCTTGGAAATAAATGAAATGGGGAGATTGTTATTTATGTGGCTGCATTTTTATTTGATGGATTGAACTTCTTAAGTTCGATTGATTTTAAGTGCATTTTTATTATTGTATACCATGGAGTTATTTGGTTTCTCCAAGTAGGCCTTGTAAATATTATGTGATTGAATACTTCGTGAATGATTAGCAGTTCTGTTATGTTATAAATAAGGCTAAATTGGAAATTAGTCCTCTGCCTTTCGAGAAGTTAAGGTTAAACTAAACCTTAATAGGTAGCTGAAACGGGAAGAGTAATCTATTACTCACTATCCATGATCTAAGTCAAGACAACGTAACTGATGATTTTAAATCACTATGTCTTAATAACAATAAGCAAGATATACTTTAGTCTTCGGAGTTGATATAAACCCTTACGGGTTTAGTTATCTTCCTTATGAGAGAACTTAGGGCTATTGCCCAATTATGTAGAATAAGATTATTGGGAACCAATGAACTCCTAGACGTGATCTCAAATCTTATTAAACTTCTCTCTGTGAAATTGAACTTAATTATGTAAGGCAACTCAAAGGTGTGGAACTCAGGGTTGGGAAAAGACTACCTAGTTAGGAGGGTCTGTAATTCAATTTCAACTAAACTTAAGTAACTCTTTGAAGTTATGTAAATCTTTTCGAGGCGGTTTGTAGGATGTCGACACATGTCAACTGCAAGGTTGTACCTTCGAGAAGATTAGGATCTTCTCGAGGATACAACAATGCAGGTGACCTTTGGCGACACCCTTTGCATTGATCGTTAAGATTTACACCTTAAACTCGAACAAGTTTTTACTCTGGGACTGGTTAGGACCATGGTCATGTTATGAGGCTGCCCTTGGAGACTCGGGGTACCTTGACACACAGGGTTAACTGTGGTTGACCCAGTATGTCAGCTTACCCTAGTCCTCAAGAGCATCCTTATAACGTGTGTCATGATATTAATCTATTCCTGAGTGAATGAATTGGGACAGGGGGATGACAGAAGTCAGTATAAGAAATTCTATTTAGCATCGGAGTGGGGTGAAGGACGTATTCCAGATTGACAAGTATGCCATCAAGGAATACGAGACATGAATAGTATGTTTCAAATCTTTGGCCAAAGTATCGCAAGCTGTTGATTGCGTTGTCCTATGTCACCTAGTCTGAGGGACATGATGCCGATGAATAATGGTAACAATTATTCAGATAGGTTCCTTGGACAAAGCATTATGAAATCCCAGATTAGGGAAGAGAACCGCAAGAGTGAAGTGTTAAGATAAAACGCCAACTCTATGATGCTCATGAATAGATCGGTAGATCACCGAGTCATGGAGTGAATAGATCAGTGGTACACCGAGTCATTACAGCTGCATATGGTTATCTGTTATAAGAATTATTGTTTGATCTGTGAGTTCTAAATTATGTATTTAGAAGTAGGAAGCGCTTATAAAAAAAAATCTCTTGTTCTAATGTACTAAATTGGGAACGTTACATCTTGGTATAAGAGTTGAAGGTTGCACCTCTTGGACCTATTGTGTCCATAATATGATAAAAACCTGAATTTTCTTGTGCTCCACCAGAGGAAGGGGCAGCAACAACCCAAAAATTGATGAGATCCTTGCTACCCTATTGGACACAAGAGATCGTTTGGCTGTGCTTGAACAACAAGTAATGGGAAATGAGGAGGAAGATGAAGTTGGTAACAACAATCAGCTACCTCCTGAGGACAACCCCAATATGGGTGTTGGTAATAACACTGTAAATGTACTGCCCAACGAGAAAACAAAAAGGCCGGGTTAGCGGTGGAACTCACTAATGATATAAAAAGGATAAGTCCACCTAAATATGATGGTACCACATCGGGAGATGGAGCCGATAAGCGGCTCAATGAGATGGAGAAGTACTTTGCGATAAGAAACTCCGAGGAAACCAAAGCTATTTGGGAGCCTATCAGCTTTCCCACGAAGCATCTTTGTGGTGGGACACCAAAGTGAGCTAAATATTGATGAGACCAATATCACTTGGGATAAATTTAAAGGCTATTTTAGGAAACGTTGGCTGCCACAACTTTTCTATGATCAGAAAATGACAGAATTCCAGAACTTAGCTCAAGGAAAGCTAACGGTAACTAAATACTGGGAGCGGTTTACGAAACTTCTCAAGCAACGTACGCATCAAAGATCAAACTCGACGAGAAATTCAGAATACGGAAATTCATCATGGGACTAAATCTGTGATAGGAGGAGAGGTAGATGTTCACACCAAACGACTATGGAAGGGGTTGTTGAAAAATCCATAAGGCAAGAATAGAAATTAAAGGCTATTTCTGCTCATAAGAGGAAGTGCGGAAGAAGATTGCAAACCCTTCTTCAACTTCACTTGCACCAAGAAGGGCCATGGAAAAAGTTTGGAAATAGAAGTAAGTTTCAATGGATAATAGTAAGAAAATGATAGAAAATAAGCCTCTTTGAAATGTAAGGATAGTTTTGCCAAAAATTATAACAATGGACAAAAGCCCTATGGAGGACAACATGATAATTTTAAGGCTGGAAGTAATTTTGAGCTAAAAAGGGTCCTGTAGGAGGCTGCTATAATTGTGGCAAATACCACTACGCGAATCAGTTCCCTTTGAAGAAGGATGATCGTAATCAGTAGCATAAGATTTATACTGATATGCAGAGCAAACAAGCAAGTTAAAAAGCAAGTGACACCTATAGAAGTTTAGGGTAAGTTATTTGGCATACCATCACTATTCTTTTTGATACAGGAGCTACTGAATGTTTTATTTCTAGTAAAATTGCTTCTAAACTTAAAAGAAAGGATGGAAAAATGCATAAATCTTGGATTGTACTGTATGGTAATAACTCTTTTCATACACTGAGTATGTGTCTTTTTGGGGCAGTCCTTGACTTACCTAACTTTTCCATGGAAGTTGACCTATATGTTGCACCTTTGGGATCCTATGACGTTGTCATCGACGTCAATTGGTTAGTTGACCATAAAGCAAAAGTAGACTGCTTTGAAAAGAATATAAGATGTTTAGATGATCGGCTGAAAACAACAGAGATTCAAGGTGTGAAACGGGAAATTTTAGTTAGGAAACTATCAGCTATGCAACTTAAAAAGGCTAAAAACAAAGGATGTACCTTATATGCCATAAAGATATCTGAATTTTCAGAAGAAGATGGTGATTCCATGAAACGTTACCCACTGTTGCAAAGTTTCAAGGATGTATTTCAGAGGAATTACCAGGTTTACCACCCAAAAGGGAATTTGACTTCACCATTGAAATCAAACCAGGGATGGAACCTATTTCTAAAGCACCTTATCGAATGACTACTATAGAGTTAGTCGAGCTTAAGGCACAATTTCAAGAACTTTTGTCTAAGGGTTTGATTAGACCAAGTGTTTCACCTTGGGGAGCACCAGTAATATTTGTAAAAAAGAAAGATGGAACACTTAGATTGTGTATTGATTATCGGATGTTAAACAAAGAAACAATTAAGAACAAATACCCACTTCCAAGGATTGACGATCTATTTGATCAGATGTGAGGAGCAACGGTTTATTCCAAGATAGATCTTCGATCTGGTTATCATCAATTAAGGATTAAAGATGAAGATATTCATAAAACAACTTTCCGAACCAGGTACGGACATTATGAGTTCACGGTTCTACCCTTTGGATTAACTAATGCACCCACAAATTTTATGAACTTAATGAATAATATCTTTCAAGAATATTTGGACAAGTTTGTGCTTGTATTCTTGGATGATATTCTCATATATTCTAAAAGCGTTGAAGAGCACAATGAGCAATTGAAGATAGTTTTGGAAATTTTGAGAAAAAGAAAGTTATACGGTAAGTTATCCAAATGTTCTTTCTTTGATACTGAAGTTCACTATTTGGGTCATGTCATTAGTAAAGAAGGAATTGCAGTAGATCCTTCAAAAATAGTGGCAATAACCAAGTGGCCTACACCAAAGAATGTACATGAAGTAAGAAGCTTCATGGGCCTTGCTGGTTATTATAGAAAATTTGTTAAGGATTTTTCTAAAGTGGCTGCACCAATAACTTCATTGCAGAAGAAGGATAAGAAATTTATTTGGGTGATAAGTGCAAAACTTCTTTCAAAAGTTTGAAGAACCAGTTGACTTCAAAGACCTATATTAGTTGTACTGCACCTAATGGGAACTTTACTTGTTTAATGATGCTTCGGGGAAGGCCTTGGAGGTGTTTTGTTACAAAATGATCATGTCATAGCATATGAAAGTAGAAAGCTTAAGTTACATGAGCTGAATTATGCCCCTCATGATTTAGAGCTTGCTGCAATTGTTCATGCGCTTCAAGTATGGAGACACTATTTACTTGGGAAACCTTTTGAGTTGAAAACTGATCACTTAGGGCTGAAATATATTTTCACTCAGCCTAATCTAAATGCAAGACAGTGAAGGTGGTTAGAGTTTTTATCTCAATATGATTTTGATATTAGCTACATCAAAGGGAAAGAGAATAGAGTAGCGGATGCTCTAAGTCGTAGGAAGCACATTTATGCTCTTATAACATTAAGAACTCAGTTTAAAGATGAGGTAAAAAGTGCCTCAGAATCTGATATATACTTTCAGCAAGTAAAAGCAGCACTTGCTGCAGAACCAAAAGATGAAAGGTATAAAGGTTTTCATTTTGATAATGAAGGAATCTTACGTTATGAAAACAGGGTATATGTACCTTTGCTAAATGATTTGAGAAAGAAATTGTTAGTTGAATTTCATAATTCGCCCTTCTCTGGACACCCGGGTATCACAAAAATGCTTGTTGATCTAAAACAACAATACTTTTGGAAAGGTATGAAAAAGGATGTTATTGATTTTGTGACACATTGTCTGGAATGTCAGCGGGTTAAGGCAGAACACATGCACCCTGCTGGACTATTATATCCCCATAGCATACCACAGTATAAATGGCAAGTAATAAGCATGGAATATGTACAAGGGTTGCCAATGCCAAGAAATAAACATGATCTTATCTTGGTAGTTGTAGACAAACTAACAAAGGTAGCTCATTTCATCGCTGGAAATCTGAAGGATGATTCTCCAGTGTTAGCAAAAAGATTCGTGCATGAAATTTTTAGGTTACATGGAGTACCAGAATTGATTATATCTAACAGGGATCCTAGAATGACATCAAGATTTTGGCAAACGCTTAATGCAGCTCTTGGAATGAAACTAAACTTCAGTTCTGCATATCATCCAGGAAACGGATGGACAAACTGAGAGAGTAAATCAAGTGTTGGAAGATATGTTGCGAATGTATTGCATGGATCAATAGTATAAATGGGAAGAGTATCTTCCATTAGTTGAGTTTGCATACAACAACACTTATCACTCATCTCTTAAAATGGCACCTTTTGAGGCACTTTATGGAAGAAAGTGTAGAACCCCTGTTAGTTGGGATAGTATTGAGGATAGAGTGGTAATTGGACCAGAAATCCTCACTGAAATGGAACAGCAAGTAAAGATGATTCGTGAACAATTGAAGGAAGCAACAGATAGGTAGAAGAGCTATGCTAACCTTAAGTGGGTTGATCGAAGGTTTGAACTTGGTGAAAAGGTTTTTCTTCGTGTTAAACCCAGAAAGAGTTCTATAACTTTTGGCAAGGCTGCCAAGTTGTCACCTCGTTATGTGGGACCTTTCGAAATTGTCGAAATAATCAATCCCCGTAGCTTACGGATTAGTATTACCACCGCTTTGTCTCGCATGCATGATGTTTTCCATTTTTCTTTCCTTAAGAAATACGTTTCAGACTTGTCACATGTTTTAAATTGGAATTCCTTGCAGGTCCAAGACCCAGGAATAATCGTGGTTAAACCCACACGAGTGCTGGAAACTCACCAATTGCATTTGAGAAATCATGAAATACAGCAATGTAAGGTCCAGTGGGACCAGTTTAACGAAGAGAGTGCAACTTGGGAAAATCTGGAAGAGATGAAAATTTCTTTTCCCTTTCTTTTTGAATAGAATGGAATCTGTTGACAATTTTTTTAATTATTATGAAATTATCTTTTTCATGTCTTTATGTAAGCCAGCTTTGAGGCAAACATTATTCAGGTTGAATAAATTGTATCATGACATTGATTTATGAAATAATTCATGTTGGAATTGGTCTTTTGTATTGTGAACTAATAAATTGATTGTGGAAGGTAAATCAAAAGATGTAATCATCGGGACGATGAATCTTTTAGGAGGGAAGCATGTAACACCCTGAACTGTTGTTACCTTCTCCTGAGCATTCAAGTGTTGATATATGATTTCTTCTATATAAGGACATGTTCCTTTGGTTTCAGGAAGTCATGCTTGATATGGATTGTATCTTCTTTGCTCTTGAAGATCTTTGACTCAGCCTTGGATCAGTTGCATTGATCCAAGGAATGTTTTAAGCT
Source organism: Taxus wallichiana var. yunnanensis (assembly GCA_018340775.1). Taxonomy (NCBI): domain Eukaryota; kingdom Viridiplantae; phylum Streptophyta; class Pinopsida; order Cupressales; family Taxaceae; genus Taxus; species Taxus wallichiana. The sequence continues at coordinate 778,316,772 of CM031234.1, read as the reverse complement.
TATTTAGGATGAACAAAATTTATGGACCTTACGAAAGTTACAAGGTCTGAATGAGTTTGAATGAGCAATCCCGGAGTTTAACTCAGGCTGAACATGTTAAATGAAATTTGGTTCCTGATATCGTAACATCAGGAAGGCCTAGACCTTAAGCCAGGTAAGAAGTTCTGGTGTATACTGTAAGCTTAATTAGCAATGCCAGATAGGATCCTTTACAGGAATGTTTTACCCTGTTTGGCTCTAATACTGATTGGTCCTACTTGGGGAGACCTAGACTGGATTCGTTAAGGTTAATAATCTTAACCTAAACTATAACCTATTGGTTAAAATAATTGCTAATCTAACCTAGCCCTAAACTATAAGCTTAATGCTCCTAAGAGTTAACTTCTTCTAGCACTATGGATGTAAGACTAATGTCTTACCCTATGATCTAACCTATGTTTCTTACCTATCCTAACTAATGACTAGAATGGAGGGGGACCTATGAAGGGGCGCAAGTCATGGGTGGTGGTTTCCATGGCATTTATGAGGGGGATAAGGTTGAGGGACTTGGAAGGCTGTCAGATTTGGCGGAGGTTGCAAAGGCTAGTATAATCTGACGTGGCAGTATCACCAAGTATGGGAAAGGTTGTTTGTTTTCTTTTGGCTATCACCAATTTTGGCGGTCGGTGGCAATGGAAAATAGGCGGGAGGATGGAAGTTAATGCAATTAATGAACCTTAGTTACCGAGTGTGGATTTCTTAGGAAGGCATGCAAATGGAATATTGTTTGGTTATTTTGTTTTCCATGCAATCTGTTTTTCACTCTGCTTGAGCACTGGTTCTTTGAACTACTGTCGTACTATGTGTTGCATGGAAACTATGAGAGTTTCTAGCTTCCTTCTCTGTCGGGGAAAGTATATAAGGCAAGGAGGTAACAATTTATTATTGTTTAATCTATCGTGGAAGAAGAAGAGAAGGTGCGAGCACATTCATAGGTTTTCTTTGAATTTTTAAGTGACACTATCAGGCATGATAGGCCCTAACTTTTAAAAATATTTCTTTCCATTAAATGCTTTCATTAGAACAACTCTGTTCAGATGATTTTGGTTCATTGGTTTATAGGGTAGCAATGTATTGGGTTTTTTCTGTTTCTTGATGATTTGGGAATCCATGGTTTTACGTAGACTCGTTGAAGAGTTTTCTATGTTTATTTTATGGATTTGACTTCCGTCGAAGTGTTTGTCATGATTTATTTGTGAATTCAACTTCTGTTGGAATCCTTGTTGTGTTAGCATGTTGGTTAACTTTTGTTGGAATGTTTGTTGAGTATACATAAGGATTCAATTTATGTTGAAATGTTTGCTATGTATACTACGAGATTCGACTCTTTTTCGAAGTGTTTGCCATGATTTCATTGTGGATACGACTTCTTTGAAGTCCTTGCAATGTTCCATATGAATTCAAATTTTGTTGAAATCCTTGATGTGTTAGCATGTTGGTTAAACTGCTGTTGGAATGCTTGATGTGTTTACTCGTTGGTTTGACTTCTTTTGAAGTGTTAAGTGTGATTACCTTATGGATACGACTTATTTGAAGTCCTTGCAATGTTTCATATGAATTCAAATTCTGTTGAGGTATTTGTTGAGATTGCATATGGGTTCGACTTCTGTTATGTTGTTTCCTTGCTTCTTGTTTAACGAGAGGTAATAAGATCCCAACTGTACAATGTTAGACGTAGCCTTGGATGATTTCTTGGTTGAGGAATGACATAAAAGAAAAATTTTGTGTCTTATTTAGTTGGTTTATTGTTTATCTCTGGTCATATGATTTCTTTTTGTTGCTTGATAGCTTCAGGTGAATACATGGTTGATTTAAGATGAAATTGTAATCCCTTCTTGGAGCTCAACTAGTTTAGTAATGGTGTATGAAAATGTATGAATACAAGCTTTGTACCTCTATAAAAAGGGGTCGGGATGGTCAATAGTTATGGGTTCTTAAAGTGATGAAATATTTAGTGTAGCTGTGTTTTTCCTTACAATTTAATTTGGTTAACGGGAACACAGTCTGACTGAGAGAAATCTTGCTTTGAGGAACTCTGAATCCTAATAGTGTGTGGGTAATCCTAGATCTGCATGATGGAAATTAGATTTTGTACTTGGAAGGGATGGGATTGTGTTGATTTTCTTACTTTCTTTTCTTTCCTAAATGAATTCAAGATTATTTGTATATGCTTTGCTCCTGGAAAGTTGGTACTGACCTGAACTTGTTGGAATGGAGATCTGAACGCCTCTGTTCTTTCTTTTCAGTTGTAAAGCACATGTTGTTATAGGAATTTTGAAATACGAAAGTATACTCTCCCTTTCTGGAAATTATGATTGCTCCCTTCTTTTGTATTTCCATAAGAACTCTGCTATAGGGGCATAAGATGTTTAAACTGTTAAATTTATGAGGAAAGAATGGTAAATGCTTAGTCTTGGCCTAAGTTCTTTTCTTATTTACAGTTATAATAATACCTTGTTTGAGTTATTCAGTTATCTACTTTGATAAAAGTAGAATTGTAATAGAAGTTGGTATATCTATCGAAGTCTTGGAAATAATGCAATGAGTATAAAGGAAATCCATCAGTTGAACTTGCTAGAGGCTATAATCTGTCTTTGCTTGAATTATTAAATGCACAGCTGTTGGATACACGTACTGGTAAGAATTCATTCTTGAATGGAGTAATTTTATTAGGATTGATACTGTCCTTGGTTTTCGGATGGATGGATATATTAGATTCATTTTGTTCTTCTTAGTCTCTAACATAAGATGAATTATCCGAGAAGAGTCAATATGATAGTTATATTATGAATTTATGTTAAAAAGTCTTGTATGGTAGAAAGATAATTAGAGTGATTCATGTTTATAGGTTTGATGAAATGATTTCATTTAAATAGGTTGTCTAATGGAAACAATTGGTGGAATGTAATTGTTTTAAGAATTAGAGCTTATCATGCTCAGTTTGTTGAACTGACCCGTGTTAGCAATTTTTGCAGATGGTCATCATAAGTGGTAAAGACACGCAAATCTGATATGATGCTCAGATTGTTTAATCTGGTTTTATGATGAATTCCAATTTGATTTCTCTATTTGTACTATATGAAGAAAGTTGTTCTTTTGTTGTTGAGTATTGTATCAAATATGCTGAAGTGCATAAATTGTAATTGTATGGCTTGGAAATAAATGAAATGGGGAGATTGTTATTTATGTGGCTGCATTTTTATTTGATGGATTGAACTTCTTAAGTTCGATTGATTTTAAGTGCATTTTTATTATTGTATACCTTGGAGTTATTTGGTTTCTCCAAGTAGGCCTTGTAAAGATTATGTGACTGAATACTTCGTGAATGATTAGTAGTTCTGTTATGTTCTAAATAAGGCTAAATTGGAAATTAGTCCACTACCTTTCGAGAAGTTAAGGTTAAACTAAACCTTAATAGGTAGCTGAAACGGGAAGAGTAATCTATTACTCACTATCCATGATCTAAGTCAAGACAACGTAACTGATGATTTTAAATCACTATGTCTTAATAACAATAAGCAAGATATACTTTAGTCTTCGGAGTTGATATAAACCCTTACGGGTTTAGTTATCTTCCTTATGAGAGAACTTAGGGCTATTGCCCAAATATGTAGAATAAGATTATTGGGAACCAATGAACTCCTTGACGTGATCTCAAATCTTATTAAAATTCTCTCTCGAAATTGAACTTAATTATGTAAGGCAACTCAAAGGTGTGGAACTCAGGGTTGGGAAAAGACTACCGAGTTAGGAGGGTCTATAATTCAATTTCAACTCACTTAAGTAAATACTTGAAGTTATGTAAATCTTTCTGAGGTGGTTTGTAGGATGCCGACACATGTCAACTGTAGGGTTGTACCTTCGAGAAGATTAGGATCTTCTCGAGGATACAACAATGCAGGTGACCTTTGGCGACACCCTTTGCATTGATCGTTAAGATTTACACGTTTAACTCGAACAAGTTTTTACTCTGGGACTGGTTAGGACCATGGTCATGTTATGAGGCTGCCCTTGGAGACTCGGGGTACCTTGGCACATAGGGTTAACTATGGTTGACCCAGTATGTCAGCTTACCCTAGTCCTCAAGAGCATCCTTATAACATGTTTCATGATATTAATCCATTCCTGAGTGAATGACTTGGGATAGGGGGCTGATGAAGTTAGTCTAAGACATTTTATTTAACATCGGAGTGGGGTGAAGGATGTATTCCAGATTGACGAGTATGTCATCAAGGAATACAAGACATGAATAGTATGTTTCAAATCTTTGGCCAAAGTATCACACGCTGCTGATTGCGTTGTCCTATGTCACCTAGTCTGAGGTATGTGATGCCAATGAATAATGGTAACAATTATTCAGATAGGTTCCTTGGACAAAGCATTATGAAATCCCAGATTAGGGAAGAGAACCGCAAGAGTGAAGTGTTAAGATAAAAATGCCAACTCTATGATACTCATGAATAGATCGGTAGATCACCGAGTCATGGAATGAATAGATCGGTGGTACACCGAGTCATTACAGCTGCATATGGTTATCTGTTATAAGAATGATTGTTTGATCTGTGAGTTCTAAATTATGTATTTAGAACTAGGAAGCACTTATAAAAAAAAATCTCTTGTTCTAATGTACTAAATTGGGAACATTACATAAGATGGTGTTCTTCTAATAACTCAAGCTATGCTAAACGGTCTTGATGAAAGTCATCATCGTTGAGCATGTCATGGATATTTGTGGAGTGAGGGGATTTGGACTTCAAGAGGCAAAACAACCTCTATACCATAGACTAGAGAAAATGGTGTGGCAACAAAGTGGAAGTATGGATACTAGTACGATATGCCCATAGGGTAAAAAGAATGTGCATATGCCAATCCTTCCCAGTATCATTAACCACTTTCATGAGAATTTTGTTTAAGGTTTTGTTAGTGGATTCAGCTTGGTTGTTGGTTTATGGGTAATAAGGTGAGGAGAAACTTAGCTAAATGTTGAAGGCGTCACAAATTTTTTGTAATGTTTTGTTTTTGAATTGTTTACCATTGTAAGTGATGAGGTGATGAGGAACACCAAAGTGACAAATGATGTGGTGATTGATGAACTCACATATTTTCTTGGCTTTCGTGGAGATGAGTGGTATGGCCTCTACCCATTTTATGTAGTATTCGATAGCGGTAATGATCCATTGATGTCGTTGGGAAGAATGGGGGTTGATCTCTCCAACAAGATCCAACCCCCATTGAGAGAAGGGCCAAAGGTGACGGGAAAATTATAAGGCATCACCGGGTGTATGATGAAGGTTTGTTGGTCCGAAAATCTATCGCTTGGGCAGATCTATGGATAAACAAGCCAACAGTGTGCAGGGCATAGCCCCTCTTTGAGTCAGCAAAGTGAAACTGGTTTATTGCTATTCTACCAGCAGGAATCTATGCAAGTCTCACAGATTCTACCTTCGGGGGTTTGGGATCTCATCCCAGTAGGTTTATTTCCGGCTGCGAAGAGAAAGGAATGAAAGAGAGGAGGAAGAAGGAACAGGTCCGAAGGGAGAAAAGAAATGAATTCCAAAGCAGAAAGGTCAGAAGATTTATGTTTTTGGGTTGGTAAATGAGCCAAACCTACTTGCATAAATAAACAAAGCAATACTGATGATAAATAAATGACAATAAAATAGAAGCAGATCCAACAGAATAAATACACAGATCTAACATAAGAAAGATCTAATGTATATAACATAGGTATTCAGCACAAAGTCCAAATATCGTATTACTAATTTGTTCTGTTACAAAAAGCTCAAAGTCTTTTTTCCTTACTCCTATTTCTCATCTGAAAGATATTCATCCTCCTTTCAACATAACAAGTGTTGGGGTATTTATAGAAGAAGAGGAGAAAAGAAGGCAAAAAGGAGCCAACAACTATTTACAAAGATATTTACAAAATATCTAAAAGTCATGTTGACTTTTTACAACTTGATGGATGACATCATCCCATGATGCAACATGGATGATGTCATCATTTGTGTCAACATACTTTAGATATTCCAACAAGAAAGTCGAGAGAAGAGAGAGAAGAAGAAGAAGAAGAAGAAGAAGAAGAAGGAGCAGCTACTCGTCGTCATCATCCTGCGGCCGAAAGGGAGTAGCCTGCTTTTGATGCTGCTCAGGTGATGAGATATGGAACTGAGCGCGGTATTCCAAAAACTTGTTAATCATCGGCCCAAATTGATCCTGAGAAGGATCCTTGTGCAGTTCGCTGATTACCTCACAAGTCTCCCGCTCATCTATGAGCTTCTCTGGGAGTTTGGAATAATCTTTTTCCGCCTCAATGAGGAACCCGATGAAGTCCCTACAAGCCAGCAGGTTGTTGATGGATTCAGTGTCAAATGTGACCTCTGGCCCTGTTCCTTGAGAAGCGATCTCCTTGAAGATCCGGATGGTTTCATCAGCTGACCTTAAGATAAAGGAAGGAGTGAGCAACCCTAGAGACATGTTGAGAACAATTCGCTCCATTTGGTGCATTGCATCCAGGGCTGCTTCCTTTACCTTGTCGATTTTTTCTAGAATAAATTCAAGCTGATCCACCCGGTAGTCCAGAGTGGACATGGTTTTGTTGAGGGCCCTTGGATGGCCGAAGACAGAACTTGACCGAGATCTTTGGTGACAATCGAACATCTGTTGAAAGGTCTCGTGTTGGAGTCTAGCATGATCTAGCTCTTCTGATATGGGCCCCGCTAATGCTTGGAGCTCTTTGTTCACATTTCGATGCTCAGATACAAATTGACAAACTCGGCGATCACTCTTTCACTTGTCCTTGAGGATCGGCACCTCAAGCGAAAGCGACCATACCTTGCTCGCCAATCTTTGCATATTCGTTGATTTTCTCCTGGCTGAGAAGCTCAGAAGTTTCGGCGGCAGTTGTGGGAGGCGCACTACCCATCTTCTGTAAGGCTTGGAGCAGATATTTGTTTTGCTCTTTTAGTAGCCTTTTCTCTTCTTTTGTTTCTTGAAGCTTTTGACAGAGGGCGTCGACCGCGGAAAGAGCTTCCCCCTGGAGACTTTCAGAAGATGTCCCCATCGTGACTTGGGTCACGGTAAAATCTGTTAGAGACAGATCCTTCTTCTCTTTGAGGGGATCGGGGTATGCAATTTCCATGATTCTCTCACCTGCGGCACTTTTAGAGAAGCGTGCAACAGGCTTCAGCTTCTTTGCCCCTTTGGTTGGGATCACTGAAAAGTCCATCGGAGCGATGGGAACTTTCCTCTTTTGCTGGCTCAGCTGCTGAGAGATCCAGGCTGGTCCTATGGAAGAAGGACCAGAAACAGAGGAGGGGACAACTGCAGTAGAAGAGGGGAAAAACGTGGAGACACGCGGAGGCGGCATTGAGAGAATAGCCGAAGAAGTGTCCACGGGAGGAAGGGAAACTGCAGCTGTGGAAGACATAGGAAGGGAAGGGAGCTCGGAGATGAGGGAAGAAATGGAGGAGGAAAGATCAGTGAGGGAAGAGAAGATAGACGAAGAAGCAGGGGAAAGAGTAGAAGAAGGGGCGGAGGACACGACCAAAGGGATGGTCGCTTGAGTCACTCAAGGAGGGGAAGGAAGAGAAGAAGAAGGGATAGAAGGGACCTCTGTTATGGTAGCAATGCCGACATCCTGAGTGGATGGGCCAATGGGACTATCCCCTGCTACTTCTTTCTCTGGCGAATCCAGAGTTATTACCTGTTCTGGCGCTGTGGAAAGAGGAATTTCGGGGGCTTCTTCTTGAATGGTGCTGGATTCACCTTCTACACCTTTGCCTTTAAGCTGATTTTTGGACCGTGAAGGTGCGTTACCCAATGGGGAGGTTGTGAAATCTACCCCGAGGTAGATTAGGCCGTTCATCCGGCACCAGTGTTCTGTCCTACGCAAAGTCTCCTTGACCCTTTCCTCAATCGTTTGAGGAGCTTTAGTTCTATCAATGGCTGGAAAGGGCCAATCGTCCCCGTCTGTATCATTATACACCTTGTCCACTTCATCTTCTGTTGTTTGGTAGCCTTTGGGGACAATGGCTACCCCATACTGGATAATTTCTGCCAATGCTAGGCGAGAATGATCCTTTCTTCTGAGCTCTACCTCATGGTGGACGTCAATATAAATATCCTCGATCTGAGGAACATGGATCGGATCAAGCTTTGCTCTTGGTAGGCAGCTTCTTGGGTCGAAGGTAGGCCTGGTGGGAAATCATGCTTCAAATTGAGTAACTCCAGCTCTGCAAACATTTCCTTTGCCTTATGGTGAGTAGAGCATGTGTATCGGCCCACTGTGAGGGGGAAAGGAATTCCACCCTTCTTCCTTTTCAGGCATTTTTCGTGGTATGTGATTAGCTGCCTTGATGACTCCAGTGAGAGAATCACTTAGGCCCAGCATACCTTGGTAGCCTGGTTGGCTCTCCCAAAAAGTTGGCAGCCCTCAGATAGGTGAATGTAGGAAATTGGGTGAACATGGCTCCCCATTTCTCCGTGGCTGCCACTATGTTTTTGGTCATACGACCATGAGTCAGATTTGGCCTCAATAGGCAGATGATGTGATAAAAGAATGCATCGTTGATTTTGGCGAATTGGGCGATGCTATTCTCCAGCTTCAACTCTGGATAATACTCATATATTTTGACCTGAGGCCAAACTCCACTTCGTGCTAGGCCTGGATAATCCCTCTCTGATGCTGCAGCGTAGACCACGTAGGAGTTCATATGGAATACTCCCGTTGTGCTGAACTGTTGTAGCTGCTCGGAAATGGTGCTGCTTATAATTTCCCCCCAGCAAAAGCGCTGATCAGGAAAATTCTTGTTCATTGTTTCCAGGTAGCGCAACATCCATTTATGGAAGTAATGGGCATCAGAGAGCCCGAAGACCCTGCTCAGGAAGGTAATGGTATCGCTGAGCTCTTCTGAGAAGTCACTGCGGTGGATGATTTGGGGCCACCGGGTTACCACCTTCTTGTTCTTCAAGTAGACTTCGTTCATTAGTTGCATGCATTGGTCTTCATTATCTTCCCAGGCCTTGATACACTCTGCTTGGCTGACGGCCACGAAGTGCCGGTGGTGAGGGATGCCAAGTATCATCTCAAAATGACGGGCAGTGAGGTTAATGACTACCTCGCCCTTACTGTTTTCGACACATCTGGTGTCTTTGTTGTAAGACTGAGCAACCACCATTATAAATTCATTGTTGACTGTGCTGACGGGGATTCCTCCGGCGAAGTGCAGGGCACTGCCTATCAATTTGTCCATCCATGGACTCCTTGTAACTTTCTGAGTTCTACCCAGAATTCCTCCATGTCGATATGCCCCAATTCTGAGTCTTTGACATCTATGCTGCATTCAGCCTGTGACTTGGGCATTCTGACCCTTTGATATTTATACTTCATCTCTTCCTCATTAAGTTTCGCCTTTCCTTTCGATTTGGTGGGCCTCTTGCCGGATGTAGACATATGTTCTTCTAAGTTTATTTGCTGATCTGCATGAAGAAGAAGCGAGACCCAATCCGAAAAGGTCAAAGTAGCCATTTGATCTTCCATTGGAATGTTAGCGAGAAGAAAGAGTTAGAGATTTTTAGGCTCGGGCGCATGAAAATGCAGCTTACGGGGCTAAATAGGTAGGGCGCATGGAAAAGGTCATTGCAAAGGTTAAACTGGCGCCAAAAGCGCATGGCGCATGCATACTGCAGAGTGAATTTTAGTAAAGGGCGCATGAGAACAGTGTGTTGCATGGAAACAGGATGCGCCAAAGGTGCATGGGCCTTGCATGTTACATTAGGATTGGGTGCGCCCTTTGGCGCATGGGAAAAGTGTGTAACAGGGACGTTTCGTGTGCCAAAGGAAATATGGCGCGGCGCACGGAGGGTTTTCACAACACAAATGTTATTGGAAGGAGGGATGCGCTGCGCTTTTGACTTTCTTGCGAGCATAGATAGAATTTGTGTTACATAGAGCGCAAAGGCGCGCTAAGGGTGCATGGAAAGGCAATGCAGCACGGAAGGATTGTGTCTTAAAGGGGCGCAAGTGTAGCACTTGCAATCATGCGAAAGAGGCACGCCTTGAGGGTGCAGGAGTTCATGATGTTACAGGAAAATGGGTGTGCCATTGGCACGGGTTTCGCCATGTTGAAAGGAGGATGAATATCTTTCAGATGAGAAATAGGAGTAAGGAGAAAAGACTTTGAGCTTTTTGTAACAGAACAAATTAGTAATACAATATTTGGACTTTGTGCTGAATACCTGTGTTATATACATTAGATCTTTCTTATGTTAGATCTGTGTATTTATTCTGTTGGATCTGCTTCTATTTTATTGTCATTTATTTATCATCAGTATTGCTTTGTTTATTTATGCAAGTAGGTTTGGCTCTGTTTACTACCAACCCAAAAACATAAATCTTCTGACCTTTCTGCTTTGGAATTCATTTCTTTTCTCCCTTCGGACCTGTTCCTTCTTCCTCCTCTCTTTCATTCCTTTCTCTTCGCAGCCAGGAAATAAACCTACTGGGATGAGATCCCAAACCCCGAAGGCAGAATCTGTGAGACTTGCATAGATTCCTACTGGTAGAATAGCAATAAACCAGTTTCGCTTTGCTGACTCAAAGAGGGGCTATGCCCTGCACACTGTTGGCTCGTTTATCCATAGATCTACCCAAGCGACAGATTTTCGGACCAACAAGGTTGGCATGTTGTTGGAATTTTACACAACCTTTGAAATAGTTGCAACAATCATGGTTGAGAGTCGGCAAGTAATAGCCTAGGTGAAGAATACACTTAGTAACAACAAGGCCATTGAAGTGACCTTCGCATATGCCATCATGAACCTCCTTAATGGTATAAGGAATTTTAGAACTCTTGAGGCATCGTAAGAGAATACCATCAAAGCTGCGCTTATAGAGGAGGCCTCCCATGATGACGTAATAAGAGACCTTTCTAAGGAAGGCGCGTTATCCATTACGGATAGTTTGAGGTAATATATAGAGAGAAAGGTAGTTGGAGTATTGTTTATACCAAAGGTCACTCGGGTCAAGGGTAGTGGTTCTGATGGAGTAAACTTTGTGAGGTAAGTAAGAAGGTGATTGGAGTCATTGTATAGAGACAAATATTTTAGAATCTACGGGGAAGCGGGTATTTGAGAGGCCAAGAAGGCCATGGTATCTACAAATTTATTGGTTGAACGGGGGACAGTCTGAAGGTCATAACGGTCAAAAGTGGTAAAAAGTATGTGCACATGATGTTTATACTTTTGAAGTATCTCATTACGACATTGGTATATGCCAATGAATTGGTTTATAACCAATTGATAATCACAAAAGATGTTTATTGATTTGACATCTAGGGTGTAGGTGGCTTGGAGACCTAGTACGAGCACTTCATATTCGGCAATATTGTTTATACAATCAAAATCTAACTTTAAAGACAAAGGCATGGGTTCACCATCGGGCGGAATGAGGATAACACCAGGCCCCACCTCCACACCGACACTTGGAACCATCGAATAATATTGTCATTTGGTAAGGGGATTCATCCAAGGAAAGGGTAGCAATGGAATCATCTGGAAAGTCAAAATTAGAGGGTTGATCCCTAGAAATAGGTGCATCAGTCAATTGGTCGGTGGTATCTTGGCCCTTGATGGATTGTTGATGAATAAATTTGAGGTCGAGGTCATCTAAGAGCATAAGCCATCGTGTGGCACTACGATTGTGATAAGGTTTGTCATACATGAAGTGTAGGGGCTCAGTGTTGGTTACAACATAGGTTTTGTGGTTAAGTAGGTAATGACAGAGTTTTGTGGCAACAAAAACTAAGGCTAAGAAAAGTTTTTCGGGATGGGTGTATTGGTTTTCATAGTCCAAAAGAGTACGACTTATGTAATAAACCACCTACTCCCTGTGTTGTTCATCGCGATGAGTGAGCATGGCTCCCAAGGAATGATCGGTAGCTGAGATGTATAGGTAGAAAGGTTGATCATCTTTAGGTGGTTGGAGAAGGTATTGTTTTAAGGCCTCAAAAGCTTTGTGGCAGTCATCATCCCATTTAAAGGAGACATCATTCTTAAGAAAATGATGAAATGGTTGACACCGATCAGATAATTGTGAAATGAAATGGTGAATATACTGTAACTTACCTTGCAGGATACGGAGCTGTCTAAGGTTAGTGGGTGGAGGAATTTCGAGAATGGCCTTGACTTTAGCAAGGTCAAATTTTTGGGCCCCCTGAAATATTGATTAAGTATGAAGGCGCGTGGGCGTGCGGGACCCGATTCTGAGGATGACACACAAGGAAAAAGCACACAAGAGAAAAGGCTTAAGGAAGCAAATAGTGTGTGTGACATGCAAAAGGAGGTTCGAGGACTTAGGCTGATGTAAGCAACAAAGGCGAGAAAATGTGAAAAATGTCATTGGTTATGCGTGGATAAGATGCGGCTGACAACAGTGGCCCAAGAAAGAGCATGCCAGTGATGGGATCTTCTAGAAGATCATCATGAGATGGAGTGGAGAGCTTAGGCCTAAAGGAACATGCTCGCTTGGAGGACCACATTCGACACTTGGCGATGGATCTGAGGGTGTGGAAAGGTGAGTTGGCAGTGCGGGAAGGTGATAAATACAAGTTCCTATAGTGGGAAAATAGACACAGAGATGAGGAGACCGAGATAACATACAGATGGGGATATAGAGATAGAGGAAGAGATATATACACATAGAGAGATAACATGGGTGAAGCTCTGTAGGGTTACTGCGAGTGGAACTTTGATGCAGAAAGGAATGTACTAAGCTTAGCATTGTAATTTCTTTTTCTTTTTGGCATAGTTATACAAGCCTAGTGATGTGCATGACTGTGGTCTGCCCTCTATGGCTCTTGTAATGAAATGATGAATACAATGAGGTTACCTATTGCAATTAGATATGAATATCAGTGGGTTTTATGTATATTTCATTCATAGAAGTTCTCTTTCCTTTCATGCTATGAATGAATGGTTGTATCTTTCTTTCTGTTATAATATATGTTATGGAGTCTTTTAAAACACTCGGTCTGAAGAAACTACAAGGATCTGGAGGCTGTTCTATGAGCCCTATGATTCTTGTATGTCTAAACTTCTTTCTTGAATACTCTTATACTACTCATAGATGAATGCTTCCCACTAAAAATCACATAAAAGAGAGACTCGGCACCCGCGCGTGCCTTGGGTGAGCGCTTCACTTTGCTGGGTGATAGACCGACGTGTATGGGATTCCTTCCTTTTATAGTGGGAGTAAAATTGACTACATCTTGGTTCCATTTCCGGGACCCTCTTTTGAAGTTGTAGTGGGATATAGCATGCATCATGATCTGTGTAAAGAGTAATGATGGATTAGTTAACATTGGAAAATGTTGAATCATGGTTCAAGAGCATGGAAGATGAATTTTCCTAGAGATTCAGCACTGGACCTGAGTTTAATACACGTAGATGGGTAGAAGAGAATATCTACCATGATCTATATGAGACTTTTTTCTGTTGCTTCCCAGTAGAGTTATATGGATGGATTTCATCCTATGCTTCTAGATCAAGTTGGCATTATGGATCGTGGATATGGACCAAAGAAGACTACCAAAGGTTGCAAGATGCAGATCTGACATGGACCCGTGTTGTAGATCATTGGTGGGGAGGAGTACTAGCTAGCTACACTTTGGAATACACCATTTCCATGTATTCTTTCCTAGAGATTGCTGAGTTTGAGTTTCTACGAGAACCTAGAGGAACATTTCTACATGCTATTCCTCTAGCCATGAAGATATTAATGGTTACTATGAGTTTAGAGGTGCTCCCAATGGCCGGCTAAACCATTTTGAGTGCTAGGTAAGGAAGCTCGGGTGGAGGAAGATGGTAGATGAGATGAAAAAAAAGGGAGAGGGAAGAAAGACGACTCAAGTATGGTGAAGTGCGTGAAAGGGAGATTACTAGATGATGTGAGGCTGCTAGTGTGATGGATTTATGGAGACAGACATTATGGGAAGGAGTTGAGGTTCATGCGGAGGACGTGGAACCTGAGTAGTCTATGCTACCCCATCTTGGAAAGCACGTAAGGGAGACCCCTTGACTTCTGGTGAGAGCTCGTTGCATGGAGAAAGGAGAGTCATTGGCACATATCTGAACCCACCCAGTGACCAAGCCCTGGCGCTTGGTTTTCCGAACTAGGAAGAAGTATTGATCCAGTTGAAACTAGTGGAAGAGATAGATCCGCACCTAGGAGGTACAATTTTTCATTTCCTTCTTCTATGGCTGCACATATTCTAGTATTTGAAGGAGTTTTGGACAAGGGTAAGTGTACAAGCTTTTGGTCTCGCATCGGGGGTGGCGCGAGACAAGGTAGTAGCGGTAGTGGGGCGTTATCACAGATCATCAATGCACATTTCAATGGGACTATGGGGGCACTTGTCACAGCTCCTACATGCCCTATTGGACCCCGTGGTTTTGGTGGATCTGGTGGCTCTAGAGGTACATGACTCGGTGGATTAGGCAGTGAAGGAAACACCAGAGGGAACTAAGGTTCTGGTTTAGGACAAGGACCCCAACAACCACCTCAAGTTTTCTTTGAAATGTATATGTATTTACTAGATTACAGGGGCATTGAGGATGCTACAGAACATGTTCACAAGTGTGAACTGCTATGGCATGCGAAAGGTATCATAACCTCCAGAATGAAAGGCTAGTCAATTTGCAACCACATTGTAAGGGCGCGCGCATAGTTGGTATAGAAAGTATGACCCTCATCAAATGGTGGTGGATTACACCACCTTAAAGAATGCATTCTGGTAGAGTTTCAAATTCCTGAGTTTGAGTAAAAATCATTAGCGCTTTGAAGGAGATACAATAAGGAATGACAGAGAGTGTGCGAGAGTATGATGCGCACTTTAAAACTCTCTTGTCTAAGTTGTCATATGATATACATCCTTCTTAGCATGCATAGTGGTTTGTTGGAGGATTGACCACCCCTTTTAGAACGGCCTTATCTCATAAAACTTTTACAGATCTATGCAAAGCATTGGAGGCTGCCTTGCATGCTGAAGTTGTTAGTAGTATTGATACTGGTGTTAGCCCATTCTTGGAGGCTTAGATTGCTGCTATGGCTAAGCAGTTGGAAAAGCTATCTGTAAACTTAGTCCATGAGACTCATAGTGGTTTATGGTGCACATATTGTGAAATAGAGGGGCATGTTAAGGATAATTTCCCCCAAAGGATAGTACGTGCATTGTGATAGTAGATTGTGAGATTTGTCATGGGGACCATGATGCAAGTAGATATCCCTTTCAGAGCGCGCGATCGGGAAGAATGTATCTTGTTATTACAATATTTTTACCTCCATGACCCATGATACTAAAGACCTGTAGACTCATTGATAAGATACATGAGGCCATTGATCATGGGGTCTCGCCAAACTAGCATTGCAAAGTGGTTCAAAAATGATGATCGCCATTATGAGGAGCGCGCAGATGGGGGCATGCATGGAAGGGGTTTTCGAGGAGGATTCTATGGATGAGGTAACTGTGGAGGAAGAAGTGAGTTCCCACGTGGAACATGTTTCAACTATGGATCTATAGAACATTACAAGCGTGAGTTCTTGGACTTGTCACAGTTCTCGTGGTGTGGAAAGAAGCATAAGTATGAGGAGTGCCCGGAGTTATATGAGCATATGAATCAGCAGCACCAAAAGGAAAAAGGCGCTGCAATGGTCAACATCAAGAAGGAATACATACAATGGATGCCTCGGGTAACATGGGATGAAGGTTTGGAGCCTATCTTGGTAACAACAAGGGCAGAAGCCACGTGTGAAAGGGAAGTACCAATACAGAAGAGCCTGGTTTCAAGAGAAGAGGTCATTCATGGAAAGTATCCAGACCCCGCGCATCAGAAGGAGATATATCGGGACACACTTTGGATGTTATTAGAAGCTTGTAATGGGAGATTTAGTGTCTCAAGGAGCAATCCAGGAGGGAGGAACAAGGAAGGAGAATCAAGACATAGAAAGATGACTGGATGAGGTCAAGGAGGTATGTAAAATGCTAAGGCAAGAGAACATCATTACTTTTCTAGGATCCTAGTTGAGAGAGAAGGTACCACGTGCTTAGGAAAAGAATACGAGAGATAGGTATTACATGTGAAACTTCCCCTCACATCCTTGACTATGACAAGGAGATTACATTGAATGTAATTATAGATGGATGGCTCGTCATAATATACTCATTGACACTTGTTGGTCGTCAAAAAGGAATTCAAGAAGAGCAATGTCAAGGGACAGAAGTCCCTCCTCTTTAATGGGAGAGGTTCCCTTATTGAGAAACGAACCTATTTACACATATACAAAGCATGATTTTACCATGGAACTTAGATATTATGAAAGTGTTTTCTAAAAGGATCATCAATCACAAAAGGACTGAGGAATGGAAATGTGAGAATGAGTAGAAAGGCACCATTCAGAATTATAGATGACAGAGTAATTCCTTATGCATGCGAGGGTACATCAAATTGGAATAAGATCATTTGTATCACATTAATAAGATGAAACTTGAAAAGACACAAAGTTCTGTAAATAACATCTGTAAGAATACAAAGCTTCTCAGCATAATATAGACAAATGATCTAACAAGATTAAATGAATAGCTTGAAAATAAAGGAAACCGAGATAGACAAATAATGAAAAATCCTTACGTATTGATTTCTTTATGATTTATTTACACTTTCAGAAATAAGCCAAGTTCTTCCCTCTCCTCAAAATGGTGAGGAGAGGCCATTATATAGTTTACTGATTAGTTACTCTCAGTAACTACTTCTTTTAACTAATTTTTAGTTAAGGGCTGCTAATCGTAATACCCCAACTAATTACAACAAATCCGAGAGGAAAAAGGGGGAAGAGAAGAGAAGAATTAGGAGAAGAAGATAGGTGCTCATGACTAGGAAGGACCCACCATCTTTAAGATCCTTTGTCTGAATCTCTTCAAGTCCTCTGCTATGTCTCTTGCCTCGTGGGACTGATGTGTTGGCAGTAGATTGAGTCCAAAATCCGAGGCACTTATCCATTTCCTTTTCGAACTCGACATGAGTATGATAATATTTATTTGCTTCTTCTATGGCAGATTGAAGAGAGCAGATCTCCTTCATTTTTTCCTTGGAAATGGAGCTTTCCTTGAATAGATCACCTTTGATAAAAGCTCTGAATTGAGCTTTGATTTCTTGTAAAGTGAGAGGCACACCAGAAGTCTCATCATGAAGATGGCAATGTATATCTTTGAAGGAAAATATGACTAGTGTTTTTAAGGCCTCACCCTTCTGCCAGCTATTCTTTAACTCTCCCAAAGCCTCCTCCAACACCTTGATTTTCCATTCCATGTTGTAGGCCCAGGAATTTGACAAATTATCCTCGGCATCCTCGAAGACCTTGCTTTCCGTGAGAATATTTTCATCTGTTTTTCCCATTAGACGGAGGTCTATGTTCTTTATCAATGCTCCCAATAGTGGAGGAGAGCTTCTGTTGCAAATTACTCACCTTACCGTGGAGTTTGAAGGCTTCATCAATGAAGTTTAATCCTGTAACCAAGCATATCATCCACCATGGCCTCCATAGCCCTTCCATAGACATAATACTTGTGCATATCTTTGATACTCTGTACTTCATCCGGCTCGAATTACAGGTGGTGGAAGAGTAGTAAATGGGGTAGGATCCAAAACTTTATGCTTGGACAACACGAGACTTGATGAAACTTGTAAGAATCCGGGCCTATTCCTCCAAGCGCTCTATGGTCGGTGCCCTTTCTCTACCCTCCCAATGACTCTTGTGACTGTTTCCTGAAGATTGTGGATTTCTCCTTCAGGGGTAGACTCTCCCATGGGAATTCTCGAGAGTTCTAGATCAGATGCTTGCAAATCTTGCTCTGGCTTGTCGACTTAGGTTTGGCTATCTCTAGGAATTGTTGGCCTTGAGCATCAGAAACTATCCTGGAGGTAGTTCTAGATTTTTTGGAATGAGAAGGAGGAGTAGTGCCCAATAAGGCTGCCACAACATCAAAATTGGGTCCTGAAATCGGGAGTAAGACTTTCTCTTCTTACTGTCAACAAGAGGCTGCACCCATGTAAAAGAGGAGGAAGAAGCAGGTGGAGCAAGAGCACCAAGAGACAGAGAACTCATGGCACCCAAGGTTTGTACTGCTATTGCCTTGAGTTGGGATATGAGTGGAGCACTTGGGGCTCCTCGTGCAGAGGAAACAATAGTGCTTGGAATTTCAGCGCTCTGGACTTCTTTGTCCCTATCTATTGGGGTTTCAGGAGTGCTTACAGGAGCTGGCACTTCACTCTCTTCACTTTCACTGAGAACAATAATGTTCTCTAGTCTCGAAGGCAATTTTGCATGCTTCCTCAGGGGGTCTTCTTCCACAGGCTCCTTCTTAACTTCTTTGACTTTCTTCTGGTACACCTGGGTGGATGAGGAAGGAGTAGAGACTGTAGGTCCTTGAGTTGATGAGGCAGGAGGGGTTTGCACAGGTGCTTCTGATCTGGGTGTCAATGCTTCCTTCCTTGGTGTTGAAGAATCCTTGGAGGAGGATTCCCCTGAGTGCCTTCTAAATTCATGGACTTTCTTATCAAACTAGATCTTGGTCCTGACTAAGACCGGAGCTAGGATTTCAGCCAAATCATCCTTCTCCTTTTTGAACCAATCCAAGTCCTCCAAGGGAGTGTGTTTGACCACATTGTCATACTCATATGAGTACAGGTCAGAATTATCATCTTGAAGCCCTTCAGGAACTTGGTACAAGTTGAGTTCTTGAATCAATTGTAGAGAAAACCTGCCGTAATGCCTCCTTCTTGCTTCAAAATCATCAACACAGTCAGCCCAATAATCCTCTGTGTCTACCCTATGATGATAAGTGATCTTGATGTTCTGCTCAATAAACTTTTTCAAGTCAAAGCAAGTTCTTGGCCTAAAGAAATGGATAGTAATGGGAGCTAGGGCCCTTTCTATATTTTGTGCATCCAGGGTTGTTTTGCAGGTGTAGTTTCCCAAAGAGATGGGGAAGTGCAAGCCAATAATTTTCTTATCTCTGTAGGTTCTATGCAATTTGTCCAATTGCCTGCACACTTCTATCAAGACCATTTTTTCATTGCAGAACATAGGAAGCTTGAGAGGAGTGCTCTCATAGCCTGCAAGCCTTATATAGGAAAATTTCCTAAATTGGATGAAATAGGCACCGTAATGCGCTATCAGGCTCATAGCTTCATCAGAAAATCTCCTCGCCGTGTCGCTCTCAAGAAGCTAGACAATGTACATGGTGAAAGCGTCATTCACCCTCCTGAAATTACGATTGCTAGTTTCCAAGGTGAATTGAGGGCAGTAGGCATACACGGGGTCACCCTTATGAGCATCAATGTATGAGAAACCAAACCATTGCCTTGATGCTGCTAGGGTATACATCAAGTATGAAGTCATATAGAATTTCTTGGTCTGCTGCACATTGGACAACTGCTCTGCTAGGTTCATATTAATGATTTCTGCCCAATTGATATTCTGAGTTCCTTCGTACACCATATTGATAAGCGGGCACATCCAAAAATGGAACTCATTTGTAGAGGGTAAACCCATGACCCGAGCTAGTAGGATTATAAAATCTGACAATTCTTTAATGAAATCTACACGAAAAAGATACTTAGATAGACGAGATGCCCCCTTCTTAGGGTTTTTAGCTAGGACTTCGCCACCCGTGCCTTATATTTCTCACTGTCTTGATCGAAAAGGGCCTGTGCCTGATTATGAGAAATAACTATAGCATTGTCCATTTCTGGAATCCTTAGTGCAGTGCCAATGGCGGTAGCGTCAAGTTTGGCGATGAGCTCCCCATGCACATTTGTTAATTCACTCGAGTCAAGGTTGAAATGAGCCCCGCAGGAGAGCACTGTGTCTGTGCATTGCACTGAGATAGGGAATCCACTGGCGAAGGCCAAACCACTATCATGAATCATCTGCACCATAGGTGAAGGGTTTGCATCTGTCATCCTTGTCCAAAAATCCCCAAAGTCGAGGTGGCGAACCTCACTGTCCCCGATATCGGGAACGGAGACTCGAGTGGTGAAATTTGTTCCTGCCCCTGGAATTTGATCTTCATGTTGATAGTAACTCGGAGAGCGAAGCTGCAGGCTAGACTTGGGATGGAATTGCAGGGGAATGGATACGTGCACAGAAATTTTGGTCGCAAGGGTTCGAGCAATAGATAGCATGAAATCAGTGTGTAAAAACGCATAGGGGGAAGCTCGTTATATAGCTGTTTAGGAGAGAGAACGACAATAAATGCACATTAAATTCACATCTACCAAATTAAAAACAAGATATTCGGGTAGAGCGGGAAAATTAGCATGAATTGCACTTGGTTCATTTGGGACACGAGGGACGTGAAAGTGCGAAAGTCACGCGAGTTCGGCCGATTTGGCCGACGTGGGGAAAAGATGCACAAATGTTCTTGGGACATGCGGGACAAAAGTATGTGGAATACGTGATTCGGCCATATCGGACGAAAAGTGAACAACGGGTCTGGGTGAACTTGGGACATTTGGGACAAAAGTTCATACGGGCCCGAAAAGAACAGACTTGGGTAACCGGGTGATCGGGAACAGAGAGCCCGAAAGAACCTGGGACACGCGGGACAAAATTGTCCGACAGGCCCGAAAAACACACAAAATGACCCAAAAACGTAGATTTTCCCAATTTCTTGACTTATCACACTACCAGGATAACAGAAAAGACACTTAACCTCAAAATTTTAATTTTCAACTTCTTAAAAGCAGGGGAATTTTGAGTGGACAACAGCTGGCTCCTTCTGGGGATGACTTGGCATGGATTCAAAGAATGAGACAAGGCAAGAATTTAGACAAACTGGGGAAGTAGACTAGTACCTTATCCATTGGGCCATGGAGTCAACAAACCAAAACAATACAAAAGACAACACACCAAAATAGAGAGAAGGAAGGAAAAACAAAACACTATACAGAATGTACAAAAGGACTTCCTAATCACCTATGACTTAAACAATTTCAAGTACTGCCCACTATAAGGAAGTGGGAGAGAAGAACCATCCATATAATCAAGGTAAAAAGAATTCTCACCAGCAAAGTGCCTGATCTTGAAAGGTCCGAGCCAAAGGGAATCAAACTTGCCATGGCTGCCATGAGGTTCATGCCTTTTATCCCATAGTAAAACAATGTCTCCAATTTTGAAATCTCTGAACCTATCCTTTTTATCAAATAGGACCTTTACTTTCTATTTGTGGGCAGATATCCTATCAACAACTTTCAATCTATCCTCATTCAATTTGTGGAGATACATGATCCTCTTATCCAAAGAATCATTGAAACTGGTATCTTTAATGGCCTTCATTAAATGCAGGGCTGGAAGCTCCACTATGACTGGAAATTGGGACTCCACTCCATATATTACTTGAAAAGGAGACATCCCAATGGCTCTCTTAGGTGTGATCCTATCTGCCCAAAGAGCATCATAGAGTTTCTTGTGCCAGTTCCGTTGGGATTCGTTGACTAATTTCCTTATTATGGCCACCAGATTTTTATTTGTTGATTTTGCTTGTCCATTTCCCTGAGGATAGTAATCTGAGGAGTGAGCCAGGAGATGCCATATCCATAGAAAAAATCCATCATCTCGGTTGAAGAAAAGTTTGAAGCATTATCTGTCACAATCTTGTTTGGCACACCATACCTTACCAAGATGTTTTCTTTGATAAAACTGCATACTACTTCGGAAGTAGTACTCTTTACTGGAATGGCTTCTACCCATTTGGTGAAATAATCTGTGGTGGTTAATATATGAGTATGACCAGCACTAGAAGAGGGATTAAGTGTTCTAATGAAATCCAAACCCCATTGTTGAAAAGGTTCTTCGATTACAACTAGTTTAAGGGGCAAAGGGGCCAACCTAGGTCTACCCACAAAAGTCTGACATGCCTCACATTTATCAACCCACTTTGATGCATCCCTGAACAAGGTAGGCCAGTAATATCCTCCATGAAGAATATTGTGAGCAGTAACAGTTGATGAGTAGTGCCCTCCACATGCCTGATTATGAAAAGTAGAAAGTAGCTTCTTCTGTTGTTCTTTGTCCACACATTTTAGAAATCTCCCATCCAATCCACGCTTAAACAAGGCATTTTCCCACAAAACATATTGGGCTGACCTTAGTTTAACAACTCTCTTTTCTTTGGTAGTCAAATGAGAGGGGCATTCCCCATAGGTGAGAAAATGTGTGATATCAGCATACCATTCATCGATTGAGCCAAGAAACAAAATGGTAGGAAGATCATCCTCATCCTCCAGTGACCCATGTCCAGCTCCCTCAGTGATGAGTTCACACAAGCCTTTTCCACGAACGAGCTTAGTTCGTCTGATGTCAATGTCATATTCTTGGACCTTGGCCACCCAGTTCCCTCTCTTGGATCCAAACTCTTGTTGTGTGAGAATGAACTTGATGGTTATATCTCAGTGTACAATGTAACACCCTGAACTGTTGTTACTTTCTCCTGAGCATACAAGTGTTGATATGTGATTTCTTGTATAAGGATGTGTTCCTCGATTTAGAAATCATGCTTGATATGTACTGTATTGTCTTTGCAGATTGCAGATCTTGACTGAGTCAGAATGTGATTAGACTCTTTTATCTATTTCATTTTGTATCTGAGTTTAATCTGATCTCGGAATAAATTATAGAGTTATCCATCTATAAGATCTAGTCTTGGATCAGTGGAATTGATCCAAGTAATGCTTTAAGTTTGTTCATGATGAATTAAAATCACAGACCTTGAACAGGTTGCAAGGTTTAGCAGCATTGAATAAGCTAGTCAGGAGTATGACTCAGGCTGATCAAGTGAAATGGATTGGTTCCCGATATCGAAGAATATCTGGAAGGTCTCGATCGTGGACCAGGTAATAATTCGTTTACATACGATTCTGCAGCAGAACAGGAGCTAACCCTGTTCAAGAAGGTATGATATAGGTCTTTTCTGAGTGTACAGAATGTAGACCTAACTGGAATTATTAAATGATTAGTAACCTAAGACTAAACCTAACCTAGGGGTTAGATTAGTGTCAATCTAACCTAGACCTAGGCTATGTGTTAATGTCCTAAGTTAGTATCTATGTTATGGAAGTTAGATTAGGTATTAACCTAAATTCTAACCTAAGATACTAACCTAACTATGAGCAAGAATGTAAAGGGGCCTATGGAGGGGTGCGAACCATGGGCGGCGTTTTCTATGACATTTAATGCATGGGATAAGGATGAAGGACAGGTTTTGGCGGAGGTTTTGGGAATGGCTAATCTGTGCCGACGTGGCAGTTCGCCAAAACTGGAAATGGACTTGGGATTTTGTTTGACTATCGCCAATTCTGGCGGTCGGTGGAAGTGGAGTTTTAGCGGGAAAGTTGGTTTAATTGCATTCAATATTCTCGGTAGTCGAGCTCGGAACTCGCGAGAAGGCATGCAAACAGGAAGTTTGTTGGTTTGTTTGGCTTGTTGTGATTTTCAAGTTTCTCTCTGCCTGTTCACTGGTTCTTCGCACCAGTCTTCTTTGTGTTGCATGGCGAGCATGAGGTTATCTAGCTCTTTTCTCTGGCAAGGAGAATATATATGCCATGGAGATAGCAAAATTTTGTTGGTCGCTCTAACTTGGAAAAGGAAAAGGAAGTCTGAGCTCTTCCAGTGGTCTGCTTCGGAAATTTGAGCAAAAATCCAGGCATGTTAGGCCCTAACCTTTAAAAATCTTGCTGTCTTTCAAGTGATTTCATTAGAACAACTCTGTTCAAATGTTTTGAGAAAATAGATGATTTTCTATGGAGGTCTTGTTTGATTTTTGGTACTGTATCTCTTCTGGTTTGATTTTTCAATTTCCCCTTGATGGGTGTTTATTAAATTCGAATTGTGGCTCTATTTCTTTGTGTATTCATTCTGGCTTAAATATGTGAGATATATATATATATAAAAAGTATGAATGCTCGGCCTGTTCGGCGAGAGCCCATAGAATATACCTGTGTTAGGTATAGGCCACTGTTATGTTGTCGATTTTTGGTCACCGTTTCTTGTTGTGGAAACTGTATGAAGGGATACTGATGGATATTGTATGATTGATCAGTTATATTGATCCTTTGGAAGCTCTGTCGTGGTTTTTGGTGACAGTGGCTAATGATACTTTTTGGGTTTCGTTTTGTCTTCTAATTTGTTTGGGAACAGGTAACTATTGTGTTACCATAGTCTTTACGACCCAGTGGAAGTTGTTTTCCTTGTTATTGTGGTAACAGGGTTTAACCGTTAACTGTATACAATATTGAGATATTTATATTTTATTTGAACGACTCAGTGGAGTCCTCTGAATGAGTCGTATATTACTATCCACTGCTGAGAATATAGATTCATCCTTGAGTTTTGTTAATTGAATTTCGTGGAAGTCTTGTAGAGGTAACAGGTCTTTTGACCTCTGTTATTTGTAATAAATAATGGATATAGACTCCCTGGGTATGCATTTGCATTTCTTTTGTGTAAGCTGTTCGAGAGTTTTGACGAGGCTCAGTTGAATTCCTTGCTATGAAATGGGTATTTGATTTGCTTACACTTGATTTGTTCTGAATGCTTGCCATAGATGGCATAGAAGGATTCATCAACTAATTTTATCTTACACTGTTGTTGGGTTCCTCGGTTATGGGTATAAACCCGTTAACAGTATGCAATGTGTATATATAGATTTATAATTGTTGTAACCTGAACGACTCTGAGGAGTCGATTGAATGATTTATATTTATATTTGAACCACTGTTCAGGTTGAATATAATTGAATGATGGTAATTGTTGTGCCAGCGACTTAAGGGAATAACATGTATTTCGATCTTTGTTATTTTGATAAGATTCCTTCGCGTCGCAGGGATTTTGTGATACAGATTCTTTAGGTGTATATTTACGTCTTCAATCTGTGCAAATTTGTGTAAAAGATTGGCAAGGGTACAGTCAGATTTCTTGTTTTGAATTCAGTAATCGGATTTGCTTGCCTGATTTTTATAAAGCTCCGTTGATGGGCTCAGATGGAATCGTATGCAACTATTTGACTTATTACTGTTGTTCGGATTTATATGAACTCTTGGAAGGTATCCTGTATTGTTTGAACCTTATTGAATCTGATTTTTGGGACACTGTCGTTTTGTCACTGTTCCTTGAGTATGAATGATTATCTTGTATCCTGGCTCTGTTGAAGTGAGTCGTGAATACCATACTTAGGTTTGAATGCGCCCTGGTGAGAATAGATATGCTATGTTCCTTTCCGTTTACTTCAGTCCGATTGAGACTGAGCATGTTTCGGAATTACTGTGTGGTCGTCTTGGCATAGTCTTTAGGAAACCTCAAATTGCTTAATGCAATGAAGTCTGTTGTTTACAGCGTTATGCTAAAAGTTCCTTGATTTCAACTTGTGTCGAAAAGCCATACTGTGTATAAAAGGAACTAGTATTGGGCTTAAGGTTGATATATGGGATTGTTGATGTGTTAGCTGCTGTACAGGAGTTTTGTTGTGTTTTATTTCTTGATTTAAAATAGTGATTCTTCCTGTGGCTTGTCGGACTTGTTCGTATACATACTGGATGAATGTTTTCCATAAGTGGAGACGGTACAGTAGTGAACTTGTGTGAAAGGAAGTATGAATGATATGTTTCTTTCTCTTCAGTTATTTAATATTTGTTGATATCTGTCTAATAGTGGGAATTGTTTTGTAACATATTGGTAGAATCACGAATTGTTATGATATTTTCCTTTTTGGATGAATGAAACGATCTCATCCAATGTTGTGATTTTGGATTCAATGATTGTTTGTGCACATTCGTTCCTTGATTCTTAATATTCGATGAAATATTTGAGAAGTGTTTAGGACTATTCTGTAACGATGATAAAGTTACATATTTGTAGTCATTTTGGATTACAAAGGCATAGTCTGAATCATGTTTACTTGTTTGGATTATTGATTTCATTTAAACAGGGTGTTTAATGAAAACAATTGATGGATTGCAATTGTTTTAAAAGTTAGTGCTTATCATGCTCAGTTCATCGAACTGACTCATGTTGACTATTTTTGCAGATGGTTGCCGTAAGTGGTAAAAGCAATGCAGATCTGACAGGATGATCAGATTATTTAATTTGTTTCATAATGAATTACAGCTTGATTATATAAATGTACTGTATGTGGAAAGATGTTTCTTTTCCGTTAAGCATTGTATCAAGTATGCTGCTTGCATAAAATGTAATTGTATAATTTTGAAAGGAATGGAAATAAGTGTTTGATACTTATGTGTTGTATTCTATTTCTGATAGTTGACCTTCTTCGGTTTATATACCAGAATGGCAATGATATCTTTGTAAAATTTTGGATGCTTTTGTGATTGACAATGAAAGCTTACAAGAAAATGTGGTTGAATTCATATGAGTGTTTAGCAGATCTTATTGTTCTAGCGAAAGCAATATTGAATTTAAATAATTGTCTTTCTAAAAGATAGGTTAAAAATGAACCTAAGCAGAATGCTAAACAAGCTGGATTAAATTACTAATCCCTAGTCCTGAGTATGACAGGACAATATTAAATTGGATTCTTAATCATTTATATCCTTATACTAATAAGTATGATATAAATTCAGTTAAGAGAACTGATATAAATCAAATGAAGTTCGGATGGCAATCTCATGTGAAGGTTATGAGATATTGTCCAATTCTGTTGTTTAGAAACAGGTGTATTCTAATGACTCCTTGATGAGAGTTTGACCTTAATACCTCTACCATGTAATGGGTTTTATAGAGGAGGGTCGTCTTAAGACGAAGAATCCAGGGATCGGGAAAGGCTAACCTTAGGGAAAAGTCTTTAAAGTAATTTAAACTCAAGTGCGTAACGCATGTTGTTAAGTAGATCTTTTCGAGGTGGATTTAAAGGTTGACGACACAAGTCAACTACAGGGTTGTACCTCCGAGAAGATTAGGATCTTCTCGAAGTTACAACAATGCAGGAGACTTATGGCGACACCCTTTGCATTGATCGCTAAGATTTACACTTTGTTCTCGCACGAGTTACTCAGGGTCCGATTATGAACGTGGTCATGTTATAAGGCTGCCTAGGAGATTCGGGGTATCATGACACACTGGTTGAACTGCAAGGTTGAACCAGTATGTCACCATATCCCTAATCCTCGTGGGCATCCATATAACATTATCACCTTGATAATCTACCTCCGAGTGATTCGTTTGTGAAAGGAAGGACTGACAGTAGTCAGTGTAGGACATTCTATATAACATAAGAATGGGGTGAAGGACGTATTCCAGATTGACGAGTATGCCGTTAAGGAATACGAGACATAAACAGTATGTTTCAAATCTTTGGCCAAAGTATCGCAAGCTGCTGATTGCGTTATCCTAATTTACCTAGTCTAAGAGATGAGATGCCGATGAATAATAGTAACGATTATTCAGTTAGGTTCCTTGGACAGAGCATTCTGAATCCCAGAGTAGGGAAGAGAACCGCAAGAGTAAAGTGTTATCTAAAAACACCAACTCTTTTTACTCATGAATAGATCGGTAGATTACCGAGTCATGGAATGAATAGATCGGAAGTAATCCGAGTCATTACAGCTGCATATGGTTGTCTGTTATATGAATGGTTATTTGATTTGTGAGTTCTAAATTATGTATTTAGAACTAGAATGCATTAAAAAAAAAAATTTTGACTTTTTCTATTGTCTAAAATGAGGATGTTACATACAAATACTTGTGGAGTGATAATTAAGAATGTAAAAACGAAAGCTGTTTTTGACAAACTTTAACCATCTGCGAAAGCATGTTTCTCCATTACGGTGTATCTTAGCTCATGATTTTTAGAATGTATCTCATGAATGCAATTGGGAGTTCATGATCATTAGAATCTTTTTGAGTCGAAACAGCCAGGGTGTTAACTGTGGCATAGCAATAGATAATAAAATCTTTGTTGAAATTTGGACATGCTAAAACAAGAGTTTTAGCAATAGCCTCTTTAATAACTTCAAAGGAATTTTTTCCTTCAGGAGACCAACCAAACATCTATTTTCCTTTCATCATTTGAGAGATATTCAAAGTTAGCTCTGCAAAATCAGGGATGAATCTCCTCAGAAAGTTAATCTTACCAAAGAAGGAGTGCACTCCTTTCTTGCTAGTTGGAAGAGGAATTTGCTGAATAGCTTGAACTCGCTCAGGATCAATTTTTATACCATCTTTGGAGACAACGTGCCCCAAAAATTTTCCCTCTCGTGACACAAAAGATGGATTTCTTAGGATTTAAAGAGATCCCATGTTCTCTACATTTCAGCAAAACTATTTCTAGATGCTGAAAATGATCTGCCCTTGTTTTAGAAAATACAGTCAAGTCATCAAGGTATACGATGATATACTTTCCTTTCAAACTTCCAAAGGCTAGATCCATAGCTCTCTGAAAAGTGGCACCGGCATTAATGAGCCCAAAAGGCATCCTTTTGTAAGCAAAGGTACCCCAAGGAGTAGTGAAAGCCGTTTTGTGTTGATCTGCGGTATTAACTTCTACCTGGTTATATCCTGAGAATCCATCAAGCATAGACAACATTCGGATCCTGTTACTGCTTGCAATACCGATCCATCATGGGTAAAGGATAGTTGTCTTTTAAAGAAGCTTGATTCAGATTCCTGAAGTCAACACAGATACGAATTTCACCATTTTTCTTTCTAACAGTACAATATTGGCAATCCATGTTGAATGGTGAATAGGAAAAATGATTTTGGCTTTTAATAACTTCTGTATTTCCTGAAAAATGGTGTCAGCTATCTTAGGATTATATTGCCTCTGCTTCTGCTTGAAAGGCTTAATTCCAGGTTTGAGAGGGATAAAATGTTGCATCTCCTTTGGTTGAAAGGCTTTTAAGTCTTCATAGGAATAAGCAAGGACATCTTTATACTTCTTCAAAATACTAATTACCTTCTTCTTTTCTTCTGGTGTGCAACATTTTCCAATGTTCATGAGTTTAGGATCAGTAGAACTCTGAATATTAATTTTGTCATATTGGTGATTGTTGAGGTCCAAAGTAGAAGCTTTAAACTTTACATACCTGTCATGTTTGTCGAACAGCTTCTTCTAAAATCACCAATCCTTTTGGAATCTTGTTTCCTTTGAGTTTGATACATCCATCCCGATCCACTTCTTCTTCTTTGATGACTTCTTCATCAAAGGGCACACTTTCATGAGGCAAATTATTACTTCCTTCAAAGTACAACTGTTCAAAATTATCGTTGAGTTCTAAGAAAGAAAGCAAGTGTTGATCGTCATTGAAAACTTGCCGCTTACTTGTATTATCGTGTACACCGGGTCTATGGATCATCTCTATGGTGAACTTATCTTGAGAAAAGTCAGGATGAGGTATAAGCAGTGACCCTGAGACTGCTAGTGAATCAGCCCTGGTATTTTTTTCCCTAGGCATTGCTTCGATGGAGAAAGCGTCGAGAAATTCAATGGAGTCCCAAACCTGATTCCTGTAATGTTTCAACCTTCTATTCTTTACCTGGAAGAGGTTCCTAACTTGCTTGACAATCAACTCTGCATCCCCACGAGCTAGAAGATTCTTCACACCTTGTTCTTTTGCCACCTGGAGTCCAAGAATGAGAGCTTCATACTCTGCTGTATTATTGGTATTTTCAAATTGCAACTTGAATGAGAAAGGATGAATGCTTCCTTCAGGTGACACCAATATGACACCAGCTCCAGAACCAGCTGAAGAACAACTTCCATCAAACTCTAATATCCAAACACCATTAGGATCTTTAGGTGACACTTTGGGGGGTTGGATTTCTCCTGGAGACATAATCATGTAGTTGCCATGCCCTATATCCTCATAGAGTATTTGTCCTTTGGGATCATCAATTTTTGTACAATATACTCAGACTGCTTCTCAGGCAGCAAATTCTTCATTTGCCCATTAAAAGGTATGAGGGAATGTGACAAATCCATTTGAATTTCTCCACCCACATCCTTACAGAAGTTTCTACTTAGTAGCATCCCATATGAAGGAGGAATATCTGCTACTAGGATAGTAGCCAAAACTTTCTTCTCAGGTAAAGAAACAAAATCCACTTGTACATCCTTAATTCTTCCGAACAGGGGCACTTCCTTACTCTCCATGGAATAATAAGATCCGTAAGTACGTGTGAGAGTTAGGCCTAAGGCATGAGCTACTTTGGTAGGCATTACATTATCTGATGCCCCTGAGTCTATGACGATCATCGAGCCTATGGCCGACTATAAGGAGTGTCACATAGAATGGTTTGATTTTGTCATTGGGTGAAGTGACAACGGCTACAGATTAGGTGCGGTGCGTAAGAAGAAGGAGTGGGTAAAAGGCCTTTAGAGGTAGTTTTAGAATGGGAATTGACAAAGTGAATCATTTTAGCAAAATCCTTGGGATGGGTTTGATAATATTCAGCCTCTGAGATTTGAACCTTAGTCTTTTTTAGGTGATCGATAATATCGAAAGACCCAGAAGTGGATGGGTTATCATCACTTGAGATCCAGGTTTATCAATTTTAGGGGAAAAAGAAGTAACTTTAGTAGCAGAATTGACAGGAATCACCTTTGGTGTAGATGAAATGGGGATAGGGGATCCTCTTTTTGCAATTACAGGGATAGTTGTCGGCTGCTCCTTAGATTTTTTGGTGGGCTGCATCACTTTCTCCCTTTGATTTGTCTCGCTCTCGAGTCATGACAAGCAGCGTATGATTCACTATTCATGTCTGCTACTATTTCATCATAATCATCTCCTTCATCAATGCCTTGGTGGTGAAGAAACTAACTCGAGATCCCTCAAGTTCATTTGTTTCATCATCAACCTCCTCAACAAATTCCTCACATTCTTCATTAACATCCTCATCCTCTCGGTTCTTCAACTTCACGTCAGTTGCATTGACGGGAACTTTAATAGGAGGTCCTTCAAGCGCTAGCCTTGTTTGAGAAGCAGGCAAACGATTTCTGGGCTGAAAATTCCTCCTTGGAACGTCTGCATAGGGAGTATGCTGAGCCAATTGTTTCTTAATGGCGATGAGATCATTTGCAAGTTTTTGTACCAATGGATCAGTATTAGGAGTGGAAGAGGAGGAAGAAGTAGACTTAGATTTAGAAGGGTCTCTCCTCAACTTCCCTGACATGATTAAATCATCTTCAACACTAATAGCAAGAGTTTGATCCTCGGCCAATGTTGCGAGATTAGCCCTCCTCAGTGCATAACTAACTTCAGGAAATTGGGCATTTAGGAAGAAGCATTTTTGGATTTGGTCTATAGGTTGAGTATTTGGTGGAATTTTGTTAATCAACCTGTTGAATCGAGCCACAAATTCTCTCATGGGCTCTTGTGATTCCTTATTTATTTGGGAAATTTGGGCTAGCAAAGCATGCACGTCTTCCACTGGTTTGAAACAGTTTTCAAACCTAGTTCTCATTATGTCCCAGCTAGTGATAGCTCCGACCGGAAGGTGATAGAACCAATCAGCAGCATTATCTTGTAAAGTCTCAACAAAAATCCTTACGGAGACGTCTTCATGTTCAACTCCCAGAACTCCGCATGTAACTATGAAGGCTACAATGTGTTCATCAGGATGTACCTTGCCATCACCCTTAAATTTAGGAAAGTTCTTCTGGTTACCTCTTGGTAACTCATACAAAGGCTGAGGAAGGGAAAGAGGCCCAACATGATGACCCCAGGGTAATGGTGCCGCAATTCTTGGAAAAATGGCTTGAAGAGGAACTGAAACACCAGCAATAATCAAAGCTCGAAGATTAGGACTGACTTGCTGTGAAGGAATATCACCCGTAGGGATTCTATCTTTGATAGGAGGAGTGCTTGTTGAACGAGCCTTTCTATTTCTTCTTGTTGAAGGAAAAGGAAAACCCTGCTGTTCCAAAAGCTGAAACTGAGAATCTTCAAAACCAAGGGCCCTTCTCCCTTGAGTAAAATGTGGAGTCGCTAGATCAAAAGATGATCGATAAATGATTATAGAACTGGAATATGATTCCCCAACGGAGTCACCAAAAACTATTGGTCATAAAAAAGGACTTCAAGAAGAGCAACAATCAGGGGGATAGGAAGTCCCTCCACTTTAATGGGAGAGGTTCCTTATTCAGAAACGAACCTATTTACACATATACAAAGCATGATTTTACTATGGAACTTGGATATTATGAAAGTGTTTTCTAAAAGGATCATCAATCACAAAAGGACTGAGGAATGGAAATGTGAGAATGAGCAGAAAGGCACCATTCAAAGCATTATAGATGATAGAGTAATTCCTTATGCATGCGAGGGTACAACGAATTGTAATAAGATAATTTATATCACATTAATAAGATGAAACTTGAAAAGACACAAAGTTCGTAAATAACATCTGCAAGAATACAAATCTTCTCAAAGATAATACGACAAATGATCTAACAAGATTAAATGAATAGGTTGAAAATAAAGGAAACCAGATAGACAAAGAATGAAAAATCCTTCTATATTGATTTCTTTATGATTTATTTACACTTTTAGAAATAAGCCAAGTTCTTCCCTCTCCTCAAAATGGTGAGGAGAGGCCATTATATAGTTTACAGATTAGTTACTCTTGGTAACTACTTCTTTTAACTAATGTTTAGTTAAGGGCTGCTAATCGCAACACCCCAACTAATAACAACAAATCCGAGAGGAAAAAGGGGGAAGAGAAGAGAAGAATTAGGAGAAGAAGACAAGTGCTCATGACTGGGAGGGACCCACCATCTTTAAGATCCGCTGTCTGAATCTCTTCAACGCCTCTGTTATGTCTCTGCCTCATGGGACTGATGTGTTGGCAATAGACTGAGTCCAAAATCCGAGGCACTTCTCCATTTCCTTGTCAAACTTGACATGAGTATGATAATCTCTATTTGCTTCTTCTATGGCAGATTGAAGAGAGTAGATCTCCTTCATTTTTTCCTTGGAAATGGAGCTTTCCTTGAATAGATCACCTTTGATAAAAGCTCTGAATTGAGCTTTGATTTCTTGTAAAGTGAGAAGCACACCAGAAGTCTCATCATGAAGATGGCAATGTATATCTTTGAAGGCAGATATGACTAGTGTTTTGAAGGCCTCACCCTTCTACCAGCTATTCTTTAACTCTCCCAAAGCCTCCTCCAACACCTTGATTTTCCATTCCATGCTGTAGACCCAAGACTTTGACAAATTATCCTTAGCACCCTCGAAGACCTTGCTTGCCGTGAGAATATTTTCATCTATTTGTCCCATTAGACGGAGGTCTACTATGCAACTGCCCCAAAGTTTAAGTTCTTTATCAATGCTCCCAATAGTGGAGGAGAGCTTCTGTTGCAAATTAATCACCTTCCCATGGAGTTTGAAGGCTTCATCAATGAAGTTTAATCCTGCAACCAGCATATCATCCACCATGGCCTCCATAGCCCTTCCATAGACAGAATACTTGTGCATGTCTTTGATACTCTGTACTTCATCCCGACTCTAATTATAGGTGGTGTAAGAGTAGTCAATGGGGTAGGATCCAAAAATTTATCCTTGGACAGTAGAGACTTGATGAAACTTGTAAGAATCTGGGCCTGTTCCTCCAATTTCTCTATGGTCTGCTGCCCTTTCTCTACCCTCCCAATGACTCTGGTGACTATTTCCTGAAGATTGTGGATTTCTCCTTCAGGGGTAGACTCTCCCATGGGAATTCTCGAGAGTTCTAGATCGGATGCTTGCAAATATTGCTCTGGCTTTTCCAACTTAAGTTTGGCTATCTCCGGGGAATTGTTGGCCTTGAGCATCAGACACTATCCTAGAGGTAGTTCTAGATTTTTTGGTGTGAGAAGGAAGAGTAGTGCCCAATAAGGCTGCCACAACATCAAAATTGGGTCCTGAAATCGGGAGGAAGACTTTCTCTTCCTACTGTCAACAAGAGGTTGCACCCATGCAAAAGAGGAGGAAGAAGCAGGTGGGGCAAGAGGACCAAGAGACAGAGAACTCATGGCGCCCAAGGTTTGTACTACTATTGCCTTGAGTTGGGATATGAGTGGAGCGCTTGGGGCTCCTGGTGTAGAGGAATCAACGGTGCTTGGAAGTTCAGCGCTCTGGACTTCTTTGTCCCTATCTATTGGGGCTTCAGGGGTGCTTGCAGGAGCTGGCACTTCGCTCTCTTCACTTTCACTGAGAACAATAATGTTCTCTAGTCCCGAAGGCAATTCTGCATGCTTCCTCAGGGGGTCTTCTTCCACAGGCTCCTTCTTAACTTCTTTGACTTTCTTCTGGTACACCTGGGTGGATGAGGAAGGAGTAGAGACTGTAGGTCCTTGAGTTGATGAGGCAGGAGGGGTTTGCACAGGTGCTTCTGATCTGGGTGTCGATGCTTCCTTCCTTGGTGTTGAAGCATCCTTGGAGGAGGATTCCCCTGAGTGCCTTCTAAATTCACAGACTTTCTTATCAAACCAGATCTTGGTCCTGACTAAGACCGGAGCTAGGATTTCAGCCAAATCATCCTTCTCCTTTTTGAACCAATCCAAGTCCTCCAAGGGAGTGTGTTTGACCACATTGTCATACTCATATGAGTACAGGTCAGAATTATCATCTTGAAGCCCTTCAGGAGCTTGGTACAAGTTGAGTTCTTAAATCAATTGTAGAGAAAACCTGTCGTAATGCCTCCTTCTTGCTTCAAAATCATCGACACAGTCAGCCCAATAATCCTCTGTTTCTACCCTATGATGATAAGCGATCTTGATGTTCTGCTTAATAAACTTTTTCAAGTCAAAGCAATTTCTTTGCTGAAGAAATGGGTAGTAATGGGAGCTAGGGCCCTTTCTATATTTTGTGCATCCAGGGCTGTTTTACAGGTGTAGTTTCCCAAAGAGATGGAGAAGTGCAAGCCAGTAATTTTCTTATCTCTGTAGGTTCTATGCAATTTGTCCAATTGTCTGCACACTTCTATCAAGACCATTTTGTCATTGCAGAACATAGGAATCTTGAGAGGAGTGCTCTCATAGCCTACAAGTGTTATATAGGAAAATTTCCTAAATTGGATGAAATATGCACCGTAATGCGCTATCGGGCTCATAGCTTCATCAGAAAATCTCCTCGCCGTGTCGCTCTCAAGAAGTGGACAATGTACATGGTGAAAGCGTCATTCACCCTCCTCAAATTACGATTACAAGTTTCCAAGGTGAATTGAGGGCAGCAGGCATACACAGGGTCACCCTTATGAGCATCAATGTATGAGAAACCAAACCATTGCCTTGATGCTGCTAGGGTATACATCAAGTATGAAGTCATATAGAATTTCTTGGTCTGCTGCACATTGGACAACTACTCTGCTAGGTTCATACTAATGATTTCTGCCCAATTGATATTCTGAGTTCCTTCGCACACCATATTGATAAGTGGGCACATCCAGAAATGGAACTCATTTGTAGAGGGTAAACCCATGACCCGAGCTAGTAGGATTATAAAATCTGACAATTCTTCATTGAAATCTACATGAAAAAGAGACTTAGACAGATGAGATGTCCCCTTCTTAGGGTTTTTGCAAGGACTTCTCCATCTGCGCCTTATATTTCTCACTGTCTTGATCGAAAAGGGCCTGTGCCTGATTATGAGAAATAACTATAGCATTTTCCATTTCTGGAATCCTTAGTGTAGTGCCAATGGCGGCAGTGTCAAGTTTGGTGATGAGATCCCCATGTATGTTTGTTAATTCACTCGAGTCAAGGTTGAAATGGGCCTGCAGAGAGCACCGTGTGCATGCATTGCTTTGAGATAGGGAATCCATTGGGAAGGCCAAACCACCTGTCATGAATCATCTCGCGCCATAGGTGAAGGGTTCACATCTGTCATCCTTGTCCAAAAATCCCCAAAGTCAAGGTGACGAACCTCACTATCCCCGATATCAGGAACGACAGACTCGAGTGGTGAAATTTTTCCTTCCCCTGGAATTTGATCTTCATGTTGATAGTAACTCGGAGAGCGAAGCTGTAGGCTGGACTTGGGATGGAATTACAGGGGGAATGGATACTGCATGAGAGATTTTGGTCGCAAGGGTTCGAGTAATAGATAACATGAAAGTAGTGTGCAAAAACACGTAGGGGGAAGCTCGTTATATAGACGTTTAGGAGAGAGAATGACAATAAATGCGCATTAAATTCACATCTACCAAATTGAAAAGTAAGATATTCGGGTAGAGCGGGAAAAATTAGCACGAATGGTACTTGGTTCCTTTGGGACACAAGGGACGTGAAAGTGCTAATTACGTGGTTTGGCGATTCGAGTGGACGTGGGGAAAAGATACACAAATGTTCTTGGGACATGCGGGACAAAAGTACGTGGAATATGTGATTTGGCCGAATCGGATGAAAAGGGAACAACGGGTCCGGGCGAACTTGGAACATTTGGGACAAAAAGTTCTGACGGTCCCGAAAAGAATGGACTTCGGGTAAACCGGCTGATCGGGGAACAGAGAGCCCAAAAGAACCTAGGACACGAGGGACAAAAATGTCTGACAGGACCGAAAAACACACAAAATGACCCAACAACACAGATTTTCCCAATTTCTTGACTTATCACACTACCAGGATAACAAAAAGGACACTTAACCTCAAAATTTTAATTTTCAACCTCTTAAAAGTAGGAGAATTTTGAGTGGACAAAGATTAAGACGGAGGTTAATCTTTTGAATTTGGATGCATGGCATCAAATGGGGAGACTTGCATTACATCCATCTTCAAATGTGTTGTATATGGAAAATAAGACTAAGGCAATGCCCATCGGTTTTTTGAAGGATGCGGCTATTACTATTCAGGGAGCCAATTTTACTGAGGACTTTGAAGTCTTGGCGCTCGCCAAGGTAGACAATTTCCCAGCATTACTTGGGCACCCTTGGTGTTACAAACAATGCGTACCTTCGGTTCAACAAAGGGTACATCAGTTTTGAGAACAAAGAGGAGCAATTAATTATGCCCCTGGTTGATGGGAAGTCAACACCCTACATTGAACCATTAAGAGAAGAAGCTCGGAAAAAAATTATGTGCACTCAATCGAGACCTTGAGATGGTACACCCTATTAGTGGGGTTATCCAGTTTGAAGATGCTCAGTCATTGAGTGATACCACCAGCCTGACATGTGATAATTGGGTGCATGGGACTTATGAATTAATGGGATGACAGTTGAGAGGATTGGTGACCAAGGTAATAAGGAACGCATGGTTCAGTGCCTTGGAGGAAAAGAATTTCCCAAGTACTCTGGAGGAGCCTTCCTTGAGATCTTTTTATAGGAGATAAAAGCTCAGTGGAAGAACAAGAAGTTACGGAGGGAGATCTTTGAGTTACGTCTTTCTCGGCACAACAGCTCGTTGGTGGGCCATGCATCAGAGAGCCTTTTACGGTGGCATGAGGTAAAAATTTCTCTCTGTCAAGTTTTCTAGAATTAATATACCCACCATCATAAGGGAGTACCATTTGAAGGAGCCCACCTCTTTCCATATTCAGGAGTGTGAACTGGTCTAGAGAGAAGGCACGGAAGCCTTGCCACCATCCCTTTTGGTGCACAAGTTGTATTCTACACTATAGGGTTGTGCGTGCACATGGTACATTCATTCAGAGACATGCCACTGCAGACAAGGAATTGGCAAGAGCTCGCAGCTGATCTTATTCAAGCCTTTGAGTATCAGAGTACCAAACCATCGATTGATAAGGCCTTGTAAGGTATCAAGTGCCTTACCATGGGGGATAGTGCAGAATGGAAGATAGGCTATTGGAACTACTAGGTGAACTAGGATTGGAGGCATGCTTGAAGAGATTGAAGAAACAAAAGAGTTATAGCTTGAGCGCACGTGTTTGGAAAAAGAGAAGGGAAAGTTAGTATATGTGATTAATGGAGAGGAATCAGAAAGCTTAGATGTTATCCATTTTGTAGGAACGCGCGAGGTAGTGGACAGTGCAGATGCTCATGTGCATGCCTACCATGAGCCTTTAAAGATGAAGAAAGTTAACATTGGTTTAGAAGAAGAACCTAAGGAAGCTATTATTGGAGATTATTAGACGAAGAAGGAAGTGTCAAAGATCATTGATCTATTGTGCAAATTCAAGGATTTATTCCCAGTGGTACCATATGCTAAAAGGCATTCACCATTCCTTGGGGAGATGAGGATAAAACTGAAGGAAGGTGTGTGCCCGGTTAGAAAAAGGCCCTACCGGATGAATCCCAATTTACGCGTGAAGGTTAAGGAGGAAATAGACAAGATGATAGCTTCTGGGATCATTGAGGCAGTAGAAGAATCAGAATGGATAAGTCTAATGGTAATTAGCATCAAGAAGGATGGGCAGATTAGAATTTGTGTGGATTATAGGGAATTGAATATAGTTTGTGTCATTGATCCATTTCTGACCCCCTTCACTAAAGAAAGTTTACAAGGAGTCACTGGGCACGAAATCTATTCCTTTACGAATGGATTTTCAGGATACCACCAAGTCCAGATTGCAAAGGAGGACCAGGAGAAGAAAAATTTCACCACCGAGTGGGAAAGTTTTACATATACGGTCATGCCCTTTGGGTTGAAGAATGCACCTGTTGTCTTTTCATGCATAGTGGTGCAAGAATTCCAGGACTTCATCCATAAGTTTCTTCAAGTCTATTTAGATGATTGGACAAGATATATAGTGCAGTTAAAGACCATTGTGAAAATTTAAGGCTAATGTTTGAAAGGTGTAGGTAGTTGAGGATATCCCTCAACATCAAGAAATGTGTGTTTGCTACACCTTTTGGGACTTTATTAGGGCATATCATTTGTAAGGAGGGATTCTTTGGTAGATCCGGCTAAGGTTGCGATTATTGTGGGGTTAAGGGAACGTGACTAGCTTGAGCGCAAAGGCACTGCAATTCCTTAGGCATATGGGCTATTACGGGGAAATTCATTAAGGGATATGCCAAGATTTGCATGCCCTTAGAAGAGCTGCTTAGACACAAAAGTACCTTCCATTGGGGAAAGGTGCAGCAGAGGGCGTTTGATACATTAAAAGATAGGCTTATTACTACACCTATTTTACGATTTCCCTCTTGGGACAAGCCCTTCCATGTCCATGTAGATGCCTCAGGAACCGCCATTGGAGTAGTACTTGCACAACCAGGTGAGGGGATTGTTGATCATCCTCTCTATTTTGCAAGTAGGAAGTTAACACCAGCAGAGCAAAATTATACCACAACCAAGCGCGAGGCATTCTGAATGATCTATGCACTTTTCAAATTTAGATAGTATCTGCTAGCAACACCCTTTATATTCTACACCGACCACATGACATTAAAGTATTTAGTGAACAAGCCTGTTTTCAAGGGTGCATATGTCATGGGTGTTGTTGTTTTAAGAGTTTGAGTTCATCGTTGTAGTAAAGCCCGGAAAAATCAATTATGGACTTGATCATCTGTCGAGAATTGATTCAAGAGAGGACATGCAAAGTATTGAGGAAGCAATGCTAGACGCACAACTATTTAGATTGTGGTGCACGCCCTCGGATTTGGAAGAGATTATTGTATTTTTAAAAGAAGGTGTGGCACCAAATGGAATGAAGGCATTGGAAAAGAAGCAGTTGGCCATATGCGCCACGCCCTACATGTTGATTAGTGGAGACTTATACAAATTGGGACGTGATGAAGTTTTACGCAGATGTGTGTTAGAGCATGAGCACTTGGCCATCATGGAGGAAGCACATGGAGGAAGTGCGGGTGGGCATTACAGGTGATGCCACTGTGCACAAGATTTTAATGGCAGGTTTATGGTGGGAAACCTTGTACAAGGATTATAGAGATTATTGTAAAGCATGTGACCATTGTCAATGCATTAGCAAACTAGGAAAAAGAGATGAAATGCCTTTACATCCTATTCCTAGCGTGGAGCCTTTTGAAAAATGGGCAATAGACTTTGTAGGACCTATTGCACCGGCAACACGTAGGAATGGGTCACGTTATGTCATCACTTGCATGGATTATCTCACAAGGTGGGCAGAAGCAGCCCCGACTAAAGATTACACGGTAGTAATAGCGGCAAGGTTCTTATGGGAGAAAATTATCACAACGTATGGATGCCGTTTGAGTTAACCAGTGATAGAGGTATGCATTTTTTGAATGAGACTATGAGGAGCCTACTATCAGAGTTCATGGTGGCTCATCATAAGACTATGCCCTATCACCCACAAGAAAATGGAACCATGGAAGCATTCAACAAAATACTTAGTCATACCTTGACAAAAATATGTGATGTTGGAAGATAGGATTGGGATGAAAGGTATCAGCAGTTTCATGGGCTTACATGACTATGTATAAAAGATGAAATAAAGCCACACCTTTTCAATTGGTGTTTGGCGTAGAAGCTATTTTTCTAGTTGAATTTATGTTACCTTCTCTGTGAATAGCGCACATAGGAGGATTAGCCGATGAACAAGTGTTGGAAGAAAGAATTGATGAACTAATGAAACTGGATGAGAGACAATCACTTGCCCGTTGGAGCCAAACAACGAAAAAGGAAAAGCAAAAGGCTTGACATGATCACCATATTAGAAACAAGAAGTTTGAGGTTGGGCAGATGGTGTTACTATATGATTCTAAGTTTTTGCACCATCCTGGGAAGTTGAAAGTCCATTGGTTAGGTCCCTACACAATCTCGTACATCCTTGATTCAGTGCATGCCAGTTATAAGCGTTGGATGGGACAAAGTTTCCTGGACACTTCAATGGCAAGTAGGCTGAAGCCCTACTATAAATAAGTCTTCTTGGTGTTTGTAAATAAGGTAATTTTTCCAGTTAGTTTAGAATTTTCCTTTATGCTTTTTCCTTTCCTTGTGTTTCCCTTTCACATTATTGTTTTGTTTTGCGCCTTGGGCACCGGTAACCTTATTTCTATTTTTGGAGAATTTGTGAGTGTGCAGAGGACCGCACATCGTTTAAGTGTGGGGTGGAGAAAAGTGAAGAAGCACGTGATTAAAAGTACTAAGGAATTTATGTTAAAGAGCCTTGTTGAGTAGCCCAATTGAAAGAGAGATGAAGAGAAAAGATAGAATGGTTGGTGCTAGGGTAAAGCTACTTGTAGATCCCATGTACAAAGGAAAAGGAAGTGTAGTTAAAGCAACATGAGGTAGGAAAAAGAAAGAATATGGATAGAAAAAGTTCCTTCGGCGCATTTTGAGTACGCGTAAGAGTCTCCTGTCATGATGGTTTTGTTG
The DNA here is from genome assembly GCA_018340775.1 of Taxus wallichiana var. yunnanensis. NCBI lineage: Eukaryota > Viridiplantae > Streptophyta > Pinopsida > Cupressales > Taxaceae > Taxus > Taxus wallichiana. The sequence continues at coordinate 778,275,430 of CM031234.1, read as the reverse complement.
CACACTAGAAGGTTGGAGGAGTTTTCATGCAGGAAGGGCGCACGAGTTAAAGAGGGTTTTCACGTAGGAAGGGCGCATGAGTGAAGGCGCTGAAGATAGGATTTTTTTAAAAGCCACATTAAATGAACAAAGTATGGGGTAGGTAAAGTAGCATTTAATGACTAGAAAAAGGAAAAACTATAAATAGAGGGTCGGGGCACTCTCATTTTACTTTGCGAAAATGAAGAGTTGGAGATATAAGTGAAATATATAAGCTAGGGTTTTTTTATATTCGATTAAGGAGAAGATATGTGTGATTAAAAATGTAAAGAGCCAATCTGAGATTACAAAGCAGAAGAAAGGAATTACACGGGTGTGGAAAGAAGTAAAAAAGACACTGTCTTGTGAAGAATTTATCATATTAGGGTTCAGAAACTAGGGCACATGTTTAGACAAATTGTATCATGGATATGAGATTGAAGGTTGGGAGAAGGAAAGTAGAGTAACAAAGAGAGGATTAGAGTGATACAATTACCTTGACCATGGAACCAAAGAAAGGGAAGGGAAAAGCTAAGGCTAAACAACGAAAACCGAGGTAGATACAAACGAAGAATGGTATGTAGAAATGCAGTACCCTGACGGAGTGATGATGGGGAAGGAATGGGAATCCCATTTGAGGAGCATACTAGTCAGTGACTATAATCACCACACCAACACTATAGAAAAGGAGATGGCATTAGAATTGGTATGCCCAACCAACAAGTGAACACCTGAAGGTTTTCCTATCTACAATGATGACGTAAAGGTCAAGCTAGTGAAGGTAGGGTTGTTGCAGCTCTACGAGTTGCCTTATTTTGGGAAGCCAGATCACTTGTACCAGTGGTTGATGTCTCGGGTGCACGAGGACTACTTCCACTTTACTTGGGTGCAAGATGCACGTGACTCCCCAGTTGATTACATAGTTTATAGGCCTCATATGTGAGGGAGATAGCCTGGAAGATGACCTTGGCGACAAGGAAGCTATTCAAGAAACCATCATGGAGTACGCCTGCAAGAAAGGGTCATGGTACTATGAAATCTCAGACATCAAGGATCCCGTTATGAAGATCGCCACATACCTGGTAATGAAGCTAAATGGCCAAGAAATATGGACGTAAGTCAACAAGCCATGGCTACATGTCTGTAGGAAGATTACAGAGGGGACTATTTATAACTTATCCGCATACATTGCCGAGGAAATTGTAAAGTGCATGAAGGAAGGGGACATGATCCTCTTTGGAAATGTCTGCTCACCATAGTGTTTGCAGAAATTGGAGTGCGGATGCACCGATAAGTTTGTGTGGGAGTACCCACCAAAGACCCTTTGCTCGCGAAGAGGTTTGAAAAATATGCATGTGATATAATGACGGATCCCCACAAAGCACGACTTGAAAAATGGTATACATACTTGAGAAATGCATTCGGGCGGAGTGGAGGATCCCTGAACAACTCCCAATAGCCACACAAGGAGAAGCTAAGTTCGTGGTGTACCAGCACTACTACTTGGGCAGGTTCAAACTTGTTGACGAATCATGGAGCCCTTGGTGCAAATTTCCTTTCGCGTTCACTGCCCAATACTTCCAAGTAGGAGTGAACATATTTAAAGAATCAAAGAAGCTAAGGCTGGAGCTAGGAAAGTTAGACCAGGAGCACAGGATATGAGGAAGAAACTGAACTATCCTAGAGGTAAGTGCGCATACGTGGAGAAGTATGTGTCACACAAGATCCATATGACTAGGCCAATAACACTTCCTATCACTGGAGGATCCACGACGTGCATATACATGCGCATAAGGCCAAAGTTTGAGAATGGTGCATACTTGGTGGATGAGATCTCAATACCTGAAGACCCCTTGGGAAAGAAGAAGCCAACGTCTAAGAAGAGGGGTAGAGGAGAGGAAGGAGCACCAAGTGTGCCTACGCTTAGACAGTGAGCATGCCTTCTACGAGTGGTAAGCCAAACACCTATGTTAGGAGAAATATGTCTCTAGTAGAGGAGAAGATGCTAGAAGTAGAGACACCTGAACAACCCACCACCATGGAGGAGTCACAAGAGGAAGAAGAGAAGGTAGAATCTCCTGACCAGATGACACCTCTTAGGAAGAGAGGGTGGATGAAGAAGCTAACTCGGAGGTGACCGATAGCTTGGAAAGATACATGGGAGAAGGAGATGATGAGAGTGAAGGAGGTGGAGATAAGGAGGAAGAGCTAGAGAAAGACAAGGAACCCCTAGAACCTCATGTATTTAGTGTCTATGAATCAGAGGAAGAGAGTGGGGATGAAAAGTAAGAGTTCATATTTGTGTGACGGAAAGGCACACAAGGTGATGAAGGCACTGAAGATACAAAGACGGATGAGAAGGATGCCATGGAAAAGAAGGGAGACATAAGTTTTACCAAGGAACTTATAACCAAAGTGACAGAGTAGAAGCGAAGAAGATAATCGAGGGCCTTATAGACCGGGGAGTTAGAGCATAGTGCTAGACATAGTGCTAAAGGAAGGGAAGGAGGAGAGCGTTGAAAAAGGACATGACAACCTAGGAGGCCCCGCTCTGATAGTTAGCTTCCCCAAAGGCACACGCTCGGGTAGAAGACCTCTGGATGCGAAAAGAGGTAGATAATGGGCTACATGGATGATTCAAGGAAGGTGCTACATGCATGATTCCAGAGCACGATACCCACTGAGAGACTTATAGCCATGGGATTGTTCGAGAAGGAGGGCACGTACCCTAGGACCAAGAAGATGCTTTCTTGGGCATTTGAGTCCCACGTCGATGAGCCAGACTTTGAAGTCTACCAAAAGGCACTTATCACGTTGCCAGAGTCTAAGGGAGACAACCCCTTAGTGAATGCTCAGGAGCTCTTAGACGAGCAAGTGTGCAATGCTCTAAACAAGGTCACGGTGGAAACAAAGGTGAGGCTATTCACACGAGAATGATAATATAAGGGCCCTAGAGGGAAAATTGGCCAAGAAGGAAGAAGAATTGGCTAAGGTGGCCAGAAAATTAAAGTAGGAGGAATTAATCTAGCGTGCAGTGAAGCGCGAGCTCAAGGAGGAAAAGGAAAAGGTACAGGAGGTCTACAAGAAAGTAGAATCGATAAAGAGTGCCATCATTTTAAAGCACCCTAATCTAACGCCAATCCCCAGAGGTACGCATCGATGCTGGAATGCCTAGAAGACTTAATGCGCATCCTCACCATGGAGAGATGACCCTTGGCATTGGAATATGTGGAGGAAGTGGCCACACACTTGAAGGAGGAGGACTGGTTAAAGGTGATAGCACTTGTTGCCGAGTACAGCCAAGTACTCATGGAGATCAAGGTCACTACCTAGTCTGTAGAAGCCACATATGACACATGCATGGATCAAGATAAGGTGGAAAGCTCCTTGGTTGCCACGCTTGAAGCAGAGCTGAAAGAATTCCAAGAGAAGAACAAGGGGAACAGGCAGAGAGGGACAAGGTTCTGGCCGAGGTAGAAAAGAAATCAGAGGCATTGAGGCTTTAAGAAGCTCAACTAAGGCCTAGTTGAAGGAACTATACCCCTAAATTACAAGGAGAATGGACAAGCTTGTGGACCTGGGCAAGGAAATGGAACAAATTGTGGACACCTTGGGTACCCAGGGAGCTAGCCTAAGCTTTGATGAAGTGAGCACCTGGTGGGTGACCTATGCTAGAAGGAAAAGGGCGAGGTCGAAGTGTGGAGCAAGCTAGAGGTAGATCTGCGGCGACAGGACTTTCCTAGCCCCATTCTTCATTCTTTCCCCTATTCTTTCATTCCTTATTCTTTTGTAAAATATATGTCTTCATCTTGGTTCCATTGAACCAGCTTGCACCTTGGTCAAGTAAGATGTTTTCGAGGGCGGAGAACAGGCATAGTGTGGGGTGATGTTGGGCCCCTGAAATATTGACTAAGTATGAAGGCACGTGGGTGCATGGGACCCCAGTTATAGGATGGTGTGCAAGGTAAAAGTGTGCAAGAGAAAAGGCTTAAGGAAGTAAATAGCGCACACGGCACGTGAAAGGAGGTTCAAGACTTAGCCGATGTAAGCAATAAAGGCAGAATACATGAAAAGCATGATCAATTGTGCAGAGATAAGATGCTAGCCTGGCAACAAGTGGCCCAGGAAAGAGCATGCCAGTGATGGGATCTTCCGAGAAAATCATCATGAGATGGAGTGGAGAGCTCGAGTTCGAAGGAACATGCTCACTTAGAGAACCACATTAGACACTTGGTGACGGATCGAGGGGGTGGCAAGGCAAGTTAGCGGTGTGGGAAGGTCATAAATACAAGTGCCTTCAGTGGGAAAATAGAGATAGAGATGACGAGACCGAGATAACATACAGATGGGGATATAGAGATAGAGGAAGAGATATACAGAGAGAGAGAGAGAGAGAGAGAGATAACATGGGTGAAGCTCTGTAGGGTTACTGCAAGTGGAACTTTGATGCAGAAAGGAATGTACTAAGCTTAGCATTGTAATTTATTTTTCTTTTTGGCATAGTTATACAAGCCTAGTGATGTGCATGACCGCGGTCTGCCCTCTATGGCTCTTGTAATGAAACGATGAATACAATGAGGTTACCTATTGCAATTATATATGAATATCAATGGGATTTATGTATATTTCATTCATATAAGTTCTCTTTACTTTCATGATATGAATGAATGGTTTTATCTTTCTTTCTGTTATAATATATGTTATGGAGTCTTTTAAACCACTCAATCGAAGAAACTACAAAGATCCGGAGGTCGCTCTGAGCCCTATGATTCTTGTATGTCTAAACTTATTTCTTGAATACTCTTATACTACTCATAGATGAATGCTTCCCACTAAAACTCACATAAATGAGAGACTTGGCATCCGTGTGTGCCTCTGTGAGCACTCAACTCGCTAGGTGATAGGCCGGTGTGCATGGGATTCCTTCCTTTTATAGTGGGAGTAAAATTGAATACAAACTTCTATACCACGTAGGAAATGATAAATCCCGGGAGCTTTCTGAGATAACCATGAAGACACACTTCCTTGGATGAAGGTGAATGCACTATTTAATGAGATGGTTAAAAATTATTTTGAGGATAGCAAGGTGCTTAGAGCGGCGTTTAGATTTGGCGAGGTGGTCATCCACGTAATCTTCCAATATATGATGCATGATATCATGGAAGATATAAGTCATAGCCCGCTGATATGTGGCACCACTATTTTTAAGGCCAAAAGGCATGACTCGGTAGTAGAAGGTTCCCCAAGGGGTGATGAATGTGGTTTTGTGTTGATCTGCTGGGGCAAGTAGGATTTGGTTATAACCTGAGAAGCCATCCATGAGTGATAACATCTTGTGACCAACGGTAAGGTCAACCGATTAGTCAATCTTTGGGTAGAGGAAGTCATCTTTTGGGTAGGCAAGGATGAGGTCAGAAGTTCGTGCAATGCGGAGTCCCCTATCGCCTTAGTGATAGGGAAAATGTTAGAAATCCAACGAGGATAATTAAAGGGTAATATGAAGGAAATGAAAAGAAGGTGCTGAATTTCTTCTTTGATGAGAAGGAAATGCGAGTGCATCTTCCTTAGCTTTTGTTTGATGGGTTTGGCATCGGGAACGATTATGATATTTTAGACCACTATAGTGGGGTCAATATTAGGCATGTCATGTAAGACCAAATGAAAGCGTGGTTATGATATTTGAGAAAAGAAGTAATAGATTCCTTTTCGAGTAGCATCTAAACATTGAGAGATCTTTAGAATATGTAGGTCATCATGAGTATGAATGTTGATCTCGATAGTCGATTCATTCAACATGGTTTACGTCTCAAAGGGTAACGACCGATGAATATATGAGTCTTCTGCACCAAGTTAGGTGAGTATAGATTCATCATCTTGACATTGAACGATGTTAATTGAAGGTGTATCGTCATCGATCATTTCAGGATATAGGAAGGGAAGAGAGGAAGGGGCCTCGCCCTCGCATTGATAAGTCAAAGGCCCCAAGGAAATGGTGTTTATGAAATTTTTTTTTAGGAGGGATAGATTCAGATCCATCGACTCCGTCGGTGAAGGTGGTGATGAAGGTGGAGCGGGTGAAGAAGGCGAAGAAGGGCTAACATTCTCAATGGGTTCAATGCAAAGCTTGCTTAGTAGGTGGTTTAAGAAAGCCAATATCACTATGGTCATTATGTTTGCGGGTGGTACACGGAATGACAGAGATGGTAGCCTTGCTCGTAAAAGCCAAAACAAAACCATTCCACACACATCCATGTAGGAAGGTGTGGGTGAAATGGTGATTGACGAGAGACTAGAAGTGAATGGAAAATGAGCGGGTTTGTGATGGTTGTTTCAGTGTGTAAGTGGTAGATCAAGTCCCCATAGGTGAGATTGGTACGAAGGTGAGGAGGACCATAAAGGAGGCACTCTCCTATGTGGTCATCATAATGCGAGGATAATGGTGAATACTTCCATACTCTTGTGGAGTAAGGAAGGTGTTGACACTATATAGGTGATACTCCCCTAGAGTGAGGTGTTGAAAAATGCCTTCTAAGGGATCAGTGGTTGGTATGTGGGTAGCTGGAATAGATGATGGGTCAGTGGTTGACACGGAGGTGGAGCTAATGGATTGGGAGGTTGATGGTTTGGCCGTGGAGGTTATGGCAACGGTAGGAATGGAGGAGGTGTGTACGGTTGAGGTAACGACTATACTTTGGTAAGCGGAGGCATAGGTGAAGCGGTAGTGGTTGTGGGAGGTAGACACCTTAATGGGTAAGATCACATCATTGGGTGGTAAACCATTTTTCATGTTTTAAAAGGTGATGAGTCACCTGGAATAGTATAGGTGTGTCATTCGTGTTCAAACTTTACACAGTTGATGCAAAGGGGAAGGAACGTAACCCATGCCATGAATTCAAGGTTTTCAAGCAACAAGTTATATTGAGATTCCCCCTCAAAGACATAGAATAACTCGGAACAATACGGGGTCCCACACGAATGTGGAGGATGATTGTGCTAGTGTAGAGGTGATAATGTCATTGAATGAACACAACATGGTAGGATGTTTATGTATGCAATTATCGTGTATGCACATTTGAGTGAATGTATGGGATGAAATGATATTAATTCTAGCACCCCAATCAATCATTACACGTTATACCCGTATATCATCAATGTGGATAGAGATGAAGAGGGCTTGGTCTGGGTCATCTATTTGGTGTGGTGCAATCTCTTCCTCTGAGAAGCTAAGGGAGGCTATTTGGTGAGTAGGGTGAGGTGTGGATAAAGGTGGAAATTTTGTGAGAGAGGCTACATGATGGGGTGTGATAATGGAGGCTACGGGTGTATAGTCATTGGGTAAAACCTCAATAGATTGAAGAACCTCCATGAGAGCTTGACGATGGGATTTCGAGGTTTGGATGAGGTCATATAAGGACATTTTGAGGGGGGATTGGTGTAGTTATTTGAGCATGGTGCGATGTGTGACCCCATTAGAAATAGGGTATGTGGGGCCATGGATAGTGATTTTAGGTGTGGGTGTAGATGGTATGTTGGGTATAGGATTGGTTGGTGGGTCAGTTGCCTTTTCCTTGCCTTTGTCCTTCTGAGCATGGGTAGTAACGTGGATCATGTTGATTTGAGGGGAGTTGGAAAAAGGAGAAGGTGTAGGGTGAGTGGTGTAATGACATGATGGGAAAAAACCTACTGGAGGAGAAAAACCTTGTGAGGTGAGCTGGGCACAATGACATTTAGGTAATGGTGTGGCAAGTTCTCTAATGTGAACCATGTTAATTTTAAATCTTGGGGGTGGTTCTAAGAGTAGGGGGTGGAGGTCGTGGTTGTTGAGTAGGCAGTGAGGGAAAGATTATGGGAATGGGTGCTGGTGAAGGAGAGTCCTCATTAAGAAGGTTGTCATCATCAAAGTTGGCTTCAGGAAGACACAATTGGATAAGGACACTTTTCAAAGCCTTGTAGTTCTCCACATCGTGTCTGGTACATGATGGTAGGCACAAATTTTAGTGTCATCAAACCCTTTTGGCTTGAGTTTGAGGGGGTCATAAGGTCTGAGTGGTGGTAATGTGATGATAGAAGTCTCAAGGAGGTTTGTTAAAATTTTGGCATAGGACCCCGCTAGTGGATCGTAATGAGAAGTGAAAGTGGGTTTGGGTGTAGGTACATCGATTGTTGAAGAACGGTCCTTGCGCAGGAGGCAGAGTGGGTCGAACCATGGTTTTGGGTGCTGGAGTGGTCTTGGTTGTTGGTTGTTTTTGTTTGGGTAGGGGTATGGTAGATGAACGGTAAGGAGGGTGTATGGTTGTTTTGACTACCTTATTGGAGGGTAGCATTTTTGTTTTTGGGTTGCACCTTCTTGGGTAAAGATGATATGGGTGTATAAGATCTAGAGGGAAAAGTGGATGGGGGAAGAGGGTGAGTTACCCAGGGAGATAACAGAGGTGTTGTGAAGGTAGATGACATGGGTCGTGCAGGGGGTGTGAGGGACAGAGACTGAAGTGTAGTGGGTAGTGAAGAAGTTGCTGAGGGTATTGGAGGTATGGGTGGTAAAGATGTTACAAGTGTAGGTGTAAGTCGTGTCAGGCACTTGGGTAGGTTAGAGGTTTGTGAGGAAGGAGTGGGCTGTTGTGTTTTTGGTTTATTGATGGGTGGAAGTTTCTTGGCCGTGTTGGGGGGTTGAGGCCCTAAAACAGATAGAAAGGGTGCAGGTGATGCAGGTGTGATTGGCACAATTGGGGTATTAGCTCTATGGGTTTGGTTCTTCTGTTTGGGTGCTGAAGTAGGTTGGGTATTGACTATGGAAAATGTAGCTAAATCTAGTTTGATAGGTGGATGAGTAAGGCTAGTGGTTGGGGTGACCCCTAAGGTAGTAATAGGTTTAGTCAAGGAAGATGTTGTAGGTGTGGGTTTGGATTTAGATGTATGTTGGGTTATGGGTAAGGGTGTGTGTTGAGATATGATGGGTGTTGTGGAAGAAGTTGTGGTAAAGGTGATTGTGTTTGGTTTGATTGGTTGAAATATTTTTGGGTAGATAGTGGAAGTATCAACAAGTGACATCTGCATCTGTGTTGAAACAGAAGTAGAAGACACCCCCACAATAAGGCTTTGTCCACATAATATAAGTGATCGGCCAAGCGTGAGAATGACACATCTGTAGGTGAAGTTGATGAGGACCTAATGGCTATTCCCGTAAAATGTGTCTTACAGACGGGAATTTGTTAGCTTTGGATTCCATGGGTAAGAGAGCCGAAAGTAGGTTTGCGGGATCTTGGGTAGCTGATGGAGAATGTTCGCCTAGAGGAAAAGGTATCTCTATTGGATTTTTGATAGGTGGAGGTGAAAATGGGAGTTCCTCTATAGGTGGAGGAGATGATGGGTGCTCCTCTGGGTGGAGGAGATAAACAAGTATCCTCCATGGACTGAAGAAGTACTTTGGGTGACAGTTCCCTAGGTGGGGAAGCCAAAAGTGAAATGGTCTTGACATTAGCAAAGGGCTCCTCCATAGGTGAGGAAGGAGGTGAAAGGTGTTTCTCTGTGGGTGGAGGAATAGGTGAGGTAGGTTCCAATGCAGAAGGAGGATTTCAAGATATAATTTCTTCTATGGAAGGAATATCAGGTGATTGGGAAGCAATGAGGGCATTGATGAAAATAGCATGGACCTTGCGAGTATGGCTATTGTGATTTGAGGTCTCGCTAGTTTGATCAGATGAAGAAGCATGATTGGGAAAGGTTTTCTTAAAGATGTGTAGGTTTTGATTGGTAGGTGCATTAGGATTATCCATAGTTAACTCACCTTTCTCAAGCATTTCTTGGAAAATATTGTTAAAAGTGATGCAATTGTTGTCACTATGACCCTTTACTCGATGATAGTTACAAAATTCGTGCTCTTTATACCATGTGGGTGTAGGGCGAGCAGGGTCAAAACCAGGTGTGGTTTTATAGGTGGAAGAGTTATGGCCCCAACTTTGATGAGCTTTTCTAAGACAAAAGAGTAAGCTCTCCAATTGGCATGTATTTCGTTGTATCCCCATTTTGAGTTAACGACGAAATGGTTGGATAACCCCTACAAAATTTTCTTAACACTTTTGAGTTATGACCTCTTTATGAGTAAATCGGGTTTTCGGATATCTCATGCATCGGAATATTCATGAGTTAAAACATGCTTTGTGTTGCTTGATTTCCGATTCCCGAATCCCGCTTTATATTGAGCAAGTCCTTTCAAATCGGGTTTTCGGAAGCTTAAGGCATCGGAACATTCGTGTTACAAAACATGTTTTATATGGCATGTTCTCCGATTCCCGAAACCCGCCAAGTATTAAGAAAATCCTTTGTAAATCGGGTTTTCGGAAGTTTAACACATCGGAACATTCGTGTTTCTAGACATGTTTTGTGTTCCATGTTTTCCGACGCTCAAAACCCGAAATACACCAAATCTTTTCCCATCGGGTTTCCGAACTCCTCCAACATGCTGACGTGGCACATGCTAAGCGGTCGTGATGCGTTGGCACGCATGAGCTGATGTGTATTTATTATTGGTTTTCTTATAAATATGCGGTTTTTACACGTCATTTTCACCGTTCTTAATTTTACACCGTGGATTTTTGCGCATGTTCTCCTCGCTCCCAAACCCGCAAGCTCGCGTTATCATACATCGGATCGATTGTTTTCATTTTCACCTGTCTCGATTGGAAGGTATTAATCGCTCCTCCTTTGTTCTTGATTTAAGAAACGTTTTCCGTACTTCCTGCCGATTGTTGAAGATTTTTCTTCCTTATTTCTCCGAATCGCTGTGAAAGCGTTTTGGGGTTTTCTAGGTTTATTTTTTCTTCTTGCAAATATCGTTGGTACTGTTCCTTTGAATTACAATTGTTTGCATGATATTTGGAATATTATCAAAGAAAAAAGGTTTTATATGCAAAAACTCAAAGGAGAAATTCTTTTTGTGCTACCCGGACTTCGGAAGCTGTTTTGCAGGCTTTCCTTAATCTGCCCAAAGTACAGAGAGAGCTCGAAGTTCGGGGTTCCTCAATATTCCGATCTCAACAGTGGGTACCGGGTTCTCAAAAGGTTCCGCCAGTAACACTAAGTGTCGGGTTCCGTCGAAGTTCTGTCAAAGGCAGTGCGTGTCGGGTTCCTCCAAAGTTCCGACACCTTCAGCCTGTCGGGTTCTTTTTATCTTCCGTCACATACCTTCAATCGGGTATTTCAGCGTGCATAGCATCACCAGGGTTTTCCGAGCATCTCTTCATCCGATTTTCTTCATGACAGACCCCGGTCCATCACAAGAGAAGACCGAGAAATCAAGCAGGATGAAATATAAGTTTAAGAAACCAGAATCCCCGTCATATGTTGACTGTAATTACGATATTCGGGATACCGAATTCGGTAATGTTGACATGGACGATTTCTGGAACAGGGTGAAAAGTCCCAGTCAAACTGAATGGATGACCTCTTTAGCAAACAGTGGCTTACCTTTGGCAGCAGGCTTTCCTCTATCGGCCCAATGTCCAGAGTTCATTCTGGCCTGTGCCTCTAACTACGACTCTGCTTCTCGCCCGCTAGGAACCCAAAGCAGAGAAGTAGTGATCAAGCTAGATGGGATTTATCTTGATGACCTCCGAAATTACCCAATTTCGAGGAGTATGGGAATTTGAATATGAAGTCAGCCCAGAAAACCTGGGACACTAACCAGGAGAATTGTATAAGAGATGTTAACAAGAAGTTCCTGGCTAAAGCTAAGCCAGCGGTATCCCGATTTCCTAGGACTATTCCTAGGTGTGACTTTATACAAGAGATAAATGATATCATCACACTTCTTAGCCGGCATTTGGTTTACGTAGTCAAATCTATTTCACGGATGGATGTACCAATTCATGGTCACCATCAAGAAGAATAAGCAAGGGATTGACTGGGAACCTTGATCGCTGATGAGATTGATGCCCAAATGACGACGGTCTTGTCGACGGAAAATTTTACATGTTCTCGTATGTTCTATGCGGCAATGGGATGAGGAACTATCCCTGCTCGATACAAAAGGCAAGCAGGATCACAAACCCAATCTACAAGCATTTTCCGCAAATAACGAAGAAGGGGTCAAGGATCTGGGCTTAGAAGGGTTAATGATGCCTTTTTCTATGAGAACATCTCGCAGATCGAACCCGGGATTGAGAAAAACAAGAGTCTCCGATGAGGCTTGGGCCGAGGTATCTAAATGGGGATGTATCTTCCTACAGTTTAGGAAGTTTACATACATTCGAACAGTGATGTATGCAGGAGAGCCTTTCCGTCTGCCTCGCTATCCTGGGGATAGATTAATTTTGTTGGAATTGGTCAGACAATTGTTGGATTTCCACAAGTTCCAACAGAGCAAGCACAAGGCAGCAAAAGAGATCCTTCCCAATTTCTATGGGAGATATACTTGCTCGACAAATGCTAAGGCCAAAAAATGTCGAATGTGAACTTCAGGAGAAATTAAAGAAGCATATGAAATCTCGGGATGGTTTTGACATCCGAGGAGTGCTTCGGGCCTATGGAGCTCAACATCTGCACAGGCCTGATATTGAGGACATCTGGATTGATCTGCGGGACGAAGTTGCGATACGCAGAAAGGATAATAGTAGGCTTACTATTGATGAAATTCAGACACTGGGGCTTTCTGATTTGCCAGATGGCACTGCAGATAATGAAAGTGTGTTGGATATGTCCTATGATGGGCTTAACGAAGATCGATACATTTTTCCACCTATTGATTGGTCAGTTACTGAGAAAGCCTCTATCACCGATAGGTCAGCCCTAATTTTGGCTCGTACGAAGAAATGGCTTTCTTCTTGGGGGATGAATTTCAATGATGACAAGTTTCCCAAATTGGCTGCTTTAGAGGTGGGGCCCTCCCAACAGGAAAAGGGCAAAGAATCTTCTGGGGGGCCTATAAAAATCAGGATTCCTAGGAGGAGGAAAGAAAGACAAATCTCTTCAATTGTTTCTCCAGCTGAAACGGTGGTTGTGCCAGAATCACCAACGTCACCATAAAAAGAAGAAATTAATGTGGAAGAGGAAGGAAGTCAAATCTTGATTCCATCATCTGTTGATAGTCAGACCAAAGAAACTTTGTCTCGCAACCTGTGGTTTGGAGTCCGAACCGTGCTCGCCTCAACAACCACTCCAATCTCCTCAATCCCCATTCACTTCTTCAAGTATGGCAGGCATTTTCTCCGGTCTCTCTCCTCTCTACCGGAACCCAAATAATTACCACCGCCACAACCTCGTGCCTCTCTTTTTGCACCTACTACCACGTTGACTACTGCTCCTCCAATAGTAGAATCTTCTCCTCTCGAGAGTAGATTACTAGTTACTACAACATCAGCAGCTTCCTTCCGATACTCCACAATGGTTACTTGAGCAAACTCCCGTGAAGAGGAAGGTGATTGACTCTACCACCCCTTGATTTTAGCTCACTCAAGACTTCTCTATCGAAATCAGCCAAGAAACCCAAAACAGCTTTCAAGAGTTTTGGTAGATGCTTCAGAGATAAGTTCGCAGAGATCGCCACTCCTCACCGACAAAACTAGGGATGATGTAACAGATGCTGATTATCAGATCACCAAGGTGGCTCTAGGGAAAGTAACAACTGAAGGAGCGCAACAAGATGCACGGGCTTCCATAGACGTGCTGTGCCAAAAGTTGAAAGAAACAAAGATCAGCAGAGATGAGTTTAAGAAAAAAGTGGAGCAGTTGACAGAGGTTTTGATTAAACTCTCAACACCCCTGGAATCCATACCATCTGCTCCTGCTTCTGCCGGATTCGATTTCTCATCGGTGCCTACGATTGAGAAGATTACCAGAAAAGGAAGAGTGGTTAATGAATGGATCCAAAAGTTGCTCCAACAAGGGAAGGAAGTAATTCAAGACGTGGTGAAAGTTCATCAGTCCTTGGCAGAGATTCAGAAGGAAGGAGAGAAGATGGATGAGGAATTCACTGAAGAACTTGGACAGCTTGATTTGACTTGTGAAGCTCTCCAAGTGCTAAAGCAAATACCAGCACATCTCTTGGTAGAAGAAGGCGTTCTTCCACATACAGATAAACACTTTCAGCTGATCAAGGGCATCAAGTTCAGAGTAAAGATTCTCAACGAAGCCTGCAGCAAGTTGAGAGAATCAAGGGATAAATTGATCGATGGGAAAAGTGATCTGGAGGAAGAATTGCTAAAGATTTGTCCAAAGATGTCGGTTGGGAAATCAAGTGCCCTATCAGCAGATGATCTCTTCAAACAAGTTCAAGAGATTATTCAGCATGAACCTGTAGATGGATTCGACCTGAAGTCATGGTCGGGCTTTGTGAGGATTGAGCATACGTTGGAGGCCTTAAGAAAGCTCAAAGAAGAGGTTAAAAAGCTTCTCGGCGGTGCAAAGTGATATCCATGAGACTCTGCGAAATGTGGAATGATATTTCCACCGCACTCGAGGAAAACGAAATGCAAGGCATTATTCGGAAGTTCCAGGAGTTCCGAACAAAACAGCCTCACTGAGGAAGAGAAAGGAGAAGAATCAAAAGATGATGACTCGGATTGAGCTCCAGCTGCCTCATGTCATTTCTATTTTTAGAATGACACATCTTTTATTTCCATTTTATCGTATTTTTAATTCAGACTTCGACTTGATCTCCGCGTGAGAATCATGCAAAGTGAAACTCTAGTTAAAACATGCTACTTTTCAGATCTCGCCTATTTTGGCTCGATTCTCTTGTTATAAATAAGGGATGCTTGTGCATTCAAAAGGGTCGAGAATTTTTGAGCATTAAGAGGCTATCGAAAGGAGAAAACTTTGTGTTTTCTTTCAATCATTTTGAAGAATAGAAGTTGATATTGTTTTTATGACTTTGTGTTGTGAAATATATCTTATTTAAGATATTGTTCTTATGTTCATGATCTTAGAGCTATTCTTTGCATAAAATCTCATGTTTCTAATTATCTCGACACTATATTTGTGATCTAAAACTCGTATGATTATTTCGTGCTCTCGTGTTTACTCGAAAGAAAATACGTTTCTCCCATTTCTTTTCTACCGTGCTTCTTTCATCGTAATAGTTTCTAACCTATTTCACGTACGAAAGCAATATCCTCAATCGTGTGAATGTGGATTTCGGGATTTCATCCCAACCCCAATGGTTAGATTAGTGTGAATATCAGATATATTATTTATCGTGTTTTAGATTAGCAATAAAAACAGCAGCCTCACCGTCTTTGAGGAGGGATTAAATCTCATGTACCGTGGTTGAACCTCATATTTTGGTTTGACAAAATATCCAACCAATTTTAGCATGACTACTGGGATCTACTGCAGATCCATAGTATAAAGCTTATCCTCTCCTGTCCTGGCGACTCCATATTTGCCTTATTTTTAATAAGATCTCCTTTCGCCTCAAGCTGGCCAGGAGGATCTTCACTCGGTCTCGCCGAGCTCAAGGTGAAATTGATCCACTCTTCGAGTTGCTGCAACAGCACAATTTCAGCCTTTCTCCCAACAACGTTGTCTCTAATCGAGCCGTAAGCTCTTCATTGCTCGAGAAATCGGATCCCTGAAGAACGTGAAGCATCTGCAACTTGCCGTGCACTACTCTTGTCTGATACCCGGATCCCTATACGCACTCTTTTCAGAAGGATGGCGGTTCAACCCGTGCCTTGGGGCAAAGCCATTGGTCCTCTTACTTTGACTCCTCCATCGCATGAGTTACCACGTGGATCACGTAAAAACATTCCCAAGTTTAATGGGGATGGGAAGCAAAGATCCCGATGAGCATATCGTCTTTCTTTGTTGCATGCGGTGTCCTGGAGTAGCCCATGAAGACGCTCTCTGCTCGCTCTTCGTTGAAACATTGCGAGGAGTAGCAATTTGAATGGTTTTATCACCTCCCGAATGCATGCATTCCGGATTGGGCTACCATGCGGACCAAGTTTGAGGCACGTTTCAAACCAGCCGAAGATTCTCATGCATTGTTAGCCCAGCTTACTCATATGAAGAAGGAATCGCATGAACCTATGCGGGAATTCGTGGCTAAGTTCAATAAGCTGATTCGGAAAATTCCAGTTATAGCTGTACCAACTCTGGAAAACCAAAAGTGCTTCTTCATCAATGCTCAACCTCCTGATATAAGCTTTTTATTACGAAGGTCGGTTATCCCAGATTTGGCTACTGCTCAGTCAACGGCTACTGAAATAGAGGATGATCTCATCTTAGCCGGAAGGATCAAGAAAGATATTCCCAAACTAAAAAATCAAGGTTCTTCTCAAGGTAATACTGACCCTATGTTTCAAAAAATGGCTAATGATTTGATTGCCCTAAAGAAGCAAGTGTCTCAGCAGGGGAGCAATGTTCCGTACCGGGATATCCCTAGGCGGAATTTTAATAACAATGGTGTACCTGCCAGAGATAGGCCACGGTTAGCTCCTGCTCAACCAAGATTAGCAATTGAAGCTCCGCCCGTTAATGCAGCAGTGGAACTGATTGAAGAGGATGATGAACCAGAAGAAGAGGATTCCCATGAGGATTTTGAAGCTTCAGGATATGCTGATGAGTCTTATGATGAGTCAGCTGGCGACTCCAGCATTGGGTATTTAGAATATGATGAAGATGAATGTGAGTCCGATGGTCAATCTTTTGCTGTTTTCACTCGGTCTCAATCTCAGAATCCCAGAAGACCTCCAGAAAATACTAAGGAGAAGAATAAGGAACCTCCCATATCCATAGTCAAGAGGGGTACACCTATTTCGGCACAAACTGAGAAAGAGGTTACTAAAAAGGCAGCTGCTCCTTATGCTCCTTCTCCTAAGGCCAGTACCCCAGCACAAGCTCATGTAATTAGAACTGAGCCTACTATCATTCCTTCTTATACTGCTTTTGATATTATTGATCATGCAAAGAGAACTAAAATTCAAATGTCAGAAGCAGAATACCTTCAATCAAATCCTGAACAATTTGAAAAACTAGCCAAGTTCATCAGAAGTAAAGCGGCTATTCCATCACCTTCAAAAGGTCTCCTTCCAAATCCTACTCAACTCACACCTCAGAATAATCTAACCTCTGCTTCTTCCTTAGGAAAGATTGAACCATTTTATTTGTCTCTACTAATAAATGGGTTTAAACTCAGCAATTGCATTATTGACTCAGGGGCCTCTGATAATGTTATGCCCGCAAAAGTGGCCCATGCCCTTGGGCTTACTTTGACCAAGTCATATGGACGGTGCTATTCCATGGAAACTAAGCAAGTCCCTCTGATTGGTCAAATCAAGGACGCACAGTTCGCATTTGTTGCTTTTCCTGAGAAGAGAGTGAAAATGACTATTCTGGTTGCAGATATTCCTGCAGCTTACGGTATCCTCTTGGGTAGAGGATTTTGTAAAGATGTCGGAGGAGAAATTAATATGGATTGGACCCAAGCTAAGATCCCAGTCAAAGGGGTTCAACAGGTTCTTTATCCTGAATCACAGGCAAAGTATTTGGTGACCAAATCAGACGATCCAAAAGCTCAGATCCTTTTCGAAGATGCTAGCTTTGGGAATTATTTCATGGCTTCAGAAATACCCATTGTAGATGTGGAAGAGGAAGATCCCAATGCAATTTGGACGCTTGAATTTGATGGTAGCTGCTCAACTTCTGGGTCAGGCGCTGGTGTTGTTCTCATATCTCCTAGCTCCGAGATTTTCCCATCAGCTTACAAGTTGCAATTTGATAATACTAATAACACGGCCGAATATGAAGCCCTGTTATTAGGATTAGAATTAGCGCATGTAAGGGAATCAAGAATCTCAAAGTACAGGGAGATGCGGAGCTGATTGTTAATCAGGTCAGGGGTATATATCAGGTAAAAAACGACCGGTTGAGGCATTACAGGAACAAGGTCTGGGACAGTATAGAATGCTTTGATGCATTTTCTATTAAGGCAGTTTTAAGAGATTATAATGACAAGGCTGATTCTTTGGCTGTGTCTGCATCTCTTCTTCTTCCTCATCCTCAGTTTAATCAAGACACATACTCTATCGAGATTGTGTACCGCCCTAGCATCCCAGATAATGCAACTCACTGGCAGGTGTTCAATGACGATCAACAAGTGTTGGCTTTCCTGGAAAAGGCTGACAATTTCAGTGAGCTGTATTTCGAGGGTTCAGAATCAGCCTTTCGTGAAACTATTTCAGATCCATACCAAGAAGTTGATGGCGAATTTATCCAGCTGAAAGGCAACAAGATACCAAAAGGTCTGGTTTCCCTGGAGGGTTTGTTTGATAAGCATGATCGCTTCATCCAAAACAAAAAGCAGGTTGAAGGAGCTTCTTCCTCTGAAGTGGATCAAATCAATTTAGGTTCATCTGATCAACCTCGGATGGTGAATATCGGTAAATGCTGTTCTCCTGAAGAGAAGGAAAGATTCACTTCGCTTTTAAAGAAATACATCGATGTGTTGGCATGGTCCTATGCAGATTTGAAATCTTTCAAGCCCAAGGATGTTCAAAGCACAGTATTCCTCTCAAGCCTGATGTGAAGCCGTATAGACAAAAACAGAGGCATTACAATCCAAAGATTTCCGGGACTATCCTGGCAGAAATACAGAAGATGTTGGATGCTCGAATAATTTTTCCGATCCATCACTCCACTTGGATTGCTAATATTGTTCCTGTCAGGAAGAAAAATGGCGAGATTCGGATCTGTGTTGACTTCCGAAACTTGAACCAGTCCTCACTGAAGGATAACTATCCCTTGCCTATTATGGACCAGGTATTGCAAACTGTTACTGGATCACAAATGCTGTCCATGCTCGATGGGTTTTCGGGATATAATCAAGTCGAGGTAACCACAGAAGATCAACACAAAACAGCTTTTACAACCCCCTGGGGTACCTTTGCATATAGGAGGATGCCGTTCGGCTTGATCAACGCCGGAGCTACTTTTCAGAGAGCAATGGACCTAGCATTCAGAGATCTGATGGGTAAGGTCATAGTCGTGTATTTGGATGACTTGACTATCTTTTCTAAAAAACGAAGTGATCATTATGATCATTTAGAACAGGTACTTCAGAGATGCAGACGTCACGGAATTTCGTTGAATCCTAAAAAGTCTATGTTTGGGGTAACAGAAGGAAAGCTGCTGGGCCATATTGTGACCAAAGAAGGAACTAAGATTGACCCAGAAAGGGTAAAGGCTATTCAGAGCCTTACCTTGCCAACAAGCAAAACAGGAGTTCATTCTTTCTTCGGAAAGGTTAATTTCTTGAGAAGATTTGTACCAGATTTCGCTGATAAAACCAAGGATATCCTTGGAATGATGAAAAGCAAAACTCCATTTCGATGGAGTACAGAAGGAAAGTTGGCTTTTGAAGAAATCAAAAAGGCAGTTGCTGATGCTCCTGTCTTAGTGTGTCCAGACTTCAAGAAAGATTTCATAATGTACAGTTATGCTTCTGCTCATACAGTATCAGCCATTCTAATGCAGAAAAATGAAGAAGGCATAGAAGCTCCTATCGCGTTCATGAGTTGTCCGTTGAAGGAACATGAGCTGAAGATGTCACAGATTGAGAAACATGCCTACGCAGTGGTAAGAGCGGTAAAACACTTCAGGTACTATGTGCTGAATTCCCATACGGTCGTTCTTGTTCCTGATACTGCTGTTAAGTCTATTTTGACTCAACAAGAACTGGGAAGTCAACGAGGTACTTGGATAGCAAAGGTTCAGGAGTACGATTTGGACATTAAACCCACCAAGTTGGTACGAGGAAGGGGCCTGTGTCAATTGATTGCAGAAAACCATATCGAAAAAGAGTGTGAAAAGACTCAAGATACTCCTCCCGAGCTGCCTATGGTACTTTTTGTAAGTACGACTGATGAGTGGTACACTGACATTGTTTTTTTCCTAACCTATGGTGAATGCCCTCCGCATTTAAATCAAAAGGAGAAGAGGACTGTTAAGTTGAGAGCTGCAAAATACCTTTTGTGGAATAATGCAGTATATAAGAAAGGTATTGATGGTGTCTTTTTGCGTTGTGTTGATAAGTTACAACAGGAAAAGTTATTGGAATCCTTTCATAGCCTGGCATGCGGGGGACACTTTTCATCTTCCGTAACAGCGTATAAAATCTTACGGGCCAGGTATTATTGGCCTACTCTTTTCCGAGATTCGGCTGAATGGGTATCAAAATGTGAAGCTTGTCAACATTTCGTTGGTCGTCCTAAGCTAGCAGCTCTTCCTCTAAAACCTGTGGTAATTGAAGAACCTTTTCGCCAATGGGGGATTGATTTTATCGGAACATTGAATCCTGCTTCTAGTGCTGGACACAATTATGTGCTGACCGCTACTGATTATTTTACTAAGTGGGTAGAAGCTGTACCAATCAAGCAAGCAACTTCTGAAGCTGTTTGCAAATTCTTAAAGGAAAACATAATCGTCAGATTCGGTGTTCCTCACAAAATTGTAGCAGATAATGCCTCTAATTTCTCGTCACATGAATTGACAGAATTCTGCTATGGATTTGGCATTACTTTGGCTCATTCATCTGACTATTATCCACAGGGCAATGGGCAAGCTGAGTCTAGTAATAAGAATCTGGTTACAATAATCAGGAAATTAGTAGACGAAAATCAGAGGACATGGCACAAAGCATTATATGATGCGTTGTGGGCTGACCGGATCACTCCAAAGCGAGCCATAGGGATGTCCCCTTTTCAATTGCTATACGGGACTGATGCTGAAGTTCCTATCTCAGTAGAATTGCCAGCCTTGCAGTTGGCAAAAGCGATTGAAGATATAGCTTTTCAAAATTCTATAGAAAAAAGGGTTACGTACCTAACCAAGCTAGAAGAAGAGCGGATTAAGGTGGTTGATCGTATAGCAGATCATCAGAGCAAGGTAAAGAAGATTTTCGACAGGAAGTCAAAGCAGCGTAACTTCCGGATTGGAGACCTGGTATTGCTTTGGGATAAAAGAAGAGAACAGAAAGGAATGCATGGAAAATTTGATTCTTTATGGAAAGGACCTTTCAAGATCAACGAGTTGAATGGTGAAAATAGTTTCCTTCTATCATATTTGGATGGAGGGTTACTCCCTTTGCCTTTCAGTGGACAACATCTGAAGCTGTTCCACCATTGATGCAAAATGCTCTCTTGCATTGTACATATTTTACTTTCCGTTGTGTGTTTGCTTTCGCTTTTGCTTTGCTTTGCTTTTGTTTGTTTTTTTTGTTTTCTTCGACCCGTAGCCTAATGAATAAGACCAGAGATTCTGAGTTCTCTTCCTTTGATGTTACAAAGAAAGTCCCCAACTGGAGCCAGCTGTTATCCCCATTTTGAGTTAACGACGAAATGGTTGGATAACCCCTACAAAATTTTCTTAACACTTTTGAGTTATGACCTCTTTATGAGTAAATCGGGTTTTCTGATATCTCATGCATCGGAATATTCATGAGTTAAAACATGCTTTGTGTTGCTTGATTTCCGATTCCCGAATCCCGCTTTATATTGAGCAAGTCCTTTCAAATCGGGTTTTCGGAAGCTTAAGGCATCGGAACATTCGTGTTACAAAACATGTTTTATATGGCATGTTCTCCGATTCCCGAAACCCGCCAAGTATTAAGAAAATCCTTTGTAAATCGGGTTTTCGGAAGTTTAACACATCGGAACATTCGTGTTTCTAGACATGTTTTGTGTTCCATGTTTTCCGACGCTCAAAACCCGAAATACACCAAATCTTTTCCCATCGGGTTTCCGAACTCCTCCAACATGCTGACGTGGCACATGCTAAGCGGTCGGTGCGTTGGCACGTGCGGAGCTGATGTGTATTTATTATTGGTTTTCTTATAAATATGCGGTTTTTACACGTCATTTTCACCGTTCTTAATTTTACACCGTGGATTTTTGCGCATGTTCTCCTGCTCCCAAAACCCGCAAGCTCGCGTTATCATACTGGATCGATTGTTTTCATTTTCACCTGTCTCGATTGGAAGGTATTAATCGTTCCTCCTTTGTTCTTGATTTAAGAAACGTTTTCCGTGTACTTCCTTGCCGATTGTTGAAGATTTTTCTTCCTTATTTCCTCTGAATCGTTTTCGAAAGCGTTTTGGGGTTTTCTAGGGTTTATTTTCTTCTTGCAAATATCAGTTGGTACTGTTCCTTTTGAATTACAATTGTTTGCATGATATTTGGAATATTATCAAAGAAAAAAGGTTTTATATGCAAAAACTCAAAGGAGAAATTCTTTTTGTGCTACCCGGACTTCGGAAGCTGTTTTGCAGGCTTTCCTTAATCTGCCCAAAGTACAGAGAGAGCTCGAAGTTCGGGGTTCCTCAATATTCCGATCTCAACAGAGGGTACCGGGTTCTCAAAAGGTTCCGCCAGTAACACTAAGTGTCGGGTTCCGTCGAAGTTCTGTCAAAGGCAGTGCGTGTCGGGTTCCTCCAAAGTTCCGACACCTTCAGCCTGTCGGGTTCTTTTTATCTTCCGTCACATACCTTCAATCGGGTATTTCAGCGTGCATAGCATCACCAGGGTTTTCCGAGCATCTCTTCATCCGATTTTCTTCATGACAGACCCCGGTCCATCACAAGAGAAGACCGAGAAATCAAGCAGGATGAAATATAAGTTTAAGAAACCAGAATCCCCGTCATATGTTGACTGTAATTACGATATTCGGGATACCGAATTCGGTAATGTTGACATGGACGATTTCTGGAACAGGGTGAAAAGTCCCAGTCAAACTGAATGGATGACCTCTTTAGCAACAAAGGGCTTACCTTGGCGCAAAGAAGCTTTCCTCTATCGGCCCAATGTCCAGAGTTCATTCTGGCCTGTGCCTCTAACTACGACTCTGCTTCTCGTTCCGTTAGGAACCCAGCAGGAGAAGTAGTGATCAAGCTAGATGGGATTTATCTTGATGACCTCCGAAATTACCCAATTTCGAGGAGTATGGGAATTTGAATATGAAGTCAGCCCGTAAAACCCGGGACACTAACCAGAGAATTGTATAAGAGATGTTAACAAGAAGTTCCCTGGCTAAAGCTAAGCCTTGGCCGCAGATCCCGATTTCCTAGGACTATTCCTAGGTGTGACTTTATACAAGAGATAAATGATATCATCACACTTCTTAGCCGGGCATTTGGTTTACTGCAGTCAAATCTATTTCACGGATGGATGTACCTACCATGGTCACCATCAAGAAGAATAAGCAAGGGATTGATCGGGAACCTTGATCGCTGATGAGATTGATGCCCAAATGACGACGGTCTTGTCGACGGGAAAATTTTACATGTTCTCGTATGATTCGCGCGCGGGCAATGGATGAGGAACTATCCCGGGCTCGATACAAAAGGCAGCAGGATCACAAACCCAATCTACAAGCATTTTCCGCAAATAACGAAGAAGGGGTCTAAGGATCAGTTTAGAAGGGTTAATGATGCCTTTTTCTATGAGAACATCTGCAGACTGAACCCGGGATTGAGAAAAACAAGAGTCTCCGATGAGGCTTGGGCCGAGGTATCTAAATGGGGATGTATCTTCCTACAGTTTAGGAAGTTTACATACATTCGAACAGTGATGTATGCAGGAGAGCCTTTCCGTCTGCCTCGCTATCCTGGGGATAGATTAATTTTGTTGGAATTGGTCAGACAATTGTTGGATTTCCACAAGTTCCAACAGAGCAAGCACAAGGCAGCAGTATCCTTCCCAATTTCTATTGGGAGATATACTTGCTCGACAGCGGCTAAGGCCAAAAATGTCGAATGTGAACTTCAGGAGAAATTAAAGAAGCATATGAAATCTCGGGATGGTTTTGACATCCGAGGAGTGCTTCGGGCCTATGGAGCTCAACATCTGCACAGGCCTGATATTGAGGACATCTGGATTGATCTGCGGGACGAAGTTGCGATACGCAGAAAGGATAATAGTAGGCTTACTATTGATGAAATTCAGACACTGGGGCTTTCTGATTTGCCAGATGGCACTGCAGATAATGAAAGTGTGTTGGATATGTCCTATGATGGGCTTAACGAAGATCGATACATTTTTCCACCTATTGATTGGTCAGTTACTGAGAAAGCCTCTATCACCGATAGGTCAGCCCTAATTTTGGCTCGTACGAAGAAATGGCTTTCTTCTTGGGGGATGAATTTCAATGATGACAAGTTTCCCAAATTGGCTGCTTTAGAGGTGGGGCCCTCCCAACAGGAAAAGGGCAAAGAATCTTCTGGGGGGCCTATAAAAATCAGGATTCCTAGGAGGAGGAAAGAAAGACAAATCTCTTCAATTGTTTCTCCAGCTGAAACGGTGGTTGTGCCAGAATCACCAACGTCACCAGAAAAAGAAGAAATTAATGTGGAAGAGGAAGGAAGTCAAATCTTGATTCCATCATCTGTTGATAGTCAGACCAAAGAAACTTTGTCTCTTGCAACCCAGGGTTTGGAGTCTGAATCTGTGCCTGCCCCTCAACAACCACTCCAATCTCCTCAATCCCCATTCACTTCTTCAAGTATGGCAGGCATTTTCTCTGGTCTCTCTCCCCTCTCTACTGGAACCCAAATAATTACCAGCTCGCCACAACCTGTGCCTCTCTTTGTTGCACCTACTACCACGTTGACTACTGTTCCCCCTCCAATAGTAGAATCTTCTCCTCTTGAGAGTAGATTACTAGTTACTACAACATCAGCAGTTCCTTCTGATACTCCACAATGGTTACTTGAGCAAACTCCCAGGAAGAGGAAGGTGATTGTACCCCTACCACCCCTTGATTTTAGCTCACTCAAGACTTCTACTGCGAAATCAGCCAAGAAACCCAAAACAGTTTCAAGAGTTTTGGTAGATGCTTCAGGAGATAAGTTCGCAGAGATCGCCACTCCCTCAGCTGACAAAACTAGGGATGATGTAACAGCTGCTGATTATCAGATCACCAAGGTGGCTCTAGGGAAAGTAACAACAGAAGGAGCGCAACAAGATGCACGGGCTTCCATAGACGTGCTGTGCCAAAAGTTGAAAGAAACAAAGATCAGCAGAGATGAGTTTAAGAAAAAAGTGGAGCAGTTGACAGAGGTTTTGATTAAACTCTCAACACCCCTGGAATCCATACCATCTGCTTCTGCTTCTGCCGGATTCGATTTCTCATCGGTGCCTACGATTGAGAAGATTACCAGAAAAGGAAGAGTGGTTAATGAATGGATCCAAAAGTTGCTCCAACAAGGGAAGGAAGTAATTCAAGACGTGGTGAAAGTTCATCAGTCCTTGGCAGAGATTCAGAAGGAAGGAGAGAAGATGGATGAGGAATTCATCAAGAACTGGACACTTGATTTGACTTGTGAAGCTCTCCAAGTGCTAAAGCAAATACCAGCACATCTCTTGGTAGAAGAAGGCGTTCTTCCACATACAGATAAACACTTTCAGCTGATCAAGGGCATCAAGTTCAGAGTAAAGATTCTCAACGAAGCCTGCAGCAAGTTGAGAGAATCAAGGGATAAATTGATCGATGGGAAAAGTGATCTGGAGGAAGAATTGCTAAAGATTTGTCCAAAGATGTCGGTTGGGAAATCAAGTGCCCTATCAGCAGATGATCTCTTCAAACAAGTTCAAGAGATTATTCAGCATGAACCTGTAGATGGATTCGACCTTGAAGTCATTGGTCAGTTTGTGAGGATTGAGCATACGTTGGAGGCCTTAAGAAAGCTCAGCAAGAGGTTAAAAAAGCTTCCCGGCGGTGCCAGTGATATCCATGAGACCTGCGAAATGTGGAATGATCTTTCCACTGCACCTGAGGAAAACGAAATGCAAGGCATTATTCGGAAGTTCCAGGAGTTCCGGAACAAACAGTCTCAGCTGGAGGAAGAGAAAGGAGAAGAATCAAAAGATGATGACTCGGATTGAGCTCCAGCGTCTCATGTCATTTCTATTTTTAGAATGACACATCTTTTATTTCCATTTTATCGTATTTTTAATTCAGACTTCGACTTGATCTCCTGCGTGAGAATCATGCAAAGCTGAAACTCTAGTTAAAACATGCTACTTTTCAGGATCTGGCCTATTTTGGCTCTGATTCTCTTGTTATAAATAAGGGATGCTTGTGCATTCAAAAGGGTCGAGAATTTTTTGAGCATTAAGAGGCTATTGGAAAGGAGAAAAACTTTGTGTTTTCTTTCAATCATTTTGAAGAATAGAAGTTGATATTGTTTTACAGACTTTGTGTTGTGAAATATATCTTATTTAAGATATTGTTCTTATGTTCATGATCTTAGAGCTATTCTTTGCATAAAATCTCAGTGTTTCTAATTATCTCGGACACTATATTTGTGATCTAAAACTCGTATGATTATTTCGTGCTCTGTGTTTACTCGAAAGAAAATACGTTTCTCCCATTTCTTTTCTACCGTGCTTCTTTCACTGTAATAGTTTCTAACCTATTTCACGTACGAAAGCAATATCCTTGAATCGTGTGAATGTGGATTTCGGGATTTCATCCCAACCCCCAATGGTTAGATTAGTGTGAATATTGTATATATTATTTACTGTGTTTTAGATTAGCAATAAACAGGCAGCCTCACCTGTCTTTGAGGAGGGATTAAATCTCATGTACTGTGGTTGAACCTCATATTTTGGTTTGACAAAATATCCAACCAATGAATCTGCAGTGGTCGGTGAGATATGTCTAGCATAAGCCCGTGTGAAGAGCTCAATGAGTTCTATTTATGGTAGTTAGAAGGTGAGAAGATTGATCGGGCTATGCCAGTGAGCGAAAAAATCTATGATAGATTTCTCATCATACCGACGCATGGAGTATAGGTCGAGTCATGGTAACCTTCTTGATGATATTGATGGAGAAGTGATCCAAGAAGGCTTGGGCTAGCTAATTAAATGAAAATATAGAGTGTATAGGTAATCCACTATACCAATCTAACGCAGTCCAATCGAGAGACATGGGAAAGGTCCTCAAGAGCAAAGCATCATCGTGGGTGATTAGGTAACACCCGTGTTTGAATGATAACAAATGCTGTTGCAGTCTTCCTTGCTATTGAAATAGTTAAATTTAGGCATTTCCCAATGCATGGGGTATGGACAGATAGGAATGGATGGGTGGATAGGCTTGTTACAAATCTCATCATAGGTGAGAGTGTTGTAGGAGCCAAAAATGATGCCTCTAATGTTTGCATCTTGTCCATCATTAATTTGATTAGGTCATTGGTAGGTTGCGATGGTTGGGTGCCTCTTGTAGCATAAGAGGGTTGATGTTGGGCATATGACGAGGGTGGCATTCCAAGTATATGGTGGTGCCATGTAGGTAGATTGAGAAGGAGGTAGTGAAATAGGGGGTACGTACCTAGAATGAATAACGGATGAAACATGAGGTTGTTGGTAGTACGTATATGGAGGTTGAAGGGTCGTGGTAACTCTAGTGGTAATGGGGCTAACGATTGTGGAATAGAAAGGACCACATTTTGAAAGGGGGTAGGGGTCACTAACACGGGAGGTGGTTGTGTAGCTACGGGTATATGTGAGACAATAGGGGTGGATGAAGTTGTTTTTTGGCTGGTTTTCGAATGTATGGTGGATGTGGCGGGTGTAACGAATGTAGCAGGCGTGGCATTTAGAACAGGTATAGGACCTAGCTGCAAAATGATTGGGGGTAAGGTAGATGCAGGCAACACGGGGTTAACAGGGGTTGGAGCAGAAGTAGGAGCGAGTGTCGGGGGGATAGATATGGGCATGCCATATATCAACTGACCCAAGGAATCTCGAGTGGACAAGTGGGAATTATAAAGCGTAAGGTGGTAGGGTTTTGGTCGAGGAGTCGTCTGAACTCCTCATCTTGGTAGCGATAGTGATAGGTTGGATAGGATCCATGGTGGGTGATCAAATGGAAGGTGGTGAAGGGCTAGGTGGGAGTGGTTAACAATTGGCGTGGAATACGAGAGCACTTTCTTGTCGATGCGTCAGTACCATGTGAACAAGTACAAGCGGGGTAAGACTACTTTCTGTAAGTGACACAGAAATACAACAGTGACAAGATAGATAGGTGGCGGTAGGTGAATTGGGGCTAAAATGTTAGTTGGAGAACTAACACAAAGCTAATCGATGCCAGTTAGGCAAAACGATCTTTGGTCATGGGTAACCACGGTCGGTCACTATGGAAAGTGGATAGTGGGTTAAAAAACAAGGTATAAGGCCAAATTTGATAGGTATGTTGAATATCAATGTGATTTACAAGGTCAATGTATGTAATAAAAGTGACAAGAATTCTGAATAGTCAAAGAAAGTGAATAGGGGTATTTTTGGGTAGATTAACCAAAAGGACCGGGAATTGACGCCAGTTGGGTATAACCAATGATGGTCAGAGGGTAAGCGACGATCGTCATCGGATGACACCGGTCACTGTGAAATTGAAACAATGATGAAAGAAAATTGGTTGTAAGTTAAAATTTGATGTGGAATCAGACCCAAAATTCTGAGAATGATGAGAATATGGTCTAGGCACACTCAGATGAAGCTGGAATACACCAACTATGATGAGGAGCGTGCAAGGAGAAACAAGAAAAATGAAGAACATGACCTCTCACCTCAAAATGCAAGCCAAGTAGAAACACTAAGAAAAATGTGATCCTAAGAGTGCCTTTTCTATTATGTTTGTTTAGCTTATGCTATTTAAGGACTGAATCATGAATTGAAATAGAGTTTTTGGTGAGGATGGCTTCCTACAAAGAAGGAGATCTAAAAGGTGAGGTTTCAGGTATGTTATGGTGGGGGCGGGCTTCGCTCTAAAGTATGACTCGATAGAGCAATGAGTGGGAGTACCCGCTAATCCTCGATCAGTACGATTGTTGTGACAGCATTCCCAGGAAAGATGTTGTTTAATAATATGTAATTTTTTTGAATTTGTACAATTTGGCAAGACTTAGAGAGAGAGATGTGCTTTCTATGATTCATTTGTCAACCATCATTTGGGAATGACTTTTAGCTTATAGTGTTCCCTAAATTAATGTGAGCTAATGCGATAAATCGAATGAAATGTAATGATTTTTAAGCCCAAATCGAAATACGAAGTTTGATGACAAAAATAGATGAAGAGAAAGAGGGATGCTCTTTCACTAAAATGTAGAAAACAAGAAGAAATGTTTCATTTTAAGTACACCAAAAGAAAGGTTTCTTCTAGAGAAAATAGAAAGAAAAAGAAGGTTACCAAGGAAGAAAATTAATGTGTATGCTTTTCGAAGGAAAAAAACACACAAATTTTCCTAAGAATGAATAAAAATGCAAGTAACCCCAGATGGGTCCCATCGGGCATGCCAAAATGTTTCACCTGATTCTTAGACGTTTCCTCTAAAATGATGAAACAGATAGGGTAATGGGCGTAGGAGGAATACCTGTTGAAATGATGGTTGATAAGTTGTTGCACGTGTATGACTTCTGAATCCACAACTGATAGTGAGAGCTTCCTTTTGGCTGGGAGGAAGTACCTGAAATGGAACACAAGACCACCAAATAAAAAGTTAAACCATATGTGCAGTGAACTACCTAGCGTGTGCTGGATTTGAGAAGTGTGATACGTCCTAGATGGATTTCAGTCCACTGTTTAAAAAAATTTAATGCTGGTAATAAAGTAAATCCTATTGTAATTAAAATGATTTAGGTATCTCATTTAAAACACAATAAGAAAGATCTAATCTAACAAGCTACGTTAAAATAAGATCCAAAGGTCAAGTAACTAGTTCTGGGTCTCTGCAGGTCTAACAGAGGTCTTAGGCAGGTCATAGGTGATTAAGGGTGATGTGGGAATAGGTAGGTAGATTATTGTTTTGGGTTGTATTGGTAAATATAGAGACCGATGCTGGTTAAGAGTGGTCAACGTTGGTTGGGGAGAACTGGTGCCGATTATATTGGAATCTGGGAATGTCCCAAAATGAGCTTTAGATCTCCCTTATGATTGCACAAAGGACTAGGCTGGTCAAAATGAGGTATTAAGTTGTTTGGATGGGATTTGGTGAGGGTTTAATGGGGGTATGGAGGGGTGAGTATTGAAGGAGGTCAATGGGTGGCTAAGAGAACAAAGGATGAAGATACAATGATTAAATGAATGAACCAGAGGAGTAAAATGTTCTACTTACTTGGAATCTGGCTTTAGATGTCTGTGAGTGAGGAATGAAGGTGTTGATAAGAGGTTGAATGCTGCAGAGGATCACCAAACATTGGGGAGCTCTTGTATGGGCTGTATGTGCTCTCCTTCTTTCCTGATTGGATCAAATTTGTGTTGGGTGGTTGTTGGATGAATGTTGGATGTCTGTGCAAGAGAAAATGCTTGATCTCCTTCCTTGCATGTGTGTTCTCGCGGAAACTTGTTCTCAAAAGATGTGTTATCTCTCTGGAAAAATCACCAACCTTTTTCCAACCTTGAAAATAAGGTTGTTTTGGGGATTAAAAGGTGACCGATGGTGGTTCCAGCTTAACCGGTGGCGGTTAAGGGTAATCGGCATCGGTTAGGCTGGATTTCCTAGGTTTACTAAACTAGGCAGATCCCCTTGATTTTCTAGGATCTCATGTCATTCACTCATGGATTAGACTGGAAGCTTCCTTTAAGCATGTGAGAATGTGGTTAGAGGGAATGTAGGCATTGATTTTTAGGGTTTGGGTAAGTCTTAGTTAGTTATGGCAACTTACTAAGAATAGGTCTTAGGGTGAGGTGGCTTGATGAGGTGTCTAGGTGAGGTGGATATGTGGGCATTATCCCAATTAGGAGATTTAAATAATAAATATGGTGAGGATAATGAATTAATTTAATTTAAATAATTAAATTAATATTATAGTGAGGTGAAGGGGGCCATGGCTAGGTGGATGTGTTCAAGGTGTTTATTTGTCGAGGGACCAAAGGGAGTGTGACCTAATTTTGGTGTCTTCACCAACCTTGTTGATTACAAGGAGACATCCATGGTTGTGGATTTGGGTAGGTCATCCATTTTTGTGGCTTCTAATCAGGTTATCCCCAAGTTGGTAGGGGAGGGTTTGATTGGGCCATGACATCATCCTAGGGTTCTGAGTAGGTCTAGGGGCATAAGTAGACTAATTATTTGATCTTTGAACAAAGTTTACTTCTCCATTTATTTGAGTCATAACATTTAATATTTATTTCAGCTGAGGTAGGAGATTAAAATGGTTGGTATCATCTTCAGGGACATCATAGATCATGCACATTTCTATGATATCTAGAGGACATTATTTTAAAGGATGTCTTTTCCTTCATCTGGGATAGTATATGTCTAGAGTTTCTTTTGAGCTTTGTCCTTAGATTTCAGTCTATCTAGGGTTGAATTCAACTATGTAAAAATTTCTATTTTCATATTGTCCAACTCCTATAGAATTTATGAGGCACCAGAGGCATGTTTTGATGTTATCCTTCTTCTAATGCCTCCTCTTATTCTAGAGTAGCTCCTAAATAAATTAGAAATATGTTCCATGGTGAGTTTGTGTACATCACCTCCTCCTATGAGATGGAGTTATTCTTTGGATTCATCATCAAGACCTTTAAGGAATATTGTCTTGCTTATCTCTAAATTCAACTCATAACAACTTCTTGTATGGAAGAAAATAAATCTGTCCAAATAGTCCTCCAGATTTTCATCTTCCTTTTGTCTCATCTGAAATAATTCCTCCATCCTATCTCTTCCCCTGAAGTAGTCTTGGTACTTTTCCAAAAATTTAGTCTCCATCTGTTCCCATGAATGAATGGAGTTAGAGGAAAACCACATAAACCACCTCATGGTAGAGTCCTTGAGGGTGGAAGAAAAAAGCTTGAGTTTATGGTTATCTATTTTGTAGTCATATATTTGGCATAGAATTTTGAATTCAAATAAGAATTAGTTTGGATATTATATGGGCATTCCTTGAAAGATAGGTAGAATGTATGGGGAAATGTTTTTCATAGGTTCTTCCTCATCCTCATTTAAGATGATAGGGTAGTTAAAGGTTCTACCCAAGGGTATTTAATCATTGTTTCCATTATCTCCCATTTCTGTAAGTTATTCGGTGTCACTCTCAAGAGTAGTATTGGATTCTAGTGTCACTCTCAGGAGTAGTGTTATTGATATTTACTACACGTTATCATATTGGGGATATTCTTTAAATTTTTTGAGGTATAAATATCCCGTTAGTGTACCTTTTCATGTGCATAAATATTTATCTTTAAGGCAAGGCTTAGGATCTCTACTAGTTGCATAGCTCAACTTCAATAACACCCATAACATAAAATGTGAATAGAATGATGTGCTTTGCTTATTGTATTCCCCAGAAATGGTGCCAAAAATGATGGGTCATTGTAACTTCCAATCATTTAATCAACCTATTCAAGTGTTAATGTCATTATAGACTAGGGTTGTGTTCAAGGATTTATACAGAGAAGTTTATATATATAACTCGATTCTTATGGTGGTTCTCTTTATGGGGGTTTGTTTGACATCAATTTTTTTCTTCTACTCTACTTAAATATGAAAATCAAGAAAATGTCTAAACTACTAAAAATAAAGTATATCAAATGCATCTATGCTATTGAAACAAAGTTACTGAATGAAATGCTTGTTAATTGAAATGATTTATTGAAATAGAATGCTTGTTTATCGAAATAACATGTAAAGGAATTTTTTTGGAATAGAGAATAAAATATTACATTAAGATAATCACCAAACCAAGATATTAAAACTGGAACTTAGTAAATGTAAAGATTTTGCATGAAATACTAGTCCTTCAATATCCTCAGTTGAGTGGGCCCTTGCTCTACTTCGGGATTGAGGCTCTTAACAAAAACGTATCCTCAAAATATCATATATTGTATTATAAAAATAATTCTATCACATAGATCGAGAGAAAATTAAAATAATTTATCTCTATTAACTATTGTAATAACGGAAAAAAGTAAATAAGAAACAGTTCAAGAAGGTGTCTTATAGACACAGTTGATTACAACACATACCACAAATATAGGCAACATATTAACTAATGAAATTTTCATAAAATTTCCATGATGCCCCATAACTCTGCTGCAAAAAGGGGTCCTATTTTGTAGTTTCTTAAGGGTCAACCTCCAAAATGGCATAGTGGTTGTGGATTCGGTCTCCTTTGACTGTGAGCTTGAAAAATGGTATAAAATGCGCTCATCATCATCTTGCATATGTAAGTTAGTTGAAGTTACATTGGACATTAGTTTTCATAAGATAGAATAAGGGGAAATGCATCACTTTTTACTTTAGATATAATTATTTAGAACATTCTCATGCATTTATTAATGTTTTTAGGAGTAAATTTTATAGTTATATAGATGATATGATGAGTCATTTATGGACTCATCACAACTTACATAACTTCATAAACATACCTTGTATCATCATTACCCTATGATGCACCCTTCTGCTATGGTTCACACTTGATTGTTGAGGGCATACCCTGTCAATGAACCTCAAACAATACACATTTCACACTCTGTGAATTCACAACACATCTTTCTAGCATCACCTTCTCACACATCACACTACCCTACGATGCACTCTAGTTCTATGGTTTATAATCGATTGCTTTAAGAGTTTAAATCTGAAATGAGCCTCACCCTATTCACACTCTTTATGTTCTACGATTCATTGATATATCTATCTAGCACACATAACTCAAAGCATTTCCTAATGATGCACTCTTGTTTTATGGTTCATTCTTGACCGCTAAGGGGGAACGTATAACTGAACCTCATCTCATACATACTCATCCACAATCTCTTAGGGGCACACTACTCTTATCACACTCACTTTACATTCCATTCCATTCACACTCAAAACATACTTCATATCTTGGTTGCACATACTCTTGCTTGCTTATACTTGTCACATGCACACATTGTTTACTATATTATTCAAATATCTAGTATTTCATTATCTTTTCATATACACATGGCCATTCAATTTATCTCTAGTTATGAGTGAAAACATTGTATAGATCCTTACACATAACATTGATGCTTTGCACTTTACTTCTTACCAGTCCCACTGAGGTTACTAGGGTCATATACTTTTGTACATACGATAGGTGCTATGGTTTCATTTTACAATACTTCCAATTATTACTAGAACACTACTCTATCTTGGATCATACACGCTTTAACATACTTTTTATATTTCTAACATGCTAATGGGTGTTGCATGTGTAATATTTGTCTTGCAAGAACTATTTGCCACCATGGTTTTCTTTAACACTTTTCTTGCTCTTGTCTTCCATTAAATGCCATTATTTGCAAGATTTTCCCTATGTCTTGATTGTTCATTTCTTGTATGCTTTTTTCCTCTTTGGCCTTGATTGTCTTATGACATTATAAGTGATGTACCATGTTTGCAACCCACTTTTGGTGGTTTATATTGTCTTTTTCCTTGCTCGATTATATTGTGTATTCTATATGTATAATTTTCACTTTTTGTACTAACACATATTTCTATCCGCTTTTTTTTATGAGCCATCGTTTCTACTAAGCAAATTCCTTGTTGTAGACACTAAATCATGAAATTTGGGTACATTTATAGGTCCTAATCAAATACCACTATTCATATGATTCCTAAGTGAGGAAAGTACTAATTGACCACTGCCTTTGACATCTTTACTTTGTCTCTAGTTTCCTTCTTGGTCTAACACACCCTATTACCCAATATGAATTTTGATACTTCTGATTTTTTGAGTTTGGAAACTAGCACCCAGTCAGGATGCCAATGCCTAGATGCCCTTGTCCCCTCTAGGTGCCCCGACCTCTTTATATTTTTCTCAAATCTTTTGTGTCTTTTCTATTAGTTGGGAATATTATTTTATCGGTGGTCAGGATTTTAGTGGTTAATTATGATATTCAACTAAGGGAATAATTTAAATATCAATCTATATGACCATAATAAAGGACCAATCTCTAAGCATCTATTACCATCACCTAAGGTTACATCCATAAGAATTTCAAGAGCATCAAAGCATCCATCTAGCTTCATTCAAGGGAGAAGGGATTGTATTCTTCTACACACACTTCATAGGAGGGGAAGTTCATTTTTCCATGCACACATCTACTTACATTTTCCACATCTAACTATTTCTCGTTACTTAGTGCATCTTGGACAAGAGCTAGTTAGGTCACAATTCTACACACATACACAAAACTACATGGAGTTTGAAATGTAGTGCAATTATCATATCATAAGTTCACTTAGTTAGGTGACTATTGGGGTCATTCCGAATCCCCATTTGCATATTTTTCTTTTTAGGATTTGATGTGTTTTGGGGTTTTACAAGTTCTCTTTCTCTTTGTAGGTTACAAGTGAATTTTGTGAGCATAGTGTGACACAATGGTGATTAACAACAAAGGGTAGAGAAAAAGAAGTGAAAGAGAAGAAATCACTTTCTAACCATTTTCGTAGTCACAGGCACCCAGAGGAGGTATGTAGTGCTGGGTTCCCCTGGCCCAGTCCAGGTGTCGGTCTAGGGATTTTTGGCACTTGCACAATTTTCTAGGCTTGGTTACAACAATATGCCTTTTTGTTCAATCAATTTTCCAATTTGGGACAACTTTAGGATTATGTCAATCAATCAATCTACAATCGTCTCTCTCATAACTCTATTAGTTTTAATGTCAATCAATAAATCAATCTATAAGTATATTCAAGCTTGAAATTATTTATTTCAAGATAAATTTCAAGCTATGAAATTGATGTAGATAATCATAGAGGCTTAGGTGTTGAATCGTGTTATTCAATCTAGGAAGGGTGTCAAAAGTGTTTTCCCTCCATGTTGGAGGCATTCAAATTTAAATATGCTTATAACTAGGTGAATTTACTTAGGTAAGTTGTATACATGCCAAATAGGCCATATAGGCCATAAATATGAAATATTTGTTTTTACAAATGTTCATATGTTGGTTATAGGTGATTTGATTAGGTTTCAAGTTTAGAATATTGTGGATTCAAAAATAGTGGTGGTTGTACCATTTTAGGAGATGTTGTTGCTTGCTGCTAATAGGAGAAACATTCAAAAAGAGAGAGAATTCATGTGTGTGTGGCATGGACATGATGTAATAGAATTGAATAATGATAAATGAAATAAGATTATTTAAGTTTGAAGAATTTTGTCTTTGGTTTTACATGTTTTACTATGGCTTTAGTGGGTGTGTAATATAGCTCGGTTTTAGGACCGAGATTGAGAGTTTGACAAGTAGGAAAAGGAAAGGAGTTTGGAAATTTGTGAGTGATGGAAAAAGAAGTTAGAGGCCTAAGGAGTTATTTTGAAGTTTTTTAGTTCATGAAACCAATTATAGTTAGCTATATACTAATTTTTTTCCTCTCGTGACTAGACTAGGGAAAGATCTATAAAAAATTATAGCCATAAAAAAATGATGAAAATTTAGGAGCATCTCTATCTAGATGGAAGATATAATTCTATCAAGTTTCATCTGATAAATCACACCTATGAATGATATATGCCCTTAGTTGTAGGTAGACTATACAGAGAGGTTGATATTAAGGGTTTTTGGTTTCAAGGAGGTATAAATCTGGGAATCAAGTTATGAAACTGGGTATGCATCATGTTGTCAACCTCTACGAGGTGAATCAAACAAGTCTCAGGTGAGATCTAATGGATAAGTACCTACTGTCATAAATACAAGATAACATAGGCCTAAAATTCTAGGAGTGGTCTAAAGGTACCAAACCGTACAAAGGAACATGTATAGACACTTTGGCACAAGCAAGGAATCCATAAAGGGTCATCAAATCCATATAGAGTAGGTGACATTGTTATAGAGAAAATTGAGCTTTGACAGGGTTTTCATATGGGGAGGCTTAGTAGGTCTTAAGGGATAAATTGAGAAGTATTCAAGCATGCAATGGTTTGACTATACCAAGGGTAAAAACACCCTATAACATGTTAGAGGAGGAAGTCTAAGAGTGTTGAGCATTATTCAGAACCTCAGGTCAAGCTTTGGAGCATGTTGACTAGTTGAGCCTCATTAGACCATGGTGTGTCCTATAATGAGAATCAAGCATACAAGGAGAGGGAAGTGATGGTCTAATCACCCTATGTATGGAAGGATTGATAGAGAGAACACACGAGGTCTAGGGAGTAAATATAGGGATAATCTCATTGATGGAGACTTAGTGTGTAGGTATTATTAATATACAATCTAAAGAGAGGACATAAACTATCATTGATAGAGAAGGTGCATGTGGTTCCTAAGGGTAGTTTGGAACAGATATAGTGTAGGATGGAGTGTTAGTAAAAATGTAATCTCATGGACAAGTGTATACCTTTAAGTTTAAGGAACCTAGTAAGGATTTAACACTTGGTGGTAGAGCCTGCATGAAAGACATTTTGTACTTGTTGATGGAAAATCACAGCACCCCTAAATGTCTGCAACCTGATGGGTTGAGACTCTCAGTGTGATTGCATAACATGGAGCTTTTCCCAAGTGTGGGACCTTGCAAAATCGGAAAAGCTCTCCGGATGAAGGCCGGTTCCTATTCCTCTGTTCAGATGCACACATAAAAATGCAGAGGGTTTACTCAAAAACCTAAACTAACTTTCCAAGGAGATAGGGTAAGAAGATGCATAAAATAAAACCTAAACTACAAAGGTGATGCACCGAGGAATGAAGAACACCTGTCTTGCCAATAAACACAAACCATTAAAATGCAATGCAAGATCATGCACAGATAACTAGATTTGCAGTGAAAGATCAAGAGGATGCAAATGAACATAGAGAGGGTTGAGAATCATCCACAGACATGCATTATTTGCTCCAAATATTGACACAATACACTACAAAGTGCCAAGAGGCAAAGTTGCATTACAGTTTTAGATGGGAGGTTTGAACTCCACAAATTCACCTGCCAAAGAGAAGAAGGGAGGGGAAAAACAAGAATGTCCAACCTTTAGAAAGAAGCCCCTCCTTAAAATTTATAGGAAGAATGAGAGAGGGAAGAGAGAGGAATTCCAAATCTACCACAACCACCTCCAGGTAGCATTTAATTCATCTCATTATGGTGGTAGGTGAGAACCATAGCAAACCCAAAAAGTGGCGAACTATCTTTTACATTTTTAATATTTTGTTCCCACCTAATTAAATATATACAA